>JALLLS010000002.1:600000-1172637 GCA_025094145.1 Spinellus fusiger | reverse complement strand
AGGAACTGAAGGTGTTGGTGGTAACCAAGCAATCCTCCATTTTAGTAGACGATGTCTTTCTTTGCGCGTGCACGGTAGTAGAAGAATTGGATCCCAAACAGGTCTACATAGTCCACGGGCTACCGTCACCAGCGGATTCTTGCCACGTACTAGACTAGTAATTTCACTTTGAAGACGTTCAAGATAAGCTACTTTTAATGGATATTTAGGAGGGTTGTGAGCCCGTCCTATTCTTTGAGCATTTTGCCAGAGTACATTGCTTCTTTGAGCATTTTGCCAGAGTACATTGCGAATAATAAATACAGTGGGGTTCAGAAAAACAAGGGATATTTTTTACATTCCGGTATGCTTCTGTAATAGGAAGTACTTATTGTTTGTAATAAGAAAAACACACATTAAACACACAGCAGAAACTTGTAAATTGGATAAAGTATAAAGAAGGTCAAAAGGATAATAGATACAAATCTATTGGGTGGAAGCTCTTAATATTTGGTGTCTCTATCCTTGGCCTTTATAACAGCCTTGCACCTCCACCCCATGCTGACAATAAGGGTGTCTGTGGTGCTCTTGGGAATATTCTTCCATCATTCTAACAATAGTACCTCCAAATATTGTAGAGTACCTTTTGAGGTCATCCTCTTCCCATAAATGCTCTATGGGGTTCAGATCAGGGATTTGTGAGGGCCACCCCTCCATAGTGGCAATGCTCTCATTTGCCTTCCACAACCTGGACTCTCTACTCTTGTGGCAGCTGGCATTGTCCTCTTGAAGAACATTATCAATCTCTGGATTCAGTGCCTTGAGTTGAGCCAGCTCAGGGCAGTAGTTGTCCTTTAAGATCTCAATGTATCCTCTACTGTCTATATTGCCCTTCACAGGCGCCAATCTCCCAACACCTTCACCAGAGAAAGAACCCCACACCATCACGCTACCGCCACCAAACTTCATGGTGGGCTTGATGTTCTTTGGGAGCAGCCCCTCCTTCTTCTTGCGCACCACTCTGTTGCGGTTGTTGGTCCTCATCAGTTGGTACTTTGACTCATCGGACCAGATGACCGCCTTCCAGTCTTCTTCTACCCAGTGTAGGTGGACCTTGGCCCAAGCAAGCCTCTACTTCTTGTGCTTATTGGTAAGTGTTCATGGACACCTTGGGTGGTCATCTGCTTATGAAGCTGATCCATTGTCTAAAATGAATCTCTTTCTAATGTGTTCCCAACCTCTCTCTCGTTTCTCTAACTAATAATAGGCTTACTCCCGGTGCTTCTTTTAGCCTTGAAGCAACCAGTTTTCTTTTATATCTTTACGATACCGGAAATAGACCGTACACTAATTCCAAACTTGGCAGAGATGGCAACATGAGTGGTCCTATTGACAGTGGCCTCTTGAGTAATGAGACAGTAGTCTAAGTCTTTATTATTTATTTTTCTTGTTTTCAAGAGGTCTCATAGATTTTTCGGTGGTGTTAGATGAGGTAGATATTAGAGTGGAAAAGCGATAAATGAAGAATGTTTAACAATAATAGTTTTTCAAGGGTAAAATTATTGTCTGAATTTTTTTAAAATCCCTTGTTTTATTGAACCCTACTGTAGAACATTTAAATTGTATCAACGAGTGTTCTTTATAGAATGTTTTGATGGGTCCACATTCCTGGATAAATGGGCAATTTAATAGAGAGCCATCTTACACTACTCTGCATGAAGATACACCTACTTTGAATCCCCATCATCTTCCTTTTGTGTTTATTTGACTAAACCCTCTATGAAGGAAAAATAAAAAAAAAATGTATAGAAAGAAGAGTGCATTGCTTGGATACCTGGCAAACAAAGCCATGCTTGTTATGAGTAGTTCCATCATCTATCGTATGAATAGCTCTGAAGATAAATATTAAATACATTTAGAGAATAAACTGCTTTGACTTGATAGATCCAAGATACACTTTATGAACATAAGATTGTTTAAGGAGTAAGCAATATTCTAAAGGAAGGAATATTGTTTATACATAAAGAAAAACAAACTACATATGCATTCCTACTTCTTGGTAATGGCTTTTCTTTTTCTTTTATCTGTTAGCAAATAGCCATAGCATTGTATCGAATGATGTTGACTCTAGACTTAGTATTCTATTATTATTATTATTATTATTATTACTATTATTATTATTATAGCTAGTGTCCATGGAAGAATACTAAAAAGGAATAAACCCCGTTCAATAATGCCCATGGTAATCCAGGAATCCAGATTTCTTTACCATAGAAGATGGGGTGTATTCATAATACTCAGTAAAATTCACTTTCAGCACCTATCGTAGTAGTGAGCAAGCATTTATCATTGCTTCCTGTCGATTGGTAGTATAAAGGTGCTTTATTTAATCTATTTATATTCTACTCTTCACCAATGGATATACAAGATTTGTAATACAAACGACGCATTAAGATAAGTATTCAAGTTTATTTCCTTTTTTTGTTATTGGATAATGCAAGTCTCTTTTATTCTTTATGGGATTTTCCTTTGTATGAGGTGATGAGTAAAATTCTAAAAAAGATTTTTTGTTTTTGTTTTTGTTTTTGTTTTTGTTTTATGAAAAGAAAAAGAAAAAGAAAAAGAAAAACAATTCAAGAGTCCTACTAATCCATAATAAGCTATATTTCCACCAATCATCAGAATAACATTGCTTCGTACAAATAACTGCTTGTTTATATTGACTTTATAGATACTTGCTATTGGCAATTCAAACCCAAAGCATAAAAGCATTACAGTTTGGGATATGCAGTAGTATAGGACAAAGTAAATTTGTGTTTGCTATTAAAGAGCACTAGGCTGATTATAGTACAATGGATCTGCAGACCCTTGAGTTCTCAAGTGAAGGCATGAATGGTGTCAATACTGGTCACACCCTTCATTACACTTTTATTATTCCATCCAAACCAAAGGCCACACTGCCTTGTGGTTCTGTAATGATGCATGTGATTTACACTAAAGCAGCTCAGTGTTTTCAGAAGAATACCCCTCTCAAGTTTCTTTCTACTCATGTGTAGTATGTGTAGAACAGGTGACAGATATAGATAAAGAAGAGGTCTTAGAGAATCATTATAAACACATACAATCATCATTCTTCTATATAAATATATATATAAAAACATTACATGCAGTTCTAGTTAGCTACATTTCTTGTCAAGTGTCTTGCGATTTTATTCTCACATAAATTCGATCAACAAGACCCTTTGCCACAGTCAGTAGCTATACTCACTAATGAGACTCATGAGGATTGAAAGTACGCCTAGTGCACCACTGTTCTTGAGTTTGAATCAATACATTTTACATGAGAAAAGACTTGGATACTTGAGCACTGAATCATAAGCATGCTCTATAGTTAATGGTTGTATTGTATAATATAGTATTGTATAATATAGTATAGTATAGTATAGTATAGTATAGTATAGTATATTATTCTATTCTATTTTATTCTATTTTATAGCAATGAGTGGATAAATAAAAAATAGAACTGTATCGGTATTTATTACTATGGACACTTGAGAATACTTCAGAATGTCTGCAACTACCTCACTATAGGCTTCAGAAGAGTCAATACCAGTCCATGATAATAGACTGATCTTATCAGACCCCAAGGGATTCCTAAAAAATTAAGAAAGAACAAGCCATGAGGATGCCACCTTAAGCTATAGGATAAGGGCAGAAGCAGGGTGTATCTAGATAGATAAAATAGACATTACAATGGATAGAGTAGGTGATCCAGAGAAACATCACTTGCTGCTTTAATAACAATTTATCAGATAGCTATAGTGCTTGGTTGTCTTGAGTCACATTTTTTTGTGATACTTTAGTGCTTCTATATTCATTGTTCAAAGACCATACTACCACGTGTCGATATTCATTTTAGTGTCATTGAGGTAGTTTGTGTTATGAAGAGTATGCACTAGACCAGCAGCACTATGACAAGCCCAATAATACACCTCCATTGTATTTGGTTACTAGACTGCAAACAGATTAAATAAAGATAAAGTGGGATCCATAGCATTACTAGTATTATTGTTAGTATTATTGTTAGTATTATTACTAGTATTATTACTAGTATTATTACTAGTATTATTACTAGTATTATTATAGTATTATTACTAGTATTATTGTTAGTATTATTACTAGTATTATTGTTAGTATTATTACTAGTATTATTGTTAGTATCTTTTTATATATTTTTTTAAATAAAAAAAACAGCTCTTTAGCAGTTAGCCATTCGTAAAAACAGTTATGTCTTTTTGTTGGACACTATAATGCTGCTTCGAAATCTGAATCCTAAAAATAGATAAACACTATAAAACACACCATTCTGATAAGCATTGGTACCCTATGAGTCCAAAAGGGCTAGCAGCCATGGCCTGCAATGACTACTCGTTAGTATTATTATTATTATTTAAAAAAAATAAAAGACATTGGCCAATGTGGTATTTTATTATGATATTATGATTCATTCAATAGAATCCTGTACAAAGCTATAAGCTAGAAATAGAATAGAAAAGTGTCTTAAATGTCGGTCTTTTTGATAATGGTGTTAAGGCTGATACCATACCACCCAATCTCACGACCAACTTCCTCAATGGTCTTTCTCTTGGTCTCTAAAACAAAGAAGAGAATAAACACAAAAGCGACAAAAGAGAGGCCAGCAAAGATCAAGAACACAAAAGGTCCGCAAGCTTTCTGGAGAGTGGGGAAAATAAGACCAATGATAAAGTTGCAAAGCCAGTTGACCACCAAAGCAGAGGAAGAAGCAGCACCCACAGCGTAGGTGGGATAGACTTCAGCGGTGAGCACAAAGGGAAGCATGCCCAAACCAACAGCAAAAGAGGAAACAAACAACATGATACAGACAACCTGGAGAGGAGAGATTTCATAACGAAGAGCAATGGTCATCAAGACAGAGAAGATGCACATGCCGGCAGCAGAGATCAAAAGCAACATCTTACGGCCAAGACGATCCACCAAACTGAGAGCACCAAAGGTCATGCACATGTTAAGAGCGCCAACACCAATAGTTACATAGCGAGCATTATTTCCGAAAGACGTCTCAAAGATAGAGGTAGAGTAGTACATAATAGCATTGATACCAGTCAGTTGGGAGGAGGCGTGGACGACCATCATCTTGAGAGTCAACCAGGCAAGAACAGGAATACTCATGACTTGGAGAAAGGACAAGTTGATTTCACTCTCGAAAGGCTTATCGATGCCCTTTACTTCGGGATCAGCAAGAGCAGGGTCGTTGTCATTGACAGGCTTCTTCTCACATCCACCACCCTTAGAAAGACCGAGGATCATGTCAGCAAACTCTTCCTCAATGTCACCGTTGCGCAGACGCAGGAGTTCAGAACGAGCATCATCAATACGGTTTTTGGTAATGAGCCAGCGAGGAGAGCGAGCACAGAAAGGCAACAGCACCATTTGGAGGATGGCTGGCACACAGGTGATAGCCACTACAACACGCCATCCGATAGCAGAGCTCAAACCAAGGCCAATGCACTGGATGAGAAGAATACCGATGGTCATGAAGAATTGAAGGAAGGATCCAAGAGCACCACGGGCATTCGAAGGGGCGATTTCAGCAATGTACATGGAGATAACTACAGTCATGAAGCCTGATCCAATGCCTACAAAGATACGACCAATGGCGAATTGAGCACTGGAGGTGGCAGTAGAAAGAAGGATGGCACCGATGAAGAAAGAGACATTAATAACAAGCATAGAATCACGGCGACCAAAGTAATCAGCAAGAGGGTTAGCTAAGATGGCACCCAAAAGACCACCCACAGCAAACATGCCAGTAGCAACACCCCTAGTATATCATTAGTATCTGTTGATTTTTTTTTCTTTTTCTTTTTTTCTAAATGTATTCTATTTTTCTGTATTTATACTCTCTAAATGTCTATGGTGATATATACGTCTATATATATATATATAAATATAAATATAATACATACCAAATCCAGTCGCTCATAGGAATGCATTCAGGTAAAGAAGAAGAAGGATAGTAGGTGACTTGGCCTACAGGAACGTTGGGGCAATATCTCACAGAGTTTCCGGGAATATTAAGAGCACTAGTGTTGAAACCTGAGTTCAGTGCACCAAGACTGGCCACCATCACACAGAACACCACGAAGAACCGAGTACCACTTGTCCGTGAATCCATCAAAGGGCTTAAGATGAAGAGAGAAATGATAAAGAGATCATCTATTTAAATGAAAGGAACATTTTCTCCAAGCACAGAAGGTTTCCATTCCGATCTTGTCCACGCTGAGTTGTGAAGCACCACCAAGTTAATTCGCCGTTTACGACAATGTTCTGATCTTACTACTATTTCCATGGGTTGGTTGACCGGAAACTAACTTGCACTTTGAGTAATCTTGCAATCGCAATAAAGGCCCCTTTTTTGTGTGTTTATTAATAATGGTTGTACGGAACGGATACTAGAGAAGCGTTGCCATTCACGCTTACACTGTTGAATCATTATCTGGTATATAGGAGAGTGGTGGATTTCCTTCCATGAAAGAAGTTACATATAGCTAGCGCTTTCTCTATAAATGTACGTCATTTAACAGTGCATGACTGGTGAATAGTCCGGATAGCTGCTTCATCGTATTTCCAAATACTTCAATATTTTTTTTGCCATTCTTTTTTTGATCTTTTTTTTCTTGGGTAACTCCCAGTGGTATGATCTGGTATAATCTGGGGTGGTGTGGCAAAAGAGGAAGAGAACGGAGGAGAACATGTAACAGTAGATTTGCGGGAAGAATACAAGTTAACGCGGGATGTACTGTTGAATGCTAATGAGAGATATCTGTACACATGCATGTCTCCATATTTTCTCTTGTCCAAGAAGTTTCCAAGCCAATTCCCCTTGCTTTTCTTGTTCAATAATGAAGATGGATCACTAATGCGATTGGTCTAACAAATGATTGTGCCATATTCCTATGCAGTATTGATATAAAAAGAAATAATAGAGAATAGGACATCTCTTTTTGAATTGAGTAATCTGTATACGGAGATTATTCTGATAAACTTTATCTACTGTTTTTTTTTTTACAACTAACGCAAGTTCAAAAAAAACAGCCTTCTCAACAATACAAGTCAGAAGTTATAGTGAATATTAGACTATAGAATGGAAAAGAAAAGAAAAAGAAAACTGTTTCATCCTCTGCTTGTTTTTATTTCCTTTTTATTTCTCTCTTCCTATTCATGTTATTTTATTTTCCACTATTTATTCATCAATAAGACTTCATTAGTTTCATCATTGTATAAAATATGACAAGTAAAAGCCAGAATGTTTGCCTTTAAAACTGTTTATGTTTATGTTTATGTTTTATTTTTATTTTTAAAACAGAGTCAGTATCAGTAATAAATAGGCTAAACTTATTGTCATCTACAGCAAGAAGTATGGATCTTGGACCCTTATTCTCTTGTTTTTCTTTCTTTCTCTTTTTGTCATTTTTCTTCTTTCTCTTTTTCCTCTTTGTTTTGCTCCCATAAAAGTGTATAAAGATGTTTGTTTTATCCTTACACTGGTATGCAGCAAAAAGACCGCATTAAGTATCTCCTGACTTTTCCAGTTCTTTGAACCACTTGAGCCGAGGCACAACAAAATACTCGGTGAACTCGGGATAAGGTGGAACCCAACTCAATCTAGTTATGGAGTTTGTAGGATGCTTCGGTGCTCAAGTGTCCGTTTTTATGCTACCATAGAATACAAAGTATTATTCTTTTGCTGTATTGTCATACTATCGACGAATGGCGATCCTTTCCTCTTTGCTTTTGGCAATAGACATTAGAAGAAAACTATAAGGACTTTTTGAATATGTAGACTTTATTTGCTTATTCAAAGGGGTTCTAGACCCATTCTCTTTTGTGTTTTTATTATTACTATATAGTAATATAAGTAGGGTGGGATCCTATCATCTATTTTAGCTCTGCTCAGATTCTTATTTGTTCACCAAATTTATCCAGGATATAAAAAAAGTGAGGTAAAGTAGATCTTCCATGGTTTAGAAATCAGCAAAAAATATAAATAAATAAAACCCTACTGGTAATATTCGAGTGTAATACTAATTTTTGTTATGTTTCTTACTACTAGTATTTCAATCTGTCTACATATTGTTTTATACACTAGGGTAGCACTAAGCACAGAGAGCATTCTAATAGGACAGTCTTCAGTAGAGAGTGAGTGCAATGATGGACACAGTTATCCATAAAGAAGATAATACTGAACTCACCATGCGTTATTAAGCAACAAATAGCTCTTAAGGATCATTGTGGGGAATAAAATTAATAACATTGTGAATACTTGATATCTTCTTGAGGTGTAACCTATAGTTGCAGTTCATTCTATTGTAATTCTGTGGCATACCCATTGCAGTAAATGGCTATGTTGCTTATTGCTTAGTGTAGTTACTGATCTTTAAATTAGTCATCTGAAAGATTCAATAAGAGAATTTTTCAGTAAGAATAGCAAAATTAAAGCAAGAATGAGAATGTCTAACAAAGAATGGGGTAAATTGCAGGTTAGCGGCTTCTCTTTCCCGTAATGCACAACATTATAGACAAAAGTGGATGTGTCTTTATTACTATTATTGCTTAATAGTATAATTATAACTTTTCATGCAAAGTCAGATAGTCTCTGTTTGAGTTCTTTGCGTATCCAAGAAGACTTCTAAGCATACCATAGTTTAAACATTATCTACAGATGCTTATTGCTGCAGTGTGTGTTTATAGACATTTTCTTGTATCACCTTACGGTTTATCGTATGAGCCATGTATGTTGGTGTTGGTATAGATGTTGGTGTTGGTATAGGTGTTGGTATAGATGTTAGTGTTGTTATTTGAGAATACATTGCTTACCCTAAAAAGTTCTCCCATTTTAGTAAGCAATATAAATCATCAACAGAAGGGAAAAAAGGTCTGTGTTAACATAAAGTTAAAAAAAAAGGGTAAAATGTAGACAGCCTGTCTTTACACCCTGTTCATAGCTTATGTAAAAGAATCCCACTCATTCCAGCCCATCACCTGAGCTGGAAAAAAAAGTGACTCGTTCTTTTAATTATCTGCTGTTTCCCGTCAGTCTCACATCATTTTCATAAATATTTGTCGCATTCTTTCAGAATAAATTGTCTTATATTTATAAGGGCTTTTGTTTAGGAGAGCCTATAAACTTGTCTTTTATACAAGATATCCTGTACAGTTATCGCTGTGCTCATCATAGTAGTTTGGAAGGTCTTAATATATATTACTCTATAAAACAGACCAACTTATTTCTTTCAATGTTATCTCTTACTCTTGCTTTATTTAAATGTAAGTTAAATAACAAATATTCATTGTCTTTTGACTCATTCTCGATGTGCCATGTTTAAACTTATTTATCGGTCAATTATTTTATTTTGTATGCGCCAATTATTTTGCAAATAGTGCGCTAATAATTTATGAATAAAGTGTATCACGGGCCTTTTTTTTTATTTACTTTTTTTCTTTTCTGTAATAAAGATTAGAGTTTTCATATTTCTGTTGACAAATAAAAGAGTATGACTTTATTTTTCATTTTAATACATCTGTAATGTAGTTTTCCATTCTCTCATTTAGTTGGTATACATTCAATAAACAAAAACACTAGTTTTTGTAGCAATACTATTTATAATAAATAGAGTCTTATTTATATGCATGTACCCACCAATGTACACACTGTCTGATTTATTTTTGTAGGTGTACTAGCCTGCATATGCGAATATATTCGGGCTTCTAAGACAAAGAAGAGAGTTCTCAATGTGAACAAATATAAAATTGCCCTTTTTAGATGTCGGAGAGAATGCCATGCCTGTTATCACTGTAGAATAGCAAATAAACTGGAATCTATTTTATAAAAAAAAAAAAAGGTCATCTAAAAATATAACATGACTTGTTAGATAAATACTACAGCCTTGAATAGATAGTCTCTGGTTGACTGTAGTTGGCTCTTTATACATACTCAACAAGACGATGTGTAATACACATTGATTGTGTTTTTTTAGAAGAGAAGAGAATACTTCATGAAATTATAAACACTCCATTTCATAAAGAACATGGTATTTCTTCATAAATAAATCTGTGTTTGTGTGTATGCATTTATAGGTGCCATTGAATGTAAAACATAATAAATACTATCTCATAATACCCCAACTAATGTTCTTGATACATTGCAATGAAACATATTACCAGTGTTAATCAATAAGAGTATGACGCTGATACTATTTATAACAGTTCCATTTACATTTGCAAAGAAAGCTACAAAGAAATTTTCTTTTTCTTTTTCTTCTTTGTAGATTTGGCTTATACAATAAAATACAAGTGCTGACAAAGTACATTTCTCTACCACTTTGTTAATGAACAAAATCGAGTAGTTATTTTAAATGAAACAGTGTCTCTTGTTTTATGACCAAGAAAAAGATATTAGGCTATGATAGTGCTTGCTACTTCCCTACCTTTAGAATAACCTACATGTATCTATAGATTACCTTTTTTCTATCAATGTAGAGTAGAGTACTATGTAATCACTTTATACTCTACTTTAGCGTCAAATCTTGAGACTGCATGCATCCGTAAACATCTGAGAAAAAAAGACAAAAGAAGGGCTTTGCTATAAAATGAGTTGGGTTGTTTGATTTTGTTGTGTTGTGTTTGTTTATTTTATATTTGTTTATTTTATATTTGTTTATTTTATATTTGTTTATTTTATATTTGTTTATTTTATATTTGTTTATTTTATATTTGTTTATTTTATATTTGTTTATTTTATATTTGTTTATTTTATATTTGTTTATTTTATATTTGTTTATTTTATATTTGTTTATTTTATATTTGTTTATTTTATATTTGTTTATTTTATATTTGTTTATTTTATATTTGTTTATTTTATATTTGTTTATTTTATATTTGTTTATTTTATATTTGTTTATTTTATATTTATATTTATTTTATTTTGGGTGTGTAGAGATTTAATAAGAAAAGGACCCCGGTGAGGCTACTATAGTCTAAAACTCACCCTAATGAGCTCCCGACTTTGGGATGGTATTTAGGTTACTTCTACTATCCTTGTTATGGGTATTTGTTTAAGATCTGGGTTTGAATAAAACAAAATAGACTGTTTTCATCAGGTCATTTTGTTTGAAATATAACTTAATATAAACTATTCCATGTCCTATTTGAGGATGTCTATGCTATTAAGGGAAAAAAGAAAGAATTCACAATAGCCTACTCTTATTTGTTATAGTTATATGAAATACTATTCTATTGAATTGGTTTCTATGACTAAAAGAAAGTGTAAATAAATAGATGAGATTTAGTCTTATAGTGGGTATTAGAGACAACTGTAAAAGATAGAATCACCAATATTTTTAATAGAATCTACAATAAAGAGAGATTCTTTGTAGAACATCATAGGTTGGTGTGCATAGATTAAAAAAAAAGTATAGAGAATACATCTTATTCATTAGTTATCTGTTATTTATCCTTTGTCATGTCATGTCATAACAGAAAAGAGCATGGGGTTGGTTATTGTTCATAGGCTCAGTTGATCCCGCTCTGATCTTTTCAATCCTAGACTGGTTTATAGTCATGGTTATTGGGGCTGGACACACCAATGTAACCAAGCCTTCATCGTCCACATACAAAATAGAGAGTTGATCTAATAAACAAAGAGAAATTTTTTGTATCCACTAATAGCACATCCATGGCTTTGTCCTGAATGAGAGTGGTTGGATCATGGACTCTGGCTAAAATCATTAAATACTTATGACTTTTTCTTGTGACAAAATATTGGTATCAACAAGTACCACTCCCTTTCTGTTTTTTTCTTTTTTTTTTCTTTCTTTCTTTTCCCACAACGCTAGTACATTTGTAGGAAATCTAATATTGTATCTATTTGGAGGCTATGAGTTCGTCAGACCCGAGTTTCATAGCCCCAGTCCCAGAGAATATTTTTTAGTGTCATTGGCTGCTTTGGAAATATAAAATATATAAACAAATCCATAGATACGAGGAGTAAATTGGTTTGGATTCATAGTCACAATGAAAGAGAGCCTTGACTAGAAGAAGAAAGCTCGAGTATTGAAGGATAAATAGGAGGGCATATACCTCAACAACTGTGACAATAACGACTGATGTGTATGTGGAATGTATTCTTCTATTGATAAAAAAAAATGAAAGAGATGAAACATATTTCTTTGTAGGAGAGTAAGACAGACGATAGAAAAGAGAGTGTCTAAACCTCATTCACTCATTGTCCTTTTCTTCTTCTCTCACTCTCCAAAGTGAAGGAACTATAAGACATATTATATTTTATCATTAGTTTATCAATCATGAAAGTAGGCCATGGAACCAGTATTCCTTTTCTTTGCATTTTTAAATATAATAAATAGATAAATATAATAAATAAAGATAAACGTATCTCATTCCCCTTGCAAAGAGGGCCATTGAAATTTGGATATGTAATTTAGATGGAGACAGTCCACAAAACAGCCATGTTGGCCAATTCTACAAGCAATCTACTTTTAAATCATAAAGTAGAATACCACACACTCTCCTATTATTTGTGTGGGGTCAAGTGGACTTTTACTGTTCCAGACTCAACCAGACTATCGCTCATGTTCTTATGAGGCTTGACAAGTAGAATAAAATAGAATATTACAGCTAGATTATATCACTTAATTAAAAAAAAATAGATGAGCTTTACGGACTCCGTTTTACATATAAAAAGACATCTGATTCCTAGGACCTATTCTTTTTATTTTATTTTATTTACACAAAGTGTGAATGAATGATTACAGAATGATTACAGAATGTACAAATGATGGGAGAATAATAATAAAAGGTCAAGAGAACAATATGGAAGATGTAATTTTAGAATGCAGGGAAAGCAGCACGGTAAGGGTCGCTGTAGTTTTTATAGCCATATCCCTGCTTAGGCTCCTTGTATTGGGCAAAACAGTTGGAATCTCCATCACTGGCAATGGATGGCACATACGGTGGCTTTGTTCCTCGTCGAGCCACCATTTCCCAGTCAATATCAGCAAACCAGGGATGCATCTTGATATCAGCACTGCCATTCTTAAGATTGCCATAGCGACGGGAGAGATCAGGTGTTAGTAGACCCAACAGCAAGTCTTTGGCAATAGGACTGAAATCCTCGGGCCAAGGAATACGACAGTCGAGGATCTTTTCATACAATGACACTGGGTTCTTGTCAACAAAGGGAGGCTCTCCCACCAGCATCTCGTAAATAAGCACGCCAAGACTCCACCAGTCGACTGCTTTGCTATACCCTTTGGAGCGAATGATTTCTGGTGCTATAAGGTAACCATGAGGGTAAGATTAAGGGTTGCTTTTTATTTTATTCTATTTTATCACTATAGGAATATAGATCAAGATTCGAGTGAACTTACCCAAATAGTCAGGTGTCCCACAGACTGTCCATGTAATATCAGAGACGCGTTTGGCAAATCCAAAGTCAGTGAGCTTAACATGACCCTTTGCATCCAACAGAATGTTTTCTGGCTTCAAATCACGGTAAATAATGTCTCTTTCATGCAGATATTCTAGAGCCAAAATAACTTCAGCAGCATAAAACCGTGCGGCACTCTCATTGAAGCCCTTTTGCTTTCGAAGGATACGGAACAATTCGCCACCAGGAACATAGTCCATCACCATAAAGAGATGAGTATCATCTTGGAATGTGTCCCAGAGAGTGACAAGAAAAGGATGAGCAACGCCACGTAGGATGGTGGGTTCGTTGTTGATATGTTCTACTTGCTTAAGTCGAACAACATCATATTTATTGAGCGCCTTGACTGCATAATGTTTGGCATTAATTTTGCTTTGCGCTAAATGAACTCGGCCAAAGGAACCCGTCCCCAGTGTTTCTTTTAGCTCGAAATCATCCAATTTAAGTCGACGGTGTTTCTGACGTCGACGAGGTAATGATAGACTGCCCTTGGGTGTGACTGGCAGAGAGAGGTAGGTGGATGGCTTGTGGGGTTCAGAAAAGGATTGTTCAAAGTAGCCATCTGCCTTTTCCATTGAAACATTGGGGATGGGAGAAAGGGGTGATGTATGAGAGGGAGAAGGAAGAGCAGCCAGTGTTCTAATTCGATTGGGTGGTGCTATTTGCTGATGAGATGGTATTGTGGATTCTGTAGAATATACAAAACAGGTTCAGTGCATGTACACGGGGAGTCAATAGCACAGAATAAAACAGTCTGTAAGTTACCTTGTTCTTTTGTAGTACTTGGCGTTGTTTGTTCAGGTCCGTCGGGTGAAGTAATAGTGAATTCAGCAGCAATAACAGAGCCATTGCTGGGAGTACGAAGCGATGTTGCTGTTTCTGTATCTACTGTAGTGTCAGTATGTCTAATCTTATATGTCCACTGATGATTCTTTACCCTGTGATGACGCATGAGATTCATCGCTGCAATTGCTGCTGATGCTGGGTGGTTTTGAGAACAGAGGAGATGAAAGAGAAGTGGGTTTGTGCTTTCGTCTGACAGCACCCGAGAAAGAGTGACGGAGACGTAACATTTCAACACCTTTGCTGATCATATCCATGGTGATAGAATATTAAGTCTTAATATAAGAGAAAGTAAAAAAGAAAATGTTAAGTAATTGACAGTGCCAAAAAAAGTGTTTATTTTATAAGAGCAAATCCACTAGCCATTAAAGAACAATCAGTTCTTTTCATTTCAGATAACACTTTAATTGCTTATATCTATCGTTTCATTTCTTAAAGCTGCTGTCTTGAAATATTTAGAGTGTAAACTTGCTATATTTGAGGGAAGGCTCTAATCTCCGAGAGTACTTTGGACAGATGTGGCAAGATAAGGCTAAATTACGTATCAGTTGCTCTCTGCTATCGGACTATCATCATAGACCAAGATTTGTAGATCCGCAACGGAACTGATCATTGCAACCCACAAGCAAATCCTACTGTGCTATTCCAGAGAGTAGAGTAGAGTAGAATAGAAAAGAAAAGAAGAGAGTGGGTGTGATAAGAGGACTCTCTCTCTCTTTCTATTGGTGGATTACTAGAACAGTACGACAAACAGCCGCTGGAGAGATGGGACAAGAGCAGCTAACTATTCCTTCTCTACCAGCCCTCTCTTAGCCCTCTCTTCACGTGACCATAACCCCCGCATCTTATCGTACTTCCAATGATCGGTATCACAAAGGCATCGATATGTTGATGCTATAGCTCAGGGACCTTTTCCTCTCCTTATGCCCCGAGTGATATTTCCCTCCGACCCGCACCACTCTGTTCTATTCCTTGTCTTCTTTCTTTATTAGTATTAGTATTAGTATTAGTATTAGTATTAGTATTAGTATTATTATTATTATTATTATTATTATTATTATTAGTATTTATTTGGCTTGCTCCGATAAGTATGTCTATCTATGTAAACAATAAACAATAGAACTGTTTATCAATGACGTAGGGAGAATAAGGGGCTTATCCTAGATGTGTGTTAAAGTAAAAAAATAAAAAATAAAATAAAAAAGAGAGATCTTTGGAGAGATCTCATGTGTACTGTTTCTCAACTAAAGACAGACTTAGCAGGTGCCTCATCAAGATATGAGGACTCATGGCCCTAGTAACTCAGAACAAGCGTCATATCACGTGCATTCTAGACTGAGAGGAGCCATATTACGGAGATGGACGTAGAAACTTAAAAAAAGTGATAAGACTATTACTGTTACTCGTCCAGGTACAAGTGAAGGCTCATTCTTCATCCCCTATGACCTTGTGACTTGCTATAACACAATGTGTCTGTTTTTAGAGATCCACTGGTATCTTATAGATGAATATACATATAAATATGTATACACTTATACAAAGAAAGTCAATGAGATAGTAGAGTCACTTTATAAAGAGTAAAAGCAGCGGTCTTTATTTTTTCTACTTTACAGAAAATAGATTCATTTCCTGGGCAGGGTAGAAAGTAGAACAAGATAAGACTTGTTATTTTATCTTTATTATGTTGATGTTACCATGTTAATAAAGATAACATAATAGGACAGGCGGCTCTACACAGCAGATAATAATCAATACCTTGCATTCTCATTAATTATACTTGAGGACAAACTCAGATGGTGTTTCCAGAGATTTGACAAACAAATTGCATTAAAGAAGAGTCACCCCATTCGTGTAGATTTAAGTTTATTTGTGTCTCCACACGAATACCACTGAATAGCAAATAAAGAGCAAATAAAGAGCAAAACAGGCTATAGAAGAGGGCTGTATAAGAAAAAGATAAACCGGGACACTAGTGAAAACGCGTTTCTATAAAAACAAAAGTCAGTCGCGTCTATTTCGTGTTTGATACCTAATTTGGAAAGGGCACGAATGTCACACCTTTTATTGTTGGCTACATGGCATGAGTATAGGACTAACTCATTCTGTAGATAGTTTCCTTACTGATAGCTGCAGATGTACATTTTCTGATAGACTAAAATGAAAAAGAAAAGAGTGTCTGCTGTTGTGGTGGAATAGGCAGGAACACTAAGCCATGAAGGGCATTGGCTAGAGACAGTCTATGCCTAATGCACTTTATTGCCTGTGCACAGTCGATAAGCAATATCAATTGCACTGGATGATATCCTCCCATCAGTAGGACAGATGAGAGAAAGGTGGGGATGGCATTGAACTCATGTTGGGTTCATACTAGACTCATGCGTACAGAACACTTTAAACAGTGTCTGTGTACCCTTATTCTTTAGTGATCTGGAGTGACAGTGGTTTAGGCTTATTTGGAATGAATAACATAAAGTGACAGTAGTTTTTATTCTTTTTCTCTACCTTTCTTTTATGACAGACTTAATAAACCTAATGCATGGAATATTATTTTGCCTATTAAGTTGTGCCTACAAGTCACTCTAGTCTAAACATTCTTATACATACACGTACATATAAATGCAGAGACAGATGTAGACAGATGTAGACAGATGTAGACAGATAGGTACATACATAGATACATACATATACATAGATACATACATATACATAGATACATACATATACATAGATACATACATATACATATACAAATATACGCACCTACATATATACATACACACTGTTGTCTATTGTCCTTGGATACTGAAGATAGAGTGACTGTTGTAGAAGAGTGAAATCGACATGAACCTCATGCATCTATTTCCTACAAACAGAAAAAAAAAAGACTATTCTAAATACCTACCTACCTATTGATCTACAACCTTACATCCATACACAGTCACATGATGGTGATTGACTATCAATAATAACCATGGGTTCATTTCCTAACTCCAGGCACAAAACACTAACCAAGTGGTATAAACATCACCAAGGAGTGTCTAGAATAAAAAGCAACTCTTTGTTGATATAAAAAAAATCTCATGACGTGGTCTGTCGCGGCTTATCTAGGACCAGTATAAATACAAATTTGAAAACTTAGTGATTATGCTTGTCCTACACTTCTCTTAGTGACAATTGCTCACGATGTATAGTGAAGCCCAGCGTGTAAGTGTGTTGTTATGCCAATAAAATAGTGGCTGTAGAACTAGTATTATGATAGAAAAAACTACTCTACTGTTATCGCGTGGAAATAGACAGGATACAACTCAATAGAAAGAAAGAAAGAAAGAAAAGCAACCGTCCACTCATCCCCTCTTCCCCTCTATAAAAAAGTTGAATCAAAGAAGATCAGCACCCACTGTTGCTGATACAAATGAGAACGCATCTGTGGCCGTACCTATAAAAACATCTAATGCAACATCAAGAGGATTAGGAAAATTAGCTACCTTAAACTCAAACACTAGACAGCGTAACGCACTCTCTGATAAAAGTAATATTAAGCCCTACAAGGTATGTCTCTGGCAGTATCTCTGTGTGCTGATATTGTTTAGACTGATACTAAGCTCGGAGAGAAAATAAAAGAGAAAGAGAAAGACACCGAGAAAGAAAAGACAAAAGACAATGAAAAGAAAACAACAGAACGACCAACAGAACAACCCACTCAAGAAAAGAAGAATGAGACCACCACAGAAACAACTCAACAAGAAGTAGCTGCAGAAATATCTACACAAGTAGTTAAAGAAGTGTCTACAGAAGTAGTTAATGTAAAAGAACCACAGACAGTAAAACAAGACACAATAGAGCCCCCTTTGGATGAAGACATTCAGGACTTCTTTAATGATAACGCAGAACGCTATAAAAACAGAGACAAATTAAATATTGAGCCTGTGCCAGTCATCAAGATTCCAGCCCTCACTCGTATGAAAAAAGAGATTCGCCATCAGTCTAGAAAGAGATCTGGAGAGAACTTAACAGAGGCAGCCTCTAAAAAAACAAAATCAATCATAGAAAACACTTCTAAAGATGCAGATGACTTCTTCTCTCCTGATAGTGATACAGCACGAGAAATACATATTGATAGTAGTGTTAGTGAGGCTACTACTATCTATGAAGAACAACAAGAGTTACGCTCTAAAGAAGCAGCACTAAGAACAGACAAACCCCTTCGCTATGTGGCATGGAATGATCCAATGCTCGTGTCTGAATACGCAGAGAATATATTCCAAGTTCTTAAAGAAAGCGAGGTAGGTACTATAGGTAACATAAAGGACTCATCTCTATAAAGAAAGAAACCATGCCCAATCCTATGTATATTACCAGTCAACAGCATGAGGTCACTTGGCGTATGAGAGGTGTCTTGATTGACTGGATTGTAGAAATACACTACTTGTTTCAATTATTACCAGAAACACTGTTTTTAACTGTGAATTTAGTGGATCGCTTTCTTTCCAGTCGAACTGTAGTGCAAGGCAAACTACAATTGGTTGGAATTACCACCCTCTACATTGCTACCAAGTTCGAAGAAATAAACACTCCAGCCATGCAGGATTTTCTATTCATGACGGACAGATCTATCAAGGAAGATGATCTCTTAAAGGCAGAGCGTTTTATTCTTCAAGTATTGGATTTCAAGCTTTGTTACTCCAACCCCCTCGGATTTATGCGCCGCACCTCCATGGGCGGTAAATACGATGTACACACACGCATGTTGGCAAAGTATTTCATGGAAGTATCTTGTGTTGACCACCGCTTTATGTCTATAAAACCCTCATTGGTCGCTGCTTCCTCTCTTTGGCTCTCACAAAAAATGCTGTCCAAGGGTGTTTGGGTAGGTTTAGCATGGACTGAATTGAACTGAATTAACACAGTAGGATAATAGACAGCAGAAATGTCATATTTGGCAGGATATCAAGTGTCTGATATACGACCTATAGTAGAACTCATACTCGATTACTTATCTCAGCCAGTCAGGCACGATGCTTTCTTCAGAAAATGGTCATCAAAGCGATTGATGAAGGCAAGTATATTTGCACGCGATTGGATCCAGCGGTACTACCTTGCGTAGCTCTATAAAGTAAAGAAGATGAAGATGAACAGGTATAAGCCTCGTTAACATGTAAACCATGTACGTCAAAAAAAGTAAGCATTACTATGAATCATTCAATAAAGTAAACATCATAAAGACCTGTAGGGTCTCATTTCACAATTTTCACAAGTCACTTCTTTTATGGATAGATAGATAGATAGATAGGTCATTCTATGATAAATGAGCTAATATTATTCAACAACTATCAGTATAGTTTGGATCAACTGAAGTGTTTAATACTCTTTGTATTTTTTGTATGTCATTTGTTATTAAGGACTTGTCATTTTATTAAGAGGAAATATGTGTGTATGAATGTATAGGGGCATGGATTTATAAGCTCATAAATAAATAAAATAAAAGTTAAAAAGTCTAAAATCGTTCTTTCTCTTGAAGTGTACCTGATGTATTTTAGTTGGTGAGTTCCATCCTTGTTACATCGACTTGCGCCATAAAGAAAAAAGGGGAGTTTCTGTTACAATAAAATGATGTTATCTATCATACTGGGGCCTATGCCAGATGGTGAAAAGAGATACATCAAATTAGGGTACCTTGGTTACTGGCCTACACAATTCCCTGACTTAAACTCGATTGAACATATCTGATACGCCTTGTAAAGATAAATTAAATAAAGAAGGGTATCTATTACCAATGTTGGAGGTTTGAAGGCTCTACTTGCAGAGGAGTGGGAGAGAGTTAGTATTGAGCTTGCACAACAATAAATTCAGAATATGATAGATAGATACCAGACAGTCATTGATGCCAAAGGAGGCCATACAGAATAATAACTGTATTATTATTTTATTTTCTATAATTAAAGATGTTGAGCTTTATTGAGCTCAAGTTTGACGCTTCTATATCAAATATGAAGTGTTTTATTTAATGTTGAACATGTCATATATCTTGAGCTGATATTTATTTTCAAAAGTATTCAATTCAGTTGGGTGTGGCTGCATTCACACTTTCTTGAGCAAGTCTGTTTATCCTAATTATATACTCAATAGCATTATTTGAGTGAACCATCTTCAAAATAGATATACAAGCTGTTGTAGATATGGCCATTTGCACAAAAGTCATTACAACTGTCTAAATAATGATAGATACCAGACAGAAAGTAGTGACATCGTGATAAGACTAAAGAGTGAGTGAGATGAATCAGTCGTATGATACTATGAGCTACGTACTTCTTTTTCCTAAGGACAGTTAGGTTGGAATAGAAATACATGCTCAGTCAATGACCAAAATGTAAAGATGAGCACACTAAAATACTACTGCTTCAGATTGATGTACAGAAAAATAAATCACTTGTATTTATTTGGAAAGCCCTTTTATCAGTATAGAGTAAACATGTATACTAACATTGAGCAAAGTTGCCTGAATTTCATACGGCATAACCAAGGCACACTGAGAAGAGATATACTAAGCAGTCTACAGGATACTGTTATCTTGCGTCTTATACACCAGAAACGGAAAACTAACAGTTAGCAATTCGTTAAAAAAAACAGCCACACAATAAATGGTTTGTGATGAACTATCTATGATAAGCTGTAGTATATTTGAATACAGTGGATTAATCTTTCAGAGATAACATAAAAGTACAACAGCCTGCATTAGAATGTATGTCTTTTGGTGGTGATTTCCTTGAAGTTCTTCTATCTGTAATAATCATTAAAGTATAAAAGAAGTATAAAAGAATAACAAACAAGTTGAATAAATAAGAGCAGAGTTAATTGTACATTAACTAAAAAAATATCTTTAGACCTAAGAAGTCATTAACGACACCATCACATCAATGGGTGATAAATAGTAGCTGACACTATTCAGTGTTGCTAATAAAATAACTATTTATTTCCTCTTTCTTATTGTATTTCTATATATTCTTTCTGAACTAAAGATGCTATTCAGCCAACAAGATGTTAATGAAGTAAAGAAGATACAACATGCTTATAGATTCAGCCTAAGTTTCTTACATATATTTGATTTTTATAGGAGACTGGTGAGGAGCCAATAGCAAGTTCTTCGTGTGCGAATCCTACCAGAGTAATGACAATTAAGACATCTTTACCTAACACTGGTTGGAGATCGGATTATCTACCTGTTTTGCAAAATCTGGTCCGTAACATCAATACCATTGTTTCTCATAATTATGCTTTCTCCAAGTATATATTGATCCATATACTCGAAAATGAAGATGAATCTGCGTTGAATGAGTGCATAACCAAGGATTTCTTCTGTGAGGTGCTTTTGTCCCTCATTAATAAGCAAACCAGAGAAGGTAGTGCTTCCAGTAAAACATGCCTCACACCCAAGGTGCGTCAAATAAGAAAGAAGATCAACCCATTGAAAGATGACTACTGCCAATATGTGTCCTACACTCCAATTAAAATAACCAATGCTCAACAAAAATCTATTTATGAAAGCACCAAGATACACACATCCTACATTAATAATATTGCGTCTCAATTTCGAAATCATCTTAGAATGTTCTTCAACATCATCCTACGACAACAAGAAAGGATTACCACATTGACCCATGCCATGAAAGCCAAAAACTATTCTGAGGAGGCCATTGCAAATATTATTAGATTAAATGTGTTGGATGTGTGTACGCAAATCAAACTAGACATTTCGACAAAAACTGTTCCCAATGCACCCGTAGATTTTTTGAACAAAAAGGCCATTAGCCAAGTACAAGAACTGCTAGCCTGCTATCCTCCCAGTTATAGATTTGCCAAAAAAAATCCATCTATTATGATGTTAAAGCCAATCCAACCAAGCACATGTACGCATTTACTAAGCTGGCCCAACTATACGAAGAGAATGGAAACAGATCTTTTAGTTGTTTCTCACTTCGTAAAAGCTTCGTTCCCTCTCACATTACGATAGATACTAAGATACTCAACCACCCTATCTTGAAAAAAAAAGCTACACGGGCGGAAAGTTTGATCTTTGGGATTAAGTCGTCAATCTAAAATCAAAGGTGTTCAAAGGTCAAGGTATAGATAGGTCAATGAGATTTCAAGGTACAATAGAAACCGATGGTGTGGCAGTGTCAGTAATCAAGCAAAACCTTATATCGAGACGTTCCTTGGGTGGTAGCCTCAAAGCACTTATTGACGAGGACCACATTGAATCGATTGAAGAGATATCTCAAGCTACATTAGCAGAAACAAAAGACAAATGCGTACTCATCGATCCGGGTCATCGAGACCTATTGTTCTGCATGCAAGAAAACAGTACACCCGATAATAAATCCACCTACAGGTATACACATAATCAACGAGCCAAAAAAAAACAAAGTCAACCCATTTCAAGAAGCTTCGACAGAACCTCAAGCCTCCATCCATCCAAAGACTAGAAGACGAACTTGGTCAAGTTCCTGCTTCAACAGTAAAACTCCAGGAATTCATCAAATACATACATACAAAAGTAAGTGTATTGGAGGACTTGATATTGTATTACGGCAATGAAACAATGGAAGATGATAATAGGCAAACAAAAGACAGTGGGGTCAAAGAAAAAGGTCCCTCAAGTGCCAATTCTCTTATTATGAAACAATCGCTACTGCCGTTTCGAAAGATGAAGCTATCAAATCATAGCAGTAGATTACAGTCTGATAAACGACTATCCCGAAACCTGAGAGCCAGGTTTGGAGAAGATCGGGTGTTGATATTGGGTGACTGGTCAGCCACAAATATGAAGTTCCATGAACCAATAAAGGGAAAAGGCATGCGGAGGATGTTGAAGAAAGAAGGATTCAAACTCTATCTTATCAATGAATTCAAAACATCGAGCCTGTGTCCTGAGTGAAAGTAATCACTTTTGGAAAAATTTAAACATATCAAGAACCCCAGGCCCTACCAACAAACAAAAGAAAGCATGACTTCAAAGATACACTTAGAACTAAGAAAAGGTCCAGGCCTTCTGGTTCATCCCCATCCTTCTCTTCCCCAGTTATCGTTGGAGCCTCGGTTGACTAACTAACGGAAACCCACAATACAGGTAAACTATCTAAAAACATAATGAAGTGTATCTTATTGAATTCTGTCATGCAAAAGATATTATAATGCCTAGTACCTGATACTGTCAATAGCTAAATAAACTAGACCGTAACAGTTGAAATGACACTAAAGCTTGAAACACTACCTACTCTGTTTAATTCTTTGTGAGCTGCATCTTTAACAAACTCGATAGTAGTCTATTTTCATTATTATAGTGTATTAAAAAAATGAAAATAAACATATAATATAAGACTAAAGTTCTATGTTCAATTAGATCTATAAAATAATCAATAGTATATATTGGATAATAGTATAGAAACAAAACAAAAAAGGGGCATGCAAAGTTAATGATCAGCATATGGTTCAACAGATCATTCCAACTTGTCATAACTAAAAAATCAGAGAGCACAAGGACACAAAATAATATTCATCGACTACAAATCTCATACGTTCTATATAATCAATTTATTAGTCATCTTATTTAATGCTTCTTTTTGTAGTTAACATCTCATGTGTAAGTCACGATAAACAGTTGCATCTAGACAATGATTAATGATGGAGCTAATCCAGTTCTTCAAGATATTAGCATTTAGTTTCTTTTCTTATGAATGGATACATTTGATGAGCAAAGAATTTCTCAGAAATCTAGAGACAATAAAAATAATAATATTAGCACTTTGCTAGGTATGTTTCATTCACTTTTTCTTTGACATATAGCCGACCAAACTGTTGGATAGGAAAAGAGAAATTTCATAAGATCTGTAAAAGTGGAGGCGCTGAGTAGGTTAATAACACAAAGTCTGGCGTTCTTCATGTCTCTTATGTAGCTGATCCAGAGGATCCCTCACCTATGTTCATAAAAGTTTAAAACTTAGTCATTATATTTTATATCATAGGCAATACAGTATTGTCTCTTTTACTGAGACATCATACTATTGAGCTGCCAGTGTTTATGATTTTTATACAGAATTACTATAGCAATTTCAGAAGCTTAAAAACATACTGTAGGTGATAGGATGTATTGACATACTTTTATAAAGAATAAATGCAGTAGTATAAAGCCTAATTGTATCTACTATATACAGTCTATGTCTCTCAACAACATTTATCTACAGAGATGCTGGAGTTTTCCTCCATGGGACTCGTATATCATATTGAAAGATATTCTTGGTTTCTTTTTTTTTCTTTCTTTCTTTTTTATTTTTTTTAAAAAAGTGTATTTTCAAAGAACTCTATTTTAACACTTATGGCATTCATCGAAATATAATTTAATATACAACATAGACTATCTCAACCACTATTTTTTTATGTTACTACTATAATTTTGGAAGCAATTAACTGATATTCTAAACTCTTATGAACAAACTAAAAACTAACAAAAGAATAATACAGTAAATTCTATCATTTATTAGCGTTTCCATTTGGTTTTTATCTAAAGAAAAACCATAATAGTACAATGGTTTTTGCACAAAGTCTTTGTATTTATCTTGTTAGAATCATAGATGGTAGTTACCAGGATACTTTTATAATTAATAATAAAGCTGCTCTTTGGGTTGGCAATGATATGATTTATTTCAAAGATTTTAAATAAAGGTATGGATGAATACAGATAAAGAATACTTATAGAAAACAATAGTAACAAGGTGTACATACTTATTAGCTGTTTTACTTCATAAAGCTCAGTTTACTTTAAACGTGTTTATCAGATAGTAGCCTATGTCGTACATAGTATTAGTACTCATCCAATAAATATATATCACTAGAGTATACCAACATCAATGAAGTATATGATTAAACAACGGTAACAACCGATCTAATGAGTTTATATACAAATCATACCAAGGTTCTGTTGGTTAAAACATACCGGTTTATGTTAAATTATTTTAGTGTCCGGTGGGAAACATGTCAAAGTTTTCATTTTCCAATATAATTCTTGTTTAGAAAAATACAGTGGCTCCTAACAAAACAATGGTATTTTCAAATTCAGACCATAATTTTACCCTTAAATTTTTTTTATTAAACATTCTTCATTTATTGCTTTTCCACTCTAATGTCTACCTCATCTAACACCACCGAACAACCCATGAGACCTCTTGGGAACAGAAAGAAGAATATCGATGACTTCACCCGATGTCTCATTGCTCACGAGGCCACCGTAAATGGGACCAGCCAGGCTGCCATTTCTGCTAGGTTTGGAGTTAGTCAACAGTCTGTTTCCCTCATCGTAAAGAGATATAAGGAAACTGGCTGTTTCAAGGCCAAGAAGAGCACTGGGCGCATGCCCATTCTGAAGGAGAGGGATGAGAGAGAGGTCAGTCGCGAAGTGGCAAGAGATTCATTTCAGACAATGAATCAGCTTCACAAGCAGATGACCACCAAAGTGTCCAGGAGCACTTTCTCAAAAATGATGAAGAAGCTTGGCCTGTTTTCTTGCGGGGTGGTCAAGAAACCTGCTCTCACTGACAAGCACAAGAAGTAGAGGCTTGCTTGGGCCAAGGTCCACCTACACTGGGTAGAAGAAGACTGGAAAGCGGTCATCTGGTCCGATGGGTCAAAGTACCAACTCATGAGGACCAACAACCGCAACAGAGTGGTGCGCAAGAAGAAGGAGGGGCTGCTCCCAAAGAACATCAAGCCCACCATGAAGTTTGGAGGTGGCAGCGTGATGGTGTGGGGATCTTTCTCTGGTGAAGGTGTTGGAGGGTGGGTGCCTGTGAAGGGCAGTATAGACAGCAGAAGATACATTGAGATCTTAAAGGACAACTACTGCCCTGAGCTGGCTCAACTCAAGGAACTGAATCCAGAGATTGATAATGTTCTTCAAGAGGACAATGCCAGCTGCCACAAGAGTAGAGAGTCCAGGTTGTGGAAGGCAAATAAGAGCATTGCCACTATGGAGGGGTGGCCCTCACAAAGCCTCAACCTGAACCCAATAGAGCATTTGTGGGAGGTGCTTGACAGAGCAATAAGAAAGAGGATGACCCCAGCAAGCTCCCTTCAGGATTTGGAGGTGATTCTGTTGGAAGAATGGGAGAATATTCCTAAGGACACCACAGACACCCTCATTGCCAGCATGGGGCGGAGATGTAGGGCTGTCATTGAGGCTAAGGGTGGAAGCACCAAATATTAAGGGTTTCCACCCAATAAATCTTTATTTATTATCTTGTTGACCTTCTTTATACTTCATCCAATTTACAAGTCTCTACTGTGTGTTTAATGTATGTTTTTATTACAAAGAATAAGTATTTCCTATTGCAGAATTATACCGGGGTATGAAAAAATACCATTGTTTTGTTAGGAGCCACTGTAGTAACATTAGGGTCCATTAATCTCTGTGCTCGAAATCCTTTTTCTTTTGCTTCCCCACAGGCAACTGTTCACGCATTGCTTGACGAGTTACAGAATTCCCTTCACAATCCTTTTCCTACTTCTACAGTTTTGGATGACTCTTCTGAGTCGTCAGATTCCTCTTACAGTCCGTCTCATGTCACTGTTACTTGGGCTCCTGTGAATTGTTTGTTGTATGCTGATGATGTGGCTCTTATGGGCTGCCCAGAAGATATACATCGAATGCTGGCACTTGCCGAAATTCACTCGATCCTCCTTGGTTACAAATGGAGTCCCTCCAAATGTGAAGTACTCAATGCCCCGGCCAATGTGCCGTTTTACCTCTATGGCAACGAGCTTCCAACCTGTGATACTTTCAAGTACCTTGGCATCCCCTTTTCACGTCAAGGTATTAACCAAGACGCACTTTTCTCACACTCACAAGTCAAGGCAATTGCAGTAATGCAAAAGCTGAGAGGAATGGGTGTAAACATGTATGGCTTTGGGATTACAGCAGCCCTAAGAGCGTATACTGTTTTTGTTCGGCCTATCCTTGAGTATAGGTTGGCTATTTGTAATGTCAATAGACTAGGCATCCGCCCGCTACAAATCTGTCAGTCTGCTTGTCTGATACTTTGTCTTGCTAGATCTGCTACTGCTAGGTTTGGAACGATCCAGGTTGCCCAATTAGCTGCCCTCCCTAACATATACTCTCGTTTTCTTTATCTGCAAGCCAAATTTGTTGAGCGCGCAGCTACCCTTCCTGAAGACACCCTCCTCTGGTGCCTTGTCCCGCAGCTTGAAGCACCCCAGAGTAAAGCCAGATGGATTAAGCTACGTGGCAATGTACTCTGGCAAAATGCTCAAAGAATAGGACGGGCTCACAACCCTCCTAAATATCCATTAAAAGTAGCTTATCTTGAACGTCTTCAAAGTGAAATTACTAGTCTAGTACGTGGCAAGAATCCGCTGGTGACGGTAGCCCGTGGACTATATAGACCTGTTTGGGATCCAATTCTTCTACTACCGTGCACGCGCAAAGAAAGACATCGTCTACTAAAATGGAGGATTGCTTGGTTACCACCAACACCTTCAGTTCCTTGCCAATGTGGCCACCCATCTGCCAATCGGGACCACTTTCTCACTTGCACATTCGTTGACCATGAACGCTCCACGTTCTTGTTCTTCTTAGTTCCTGCACCACCACAAGACGTTCATCCAATTGACTATTGTCTAAATCTTCTGCCGCGCACGGTTAAGTCTTTTGTTAAATGGCGAGATCTTTGGCCCAGTTTGTTAATACTGCTGCAAGCCATTGATCGAGCCACGTCTACTCAAGACTTTAAGGTAGAGTCATCAGCTGGTAGCTTGCTCATTGAGGCTGCTGATGGGTGTGTTGAGCGGGAACGCCAACGCCGCCATAGAGTGCAAAGACTCCTGCAGCAACAGACGCTGTATCCTCACTTCTCCTCCGATCTCTCCTCTACCACCCATTCTTAACCCGTTTAGCAAAGCCAGAAGCTGCTAGTGTAGTTGCTGTATTTGTGTCCTCAGGATTGTCCGAGTTGCTCTAAGTATCCCTCGTTGGATTTCGAATCGCCACAGGATGACGGTTATCTTTTTAGTGTCCTGGTTTCCTTGCTGACTTTATGGCCTTTTGGATGTCTATTCATAATTCTCATTTTACCATCATTTCCACTCATTTTCCATCATTTTTCCCTCATTGAGGTTTTATATTCTCTTTTCTTTCCGTCTCTTCTCTCTTTGCATTATTTTTTTCACTTATGTATTTGAAGTGTTTCAATGTTTATTATTTTTTTTCAAACGATCTCATAGGGTGGCTAAAATGCCCAATGCGCGAATAGCAACCAACACCCAAAAATAAAAATACTTTGAACTGTAGTAACATTAGAAACATAACAATCAGCAATCAATTCAATTAATTATAGGATTCTAATCTCCAAATAGACCTCATGATGTCTTATACTATCTTTTGACGCCAAGATGAAGAGAGTTTTGATTGTGCAAGCAAAAATATGTCACTATTTAGCATTGAAATACTTAATTATCATAAAGCAGGTATCATAAATAAAATAATCAATTGTATAGGATCAGCATTACCCACCTTTTGTCTAAATAGGTCTGTTTCCCATCTGAATATGTTTTTATTCTTGAGTTTTCTATTTGATATGCATGGGTTTATCAATTAAGTTATTTTAAATCATGTCTTCTCACTACTATTACTGTAGTTTTTATATAGTTTTTATTTGATCTAACAGTTATCTATAAAGCTGTAAAATAAATAATAACAATTAATAAATAGAACTTCCAGAGTCTTAGTGTTGTCATTTAACTTTTATTAATTAATTAATATTCCGGTCAAAATATACCATCTATCCATCTATGGGCGAGTAGAAAGAAAGAATATATTATTTAAAAACCGGGTATAGCTATAACTACACACTCCTGTAACTCATGTTAGCTAAGAATAAGAATTGTGAATTGCTTTGTTCAACACGGAGTCTCAGTTCTATGCGCTTTGCCGATTTACAAGAGAAAGGTATAGCTTTTGCTTATAAAGCTCTATACTTGGATTTTATCTGTGTATATCATTTTAATTGTGTCTTATTGATTTACCTGTGAGTCAACTTTCTAAATATTTTCATAGTTGTTTATCGTTAACCATGACAAAAGCCAAAGCTTTTTGAATACAATGAGCGTGTGTGTATCAAGAAATAGTTTAATCAATAAAAGAAATAGTAAGTTTTATTATTTAATAAGTGTTTTGCAAGAACACATATAGAATAAGGCCTAGAGATAAACGTCATTAGAACTTTTGCTCTACTAAAAGTAAAGACGGTATAATCAACCAATATAGTTATTCTCTATGATCATATACCTTTTATTCTCTTTCTTTGAAAACATTAAATATTTTATTAGTAATGGATCAATGAAAGTAAGGACAATACCACCAGGAATAAAAAGTAATTTTCACTCTTTATCCATCTCAGGCTTAATACTCAAAGCTTTCTTAGTGATATATAATAAAGCTACTTTCTTGCCTTGTGTTTATTATTATTATTATTAATATATAGACTATTTATTAGTCAACAACTTGATGCTTAATGAGTGTGATAGTAATAAAGTCAATGGCACGTCTTGTAGCCAGTAGCAGGCTATATGGAGTGCGTTCGATATTTTCTTATTACTTGCCTACGACTATCCAAAGAAAACTATACCAGACACATTTTTTAGCCTCAATATAGCTGCACACACCCGGAGATATCAGTATGATTATTGCTAGGAGTGCAAAAGATACTAATAGCTTGATAATGATGTTAACTTTATTATTTCAAATCCAAAAAAGACAACCTATAAGTGATGAGTTTTTAAACATAGCATAGACTATAGAGAGTGTATACTATAATCAATGTCAAATACCAGCATATCTCCTGGTAAATACATGTATCATTGAGAATTGATCAATGCATATATCATATCAATTGGACATGGAAACCTTTTATTTCTATTTTTACAAGAGAATTTACTTTTGTCAATGCAGAATTCAAATAGAATAAAGACTAGTGTTTAATATAAGATTGTGCATAAAAGTAATGCTAAACTGAATATAACATTAATAAACAAACCAGTATCATCAAAATTGTTCTCTTTTTATTCTATTAATTGAATAGATTAGAAAGTAACCATCAGAGAGTAACCATTAGAAAGACTTTAACTATTCTGGAGGTGATGCTCTAGGAAGTAATTTAAGCAGCAGTGGATAGGGTGACTGCCAAAACAGAGAAGAATATAAAAAACACGACCCAATTCCTGCCTTGTCCCTTGTTTCTTTTTATTTTATTTTTATCTCCCTTTTTATCTCTCTTTCCACCTGCTGTTCTTCTTCCAACATCTACTGTCATAAAAAAAAGAAAGAAAACTTCTGTTATCCATCTTTATTGTAGTGAGCAACAAGAATCCAAGCAAAAAAAAAACAATGAGGTACTTGTCTCATTAGGACATCAACGTGTTGACTAATTGTGTAAGCCATCGTAAGAATCTGCGTCGCAAAAAGACTGGAGATAGCTCAATCAACTTTGTTTTTAATATGGGAGAACAAGGACAAGAAAACTCACCTCCCATTATGCCTTCAACACCATTTCAATTCGGATTGGGTGCTAATCAGATTAGACCATCTTCACCTTTTGGGTTCACTGCACCTTCTCCCGTCACAAACGCGTTTGGTTCTGTGAATGTCACACCTTCTGGCTCACCACACCAATCTCCTGCTGCGTCTCCTGCCAGACCAACAGAGGTGTTTGTGTTTGGTTCTCCCAATAACCCACCTTCTCCATTTAAGTCTTTTGGCAGACGTACTAGCAGTTTAAGCCGCAAAATATCAGAGATCCCCGCTTTGCCTGTAGCTGAATATGCCATGGAAGAAATGGATCATACTGACACTGACCATCAACGACCAGCCCAAACAACAACGATATTCTCTCAGCCACAACAGGCCATCCATAGATCAGAACCTCCTCCCAGCCCATTTAGTATTTCAACACCTCTTACTGTCTTTGACTTTGGCCAACAGTCTGCCACTGCAACAGATATGGATACTGGAGAGAACAATGCTGCTGCTCTGCCTACAAACACACCTCAAATGAACATGTTTGGCCAACCTTCTGGTAACTATAAGAATATCTCTCTCATACTCAGCTCACACTCACTCATGTCAAATAGGCCCATCATTCTACTCCAATGTCCAAAACACTAGGACCGAGGCTCAATCTAGTGCTTTTGGAGTGTCTTCTCAAAGTATGGATGCCTTATTATTGTTTTATACTGACACGATATCTTACAGAACATCCTTCTCTTGACAATACTACTCCATCTGTTCCTAGTAACCAGGCCTTCCCTTTTAGTAGCCAGTCTAGCTTCAACAACCCAAAGCAAATGCCAAGTAGTAGTGAGAATCCAGGTAAGAGAGTGTCCATAGTGACAAAAGGATGGGCTGTTGAACAATTAAATAATCTAACAGTAAACCCAACAGCCCCTAGTTCCATGTTTGTCTTTGGCACACCCTCCTCAACTCAAGGTACATTATCTTATCTAGAATTATCTATTGACACATCGAAATCTGACTTTGACTTTTTCTATCATTTATACAGCGGCTAATCCTGTCACACCCACTGCTACTATGGCAAAGGAGGCATTAAGCAAGGACACTCCAGTTGTTACTGAACTTACTTCTCCAAAGCCATTTAGCCTTAGCGTTAAACTAGAGAATCAGGGTAATGACTCATCCAGTAAAGGAAATAGTGTCCAGTCATCTCTTCCATCGGGATTGCCAAGTACTTCTTTTACATTTGGAACTTCTGCCTTTTCTACAAAGGCCACACCAACTACCACAGAGCCTTCTATTGTCCAAGTTATTCCAAAGGCAATTGAGGTCAGTTCACTTGGTACAGTAGATTCTCATACCAAAGAACCACAAAAGACACCCTCAGCTTTCAAGATAAATGATCCAAGCAAAAAGACACCCATTTCTTTTGGCACTGATACAGGAGTCTCATCCTCAAGTGGCAGTGCTAGTGGACAGCAAACTGCACCTCAGGTAGGCGGTCATTTTAACTTGATCCATTCCAAAGATTGCATGATCTCAATATCTTTCTTCAAAGATGACTAGTCCATTTTCAACACTCACAAAGACACCCTCATTCACATTTGTTACGCCACCTGCGAAAAAAGATCAGCAAACCACCAGTGCCAGTACACCCGGACAAGAATCTCCCAAGCCAGTAACAGCCACACCTTTCTCAAGAGTCCCCAGTTTTAACAATGGTAAGTCAGTGGTGGGAGAAAACATAACAGATCCAACTCAAAGTGTTCTCTATACAGCCAAGAAAGAAACTGGCTCAAATACTGATGGTGATTCTGCAAACAAGGGTTTATCTTCTCCAGAGCCTTCTACTGTTCAGTACACAGGCTTCAACTTTGGAAAGCCCGCCCTTCAATCTGCTCCTCTTGGTCTTCCCCGAGCTGATGGTAAATAAAACTCAGTAGTTGACGCTTTTAAATATTCATTCAACTTATTAACAGACAATACTGAATCTGAAGTCGATTCTTCCACGGCTAGCTCTGATACCAACTCCCCATCGAATGCAGAGGCTGCACAGTCTGATAAGCAGACAACATCCCAAGGATTTTCTGCACTTGGTAATACCTTAAAAGCCAGTGCAAGTACAGCCATACCCATGTTTACATTCAGTACTCCTGCGTCTGTATCTTCTGGTGAAGCAGCAGCAACATCCAAATTTACATTTAACTCGCCTGTCAGTATATCTTCCAGTGAACAACCTACTGGATCAAAGCCCAGTTTTGGTACAAGTCCTGCTACATCTTCTACTGATCCTGGCAATGAAAAGCCCTTGGCATCCAAAACCATAGCTACCCCTACTTCTCCTACATCTTCTACTGATCGAGCATCAGCGATTCCAACATTCACATTCACTATGCCACACAGTCAACCTTCTGGTACTCCCACAGCCAGTACTACTGCTGAGACATCAGTGACTCCCAAGTTTACATTCAACACACCCTATAGTTTACCTTCTGGTGAACAGACTTCAGTATCCAAGTTTAATTTTGGTGCACCTGCTGCACCTGCTGCACTTCCTGCTACCACTGCCACCACTGCTACTACTGCTACCACTGCCCTTCCCACTACCACTGCTGGTGAAGTAGTCTCTGGATCCAAGTTCACTTTTGGTATGCCTGCTGCACCTGCTGCTACCACTGCTACCACTGCTACCAGTACTGGTGATCAGGCCTCTGAATCCAAGTTTAATTTTGGTACACCTTCTACCACAACTACTGCTGCTAGTACTGATAAAGCAGCCTCTGGATCCAAGTTCACCTTTGGTACACCTGCCAATCTATCTTCTGGTGAGACATCCACAACTTCTACATTTACTTTTGGTGCGCCTGCTCCTTCTACTGCCAAGGAAACATCTGCTGAATCCAAGTTTACATTCCCTACACCCACCAATCCATTCTCTGGTGAACAGGCTTCAATATCCAAGTTTAATTTTGGTACACCTCCTGCTGCCTCAGCTGCCAAAGAAACACCCACTGAATCCAAGTTTAGCTTTGGCACTTCTGCACCTTCTACTCCCAAGGAAGCACCTACTGAATCCAAGTTTAATTTTGGTAAACCTCCAGCTACAACTCCTGCTGCTAGTGAACCCACGCCTGGATCCATGCCATCCTTTGGCAGTATTGCACCAACAACTTCAAAGGAAGTACTTAGTACACCCAAGTTTGCATTCAAGTCCACAACTGCCACACCCACACCTATAGCCACCACCACCACTGCCACCACCACCACCACCACTGCCACCACCACCACCACCACCGCCACCACTACACCTGAGGTGTCTTCTACTCCCAAATTCTCGTTTGGAGCAACCCTATCTCAAGAGAATAGTCAGTCATCGAGTCCCAGTTCATCCTTTGGAGATGGCTCAGCTCTATTTGGTGGATCATCCAAAGCTACTTCAAAGCCTATTGACACTTCATTTGCTACTACCTCTGATGCTGCTGGTAAATCCACCGCCACCAGCAAGCCTTCCAGTGCTCCAGGTCAAGGAGTCTCTTTCTCATTTGGAAAAGTGACTGGCTCTGATACAGCAGCATCTTTATTGACTACTGGCAAGTCTAGTGAAGTAGCTTCAAGCCCAGCAGCACCCATTGTGAACACAGGTCCCAAGGTCCCTAATGCCTTTTCATTCTCTGTTATTCTGGATAACATCAACAAGGCTGCTCTTGCACCACCAAGTCACTATCATGTTTCTCTCACATCTCACTCTATTACTGGCCAAAGGTATATTTCCATGCTATTATTTTATGATATCTTACCATTGTGAATTAGACAGGGCCAAGTGGTGATCAACACCAACTTCCGCATTGATAACATTATGCCAACCACCCGATTTTCTGAATTACCAGATGCTGCACAACGTGAGCTGGATGAATTGGAAAGCTATGTGCGTGGTGAAAGCCAAAGATGCGACTATCTTATGAACCACTCGGGGCCACAACATGCAGACAGGATGGAGAGCACAAAATTACATATCATGTCTTTGAGTCAAGTAGGTTACAAAAAAAAACGGTGATGGATAGTTGACAAAGAGTATCTCATGGGCATCAATAGCATTTGGATGCCATTGCCACGGGTCTTCGTGGCCAGCTCCAGTCAGCAGAGAACCTATTTGCTACAGCCAAAGAACAACTTCGCCATGCTGCAGATGGTAGTGCTGTACTGGAGGCATGCAAGAATAGAAATGGAAACGTAAGATGGCTTTTCAGATGCAGTCCTGAAGATGAGTAAGTCTCTCTCTCTCTCTCTCTTTTGTTTTTGTTTTTTGTTCTTTGTTCCTGTGGGGATGTGTGATGGCTTATGTAATGGCTCTTAGTTACTTTTTTGTCCTGGCGAAGAAACTGAACGATCGATTGGAGGAATACAAGAGATGTGTTTATGAAATTGAAAGAACAACAGAGTCCTGGGTGGAGAACAAGGCACAGTCACCCCAGGACATTGCTAGAATCATACAATCCCAGAATCAGACCTTCCTGGCTTTGGCTAGTCGAGTAGCTCATCTTCATGACAATGTAAAAAAGCACAGGGCCTATTATGCTCAATATCAAAGATTATATGTATAATCTCATTAAAACCAACCTATCATTGCTATTGCTATATCATTCTTTTGACATATTATCAGTCTAATAAGAAACATATAAAAGACAATAACATGGGCAGTGATAGCACTCTTATAACCATGACTCGTGTTGCTGCTGTTACTGGTTGAGAAGAAAAGTAGTAGTATTTTGTTTGTTTACTTGTCTTTTTATTCAATTGCTTGTATATCCTGTCTGACACTATACAAACTTCTCTTTAACACTATTCTTTTTTTTCAAGTCTATAGTAGCATGGCCTATTTACTGTGATAGAGTTCTTTACAATACTATCAAAAGGTTCAATATTAGATGAAGCACAAGAGAAGATATCCAACGATCCTATGTTTGTTTGTTTGTTACAGATGATTCGTTATTGTCACTGTATTTCTTATCTATATTGATAAAGGTGTTGATATCTTCAACGTGTGTCTTTCTTCTTCTTCCCTATCTAACAATAGAAAAATAGGGAAGAGTTCATTGCAAATGCATTGACAAAGACATGGACAGGTATAATGGAGCGTACCTGAGTGTGACGTGCAAGCAAATAAAAATGAGAAGCATCGGTCCCTTTTCTTTCTTTCTTTTTACAGTAGAGAGATCAGTGAACGTTTACTTACAAATTAGCACCAAGTAGTATTGGTATTAGTATTATTTTGTGTGTTATCCTATGCAGCGCATCACATACACCTACAGACCACTACAGTGTCTTTTGAAGAGAAGAACTATTGTTGCCTCCAATAGCTACTCTACTTTTATTAGCGTACGTTGACTAATAGTAGACAGCAGAAAGTATATGTTTGTTCACCAAGTGTGTTTCTCCAGCAAAAGACTCCAGTCTCTTCTCGAGGCCCATGGGTCGCTGCTAGTGTAGTTATTGCAGGAGTATGTTTTGCCTATGACTCAAAGACACCCGTCAGTATGGAAAAGGCTTCTTCTGTGTATGCAGGCTCAGTCCAGGGTAATGTCTCCACGGCCAATAGACAGACACAGAACTCATGACTAGAACAGACCCAAGCACACAATTGACATTTCCCATCTTCCTCCACCATGGCAAGGAATGGAAGAAGCTCATTGGAATGGGGGCTCGTCAAGTGAGTTTTCTCAATATCAATGTCTATGTGTTGGGACTGTACATGTACAGTGAGGATATTCAAGCCCTGAACAATGTCCAAGGATGGGATGTAAGGATACAAGAGAGTAGAGTGTCATTCTCAATGAGTAGACATTTGACAAGGCCTCCTTTTTGGAACAAGAAACATTGGCACTGAAGCTACTCCAGCAGCCGTTTGATATTTCTATTCGTATAGGTAAGTGATTATAAAAATAGAAAATAAAAACAAAGGGAAACCCATGCTCTGTTCCTAGTGCCTGTACGTGCCACCAATACACAGCACCTGAGAGATGGGTTTACGCGCTCTTTATTGCAGCGCTTTCGTGAGCAGTCCAAGGGGATGACAGAAGAAGAAGAAAAGGCCATTTTACAAGGCATTAAAGAGTTCAAGGGGAACTTCTCCAATGCCAATGTTAAAAAGGACACTGAGTTTATCTTTACAAAAACAAAACAAGGCCATCTCAAGATGGAGTTTGAGGTACAAAAAGGGAGCCATGGCGTCCTCTTTATCATCTAATGGCCCTCTTAATACTACTAGGGCAAAGACATGGGCACTGTGAAGAACACTTGGATAGCCATCCAGTTCATGATGGGCTATCTGGACCCAGTCACACCTGCAAGTGAATTAGTAAGTCACTGTCCATAGCCTAGAAACATGTCAGTGCAAGAAAAGACAAGGCTTTATTGACGTTGACTTTCTAGGCACGCACCAACATTGCCAGTGGATTTGAAAAGGCTCTGACAGCAAACCAAGACACACCCACAGACACATCCTCTTCACAAACACACTCCACAGTACAAGACAAATAAAAACAAAAACATCAAGGGGCTGTATAGGATTTCTCTGTTTTTGTTTTGTTTTTGTTTTTGTTTGTTGTTGTTATTGTTGTTGTTATTATGTTCACCTCTTTACCAGTTGACTTTGTTTACTTGTTCATTTACAGCTCCACCTCAGAAATACCCTCCTTATTCACCAACTGCACCTTAAAGTGTGGCATATTGACGATGAATCTTGTCTTTAGCTCCTGAATGCATTGACGCATTAATTCCTTGACTTGCTCCAAATCCATCCCAGGCCGATAATAACGATCCATAAGCGATGTACAAAAGTAAGCACCGTAGCCTTGAGCAGCAAAGGGAAGAGACACCATTGCACCCAGATAATCAATCCAAAACAGCTCCGGTGTTTCTGTCTTGACATCGTAGCCTCCAATAAGCATGTTCACAGAGTAAGGGTGCTGTAACCATCAGTCAAACAAGGCAACTAGTTAATGCTTACTCTGCTTCGTAAAGAGTCTGCCAGTTCACGACGGGTAAAGTTGGCAGTTGCTTTTGGACTGAGCTCAATGCCATTGCGGATGCCGTACAGTTTGATGTTGCGCTGGATGTATTCTGCAAAGTTGACCGTGTCGCCCGGTTCACCTGTGTAAAGCATAACGGTGTGGGGGTTGAGTGGGCGTGATTTATCCTCAGTGCCCTTCATGACCACAATACTACGAGCAGCCACAGTGTCTGCAGCTACTAAACAAAAGTCTTTTCCTGTGATTCCAAAGAGGCACTCCATACTTATAGGCTTGGTAATGAGATGGAGAAAGGAAAAAAAAAAAGAGAGCTAAGCAGGGAAAAAAGGGGGGAAAAGGTACCTTACGTACGCGATCATTGCGCGGCAGTGAGTCTGTGACGCAATTCTACTTTATCCCCGCCAGTGAGGAATATTCTTCGTGGATAGGTGGATAACCTATTTTACTTTGTAGTTGCTAATAAAGGTAATATATAGGTAATATATAGGTAATATATAGGTAATAAGAGAATAATATTAACCAATCTATGCGTCAATACTACTCATCAAGGTATATTATATCAATGAGAACACGAATATACTTTACTATCAAAATCAAAACCTATTCATAAGAGTTGATATCCATCTATTACTATTGAAATATAAAAGTGTCATCTATTTGGTGTTACAGATAGTTTATCTAGTAGAGACATTATTTCAACTCTACAGAAATATAGGAGTATGTTTGATCCTTGTAATAAGAGTTTTGTAAGCTAAATGAGTATAGAATAACTATCTATATTTATCGATAGATTGATTCCAATTCAATATTTTAAATCACTAAGGTAAAAGAACAGAAACATGTAAATATAAATAAGCTGCTGACTCCAATAGTGCTCATTGACCTTTTGGACAGTAGTTTACTCTAGAAAAGAGACAAATTGTAGATTGAAGTTAAGACAGACAAAAGAGAGCCTTTGGACAATTGACTAGTGTAGACCACAGTCAGTATAATTGATGTTGGTGTTATTCACTTTGGAATCTTGAACTACATCCATATCCACTTGTAATAGCTGTCTATTTTTATAGTGATTTCTTAAAATGTGGTATAATATGTTGGTCAATCCAATACACTCTCCTATGAATTTGCAGTATCTTCTTTCCTTTCCTTTCTGTGCCCATAGCCATCATAGGTAACTGTGCACAGACCATTCCATATCGTAGAGTGTTACTCATCTCAATCCTATGTTTGAGGTAGGCCTTGTACTCTGGTCTAAGATAGGGCTTTCACTCTATCATTTTAGTGATTTGTACATGAGTCCCCAGTAAAAAGAGAAGTTTCTGTGCTTTTGTAGGCTTATTATCATAATGGGAGCATAAATAAAGTACGTATGTGTTGTGATTGAAGTGTCCACAGCTACTACATTGGACAGAGCCTTCTTTGTTTTTGTCTTTTTGTCTTTTATGCCTACTAATAAACACTCCTTTGTAACTATCATTAGACTCGTCCAGGATACAGAGCAAGTCTTTGGACACTCATGTATTTCTGGCCATCACTTTTTGATGTTGAGGTACCTAATTTATTGTCATTGTCTTATTCGTCTATTGCGATTATCTAATTTTAGGTTAAAACCCTGTATCCATTTGTGTTCATCTGTATTTCTTTTGTGTTCAGTTGCATTCAACCGTCATAGTCATGGGAGACAATAGACTGTCTTGTCTAATCATGGATGCACTCTTTTATGGGTTGGGGTAGTTAATAAATAGTAAGCCTAATTATTACTGTTATTATTACTGTTATTGTCATTGTCATTGTTACTGTTGCTATTCTGTTACTACTTTTTGTCTTTATGATGATTATTTTAATAAGGCCGTTACTGTGCAAAGGCCGATTTGAAATCCCCTATCACTTTCTTCAAAGGGTCCAGCTATAGTGTACAACAAGAGAAATTAAGTATTATAATAAACGAGTCAAAATAAAAATGAGCCTTACACATGATGATAACAGGAACATGAAGTGTGCAGAGATAGAGTACAGAAAACCAACATATGAGTTTATGCTTAGTGCAAGATAAGGAACAGATCAGAACACAATTGTGTGTGGACAGAGAAGAAACTCTACTTTTACTCTTATCAATCTTCTTTAAAGTCCTTGTATCTTTTACCACTTGGTTATGGCTAGAGTGTCTTGCTATAGAACTGTGATTTGGCCGAGATTTACTTTCTTTCTAACATAACAAAATAACAAAGAATAAAAAGAATGAAAAGAATGAAAAGAATGAAATAAACAAGATTCTGTGTCTTCTATCCACTCGTGTTTTAGATATCAGTAAGAACAGGATAGGCAGTTCATGTATTACATGCACAAAATGCCATATCTTTATTTCCTCAATTCATGCTTCTTCTATCTGAGTTATAATATACAGTTCAATGATGTTTTAATGTCAAAAGTCATAGTTTCTTCAAAGGAAGAGAAAAGAAAAACAAGTGAGTAAGCAGTTCCTATTTAGCAGTAGGAAAGTGTAAAGTGTAAAGTGTAAAGTAGAAATAATAATAATTTGTTTCTTAAGCTAAAGTCACATCTCCAATCTTCCTATACGTTAGATATCTCAAATTACTCTGTTTTAGATTCATATTTGTTTAACATCCACATCCACATTTCTTATGTAAGAATAAAAATAATCCCCAGAATAAGAAATAAAAAAGAGGGGAAAGAAAGAGAAAGAGGAAGTCTATGACGCAATTCAGGAAAAAGTAGAAAAAGTAGAGTCTATTGTCATGACACTTTACAAAATGGGTGGATGTTATATTTTCCATGTCAATTCTGCTTGTAGAACAGTAAAGGGATCGGTGCCTCAGTGGGTGCCTCAGTGGGTGCTTTAGTGGGTGCCTCAGTGGGTGCACGGGGAAGCTGTCCATGGTCTCCTTATTGTCCAGAAAAATATTTGAATGGGTCACCCAACAAGTGAATGGTAAAGTGAAGTTAAATCAAGTAAAAGGTCAAATAGTATAGCTAAAATTGTGTGTGTGTATGTGGATTTATGGAATAACCCTGTATTTCAGTTGATATAAAAAATTAAATTTGATAATAAAATAACCGTCAAATATTTAAAAATTAAAGTGGTAATAGTAGAAATAGAGAGATGGTAAGAAATAGACTAAGCATATACAGACCATTGAAGTATAAACAGAGAGACTACCCCAAACTAGAAAATGTATAAAAGACTAGTATTAACACTAACCACTCCTATACTGCATCTCATTCTGCTGCATCTCATTCTACATTCTATTTGTGTGGAGTCTATTCATTTTTTATGAAAAATATATCAATTCATTACTCTTGGGTATGTTTACTCTTCTTTATGACAATTGAGGCAACACCTTCATGGCAAACAGGTAGAGTAACCCTTTCTTTCTTTCTCTCGGTAACTTCACTTTAAACTACTGACTCACTATCAAATATATACATGTATAATGCTAATAAATAAAAGTCAGTCTCTACGATGTCAATGGTAATCGATGTCCTTTACCAACCTACCACTCCTACCCATGTCCACGATTATGTGTAAGAAACATCGAACTTTGCCCAATTTCTATTCGCCCCTCCTGTCCTCAGGGAGAAACATACTGTGTCGATGGCAGTTGTCAGGCCTCTTGTCCAGCCATACTTGCATCAGAATGTTCTTGTCCAGGAACCCCCTCTCTTCAAGGTCAGATCTATGCTTGCAAAGACGGACTGGTAGCAGACATCAAGGCATTCAATATTAATACAAAGCAAAACCAGAGCACACTTGCCTGTGAAGAAAAAATTGGATTTCCAGGCATTTCAGAATGGGAGCCCAATCCTGCGTCAGTAATGTGGGGTACATGTCCTGCTTTGGACTTGGGAACTATCACCTTCCATGAACCTGTTTTTATTGCTCTTTTTACATTCTATGGTTCCTGCATTGGGTTCCTTATTCTTTGGACACTATAAAAAAGCAAGAGAAAGAGTAAGTCTAACTTGTTATGGCAATCTAAATTGAACTGTTTTCTTATGGCTGATGATTGTTATTGTTACTTTTGGTGTGGCTAGGATTTTCAACCTAGTCTCCGAGTGAAAGATGTATACACTGATCATAGCAAGGGGGAGACTCTCAAGCAAAAGAAAGAGAGTCATACTGAAGTAAGTCTAGGTCCCCGTCATTGAAACCATAAGCATCTACTTGCTTAATTATCTTTGTTTATTCATAGAGTTTAAAGGATGTCCATTCATTCGACTCTTTTTATATGGACGATGACATTATGGTTAAAGGTTATAAACAAGAGGCACTCGGCTATACCATGTTTTGCCTTTTCATTGTTCAAACCTTTGGTATGGTTGCCTATATGGTGATGATCACCCGGGACTATTACTACAACTATGTTCTTTTCCGGGGAGATGCACTTGTTCAATCTAGTACATTTATAGGCATGTGGTACATCTTCTTCTTATGGTTCGCAGGGTTGACTCTGTATAAGAATCGACTAAGAAACTTCTTCCGAATTCAGTGCACTTAATCCGAAGCAGACTATGTTCAAGTAGAGAAAAGAGAAACAGGCAAGTCAATTAGAAACTAGTCTAGGGCACAACCACATTTCTCCTATTATTATTATTATTATTATTTTCTCAAGAGATAGATATCTAATACTCATGAACACTCTATATCTATACATATAGCCCTTATATTAATAGAAGAAAACAGTCTGTTTATGAAGACTATAAGGCACATTGAAGAGACAGTCAAACACATGTTGGGTTTTGACGTGTTGGTGGTATCCTCCAGAATACATACCACACGCTCCTCTACAAAATACTTCAATTACCAATGCACGCGGTATATTTACCACCCAGAAACTCAGTTGTTCAAGCCCCACACTTTTGATCTTGGTACCACCTGTGCACAATTTGCTCAGCTAAAGATGGGCCTTACCACAGAAGAAGCTCAACAAAGAGAAGAGCTTGCAGGTCCTAATTTCATCCATGTCCATGTCCCGTCCTTCTTCGTAGCTATCTTGAGAGAGCTATCTTCTTTTTTTTACATTTATCAATTCTCTGTGCTTTGGCTATTCTATTACTTTGCCTACTGTAAGTTTTTGTTGTTATTTAAAATAAGCTCTACCCGACTACCTTTGTACAGGCAAACATGCTCCCTCTTATTAACACTCATATTAATACTCATACTAACACTCATACTAACACTCATTGAATTGAATTGAATGTATTTGAAACATAGGGCAAGTGGGTGTTGCCGACACAATTATCATTTTGGTATCAGCCGTTGTCAAGGTCATTGTCCGTCTTGGGTCTGAACGACGTATCAAAGACATGGCTGAATTTGTTGATAAGATCAATATTCTACGCCAAGGACAGTGGCAAACTATGACGACCGCCCACCTCGTCCCTGGAGATGTATTCCAAATCACTGAAGGAAAAACCTCTCCTTGCGATGCCATTCTTCTTCATGGCATTGTTGTTTGTGATGAGAGTTCATTGACTGGAGAGCCTCTTCCTATTCGGAAATTTCCCCTCCCACACGACGCCACACAGTATGATCCTACAGGCGCCAACAAGATTTCCACTCTGTTTTCAGGTACAAAAATAGCCCAAGCTCAGTCCAAAGACAAACACCAGCCTCCTTTGGCCCTTGTCCTCCGCACAGGCACAAGTACAGATAAGGGTGAATTGGTCAAGAAGATCCTATTTCCTACCCGTGTGTCGTTTATTTTTGATGAACATATCAAAGTGGTAATTTGCATTCTTCTCTGCTGTGGCCTTGTATGTCTTGGCCTTGCCATTTGGCTTTATACGTCTGGGACAAGTGCATGGTTTTATTCCATGTTTTGTATTGCTCAGTTGGTGTCTCCATTACTGCCTGCCGCTCTTGTTGTAGGACAATCAGTGGCCTCGGATCAATTGAAGAACCACGCTATCTTTTGTGTAGACATGCCTCGTATTCTTATGGCAGGGAAAGTCCAATTGTTTTGTTTTGATAAAACAGGCACCTTGAAAAAGGAAGGCCTTGAGTTTTATGGCGGTATGCCCGTAGCAGCCATGGGCAGAAACAAAAAAAAAGACACCCTGTCAGACCATGAACCTCCATCTCACCTACCTACCTTGGAGGCATCGGTGCAAGAAGACGTCCATACTCTTCCCACGATAATGCAATTGGGATTAGCCACTTGTCATGCTGTTACTACGCTGAATGGCCAGTTCATTGGAAACCCAGTAGACATTGAAATGTTCCGTGCTTCACGTTGGTCCCTCAAAGACCCTTCTGAGAAAGACGATCCTGCTCATGTAGATACATTGGTACCTCCCATGACACTTCCTGGACTTCATTGTGCGCCTGTTCACATCCTCAAACGATTTGAATTTGTCCATGCCAAAATGACCATGTCTGTGGCTGTACTGGACACTCATACCAACAAGGTTCATGTCTTTGTCAAAGGTGCCTATGAAAAGATAAAAGAAGTGTGTTCTCCGTCCTCTCTTCCAACGGATTATGATGCTATGGCTTCCCATCTAGCCCGCCAAGGGTGCTACGTGCTTGCTTTGGCTCACCGAGAAATAAACATGGATCGTGTAGGGGGTCTCCAGGCATTCCTCGACTGGGACCGTGATCAGATGGAAGAAACACTTGACTTTGCTGGTCTAATTCTCTTCAAGAATCAATTAAAAGACGATACAGCCGAAAACATTGCCGAACTCAAGCGAGGAGGCACACGCACGATCATGGTTACAGGCGACACTGCACTGACGGGTGTCTACATTGCCCGTCAATGTGGTATGATCGCACCAGGGTCCAAGGTGCTTCTGGGGGATCTAGATACAGTGACCCAACACGTTGTGTGGACAGATGTAGATGAACCTGATCTCTCTCCCAATGTGAGAGTGGAGGATTATCTTGCTAACCGAGACCATACGCCTGTTGAACTTGCTGTCACTGGTAAAGCCTTCCAATGGCTAGTGGAGTGCAATAAGATGCGCTCTTATCTATTAGACACTCGTGTCTTTGCTCGTATGACTCCCAATGGAAAGGTCAGATGTGTTCAGATGCATATGGAGCGTGGTATTACTGCCATGACAGGAGATGGTGGTAATGACTGTGGTGCCCTGCGTGCTGCTCATGTTGGAATTGCCATGTCGGATGCCGAGGCCTCTATTGTCTCTCCCTTTAGTACAAGTCATCGCAGTGTTCGATCTTGTGTTGAGTTAATACGGCAAGGAAGAGCTGCGTTGGCTACTTCCCTTACATGCTACAAGTATCTTATTCTCTATGGCCAAGTGATGATGATGCTCAAGATTTTTACATTTTACTTTTCTATTACCATGTCTCAGTATGTGTGGATTGCTATTGATGTGTTGATTACTGTTCTTTTGACGTGGGCAGTATCCCAGTCCAAGGCTGCCACTCGTCTTGAGAACCACCGGCCCACTGCACGCTTGCTTGGTTATCAGACGCTTGCTTCCTGTATTGGTTTAGTGGCTATTAATTGGCTATTTCTTATCAGTGCCTTTGTGATGTTGTTTAAACAGAGTAAGTTGTTCTGACAAGACAGATCTCCATTGACGCATCTATTGACATGGTGTCCCTTTATTTATTGTTATTATTATTTATTATTATTAGGCTGGTTTCGCTGCAATGAATTCGATAGTTCAGCAGTGGACATATCAAAATGGTGGTTGCTTGCAGATAACTATGAAGCAGAAGTACTGGCTATTGTCTGTCTTTACCAGTTCATCAACAACGCTGCTGTCTTTAACTTTGGCTACAAGTTCCGCCAAAGCTGGTGGAGAAACTATACTCTGGTGTTTCTTTGGTTGGTCTACCTTTTGTTTGTCTCTTACTGGCTTATAGCAGACCCTAATCCCTTTGGCTGTCTGTTCCGTTTCAACTGCGGTACAAAATCTGTCCTAGAAGAGATAGGCTATGCTGCACCTTCTGTCTATATTGAAGCCTACAACACTCCTCTTGGGCACAATGTCTTGCCTTGGGATTTTCGATGGAAGCTATGGGGTTTGTGTCTTGGGAATATTGCAGCAGGGCTTTTCTATGAGCGTTTGGTTGTGGTTGGACCTGTGCATGCATGGCTAGCTAAGAAGTATCCTGTAAAGCGTTTAACATCGATAGAGAGCATTCTTTTTTGATAGAATTGTTTATTGTTCACCGTGTATCGTCTATCGTGTATCGTCTATTATTCATCGTTTATTATTTCTACTTTATCTTTATTAATGTTTATATGTCCTTGATGTTTGAATGATCTATCCATCTTTTCTTTTTTTCTTTTTTTTTCTTTTCTCTCTTTTCTATGGGTATGCAGTAAGAATACTAGGATACACATGCCATCACCCACTCTCTCATGAAAAAAGGTCTGTAGAGTAATTCTACAAACAGAAGCCTACCTTTGTCTTTCATGTGTCTTGTTGTTAACCACCTCCTCTTGTCATTGCACAAGAAGAATCTCTTCTGCTGGTCTATCTTCCATAGGTATCAGGTGCCTTTGCAGTTTTACTTGTGTTGTTTGAGGCAATAGAATATTATTATTATTATTATTATTAGAGTTGGACTGTAAGATCAATAACAAATAGACAGGCACAATGATGAGCTAAATAGATAGACTGGTATTTTAAATGTTAAAGACTCTTGACCAAGTTACTCTATTATTATTAAGGATATCTCCATCGTGAGGAAGAAGAGAAGAGTTATTCTCTAGTGAGAAATTCCTTTTGTCTCTTCTTCTTCACTGTCTTCTTCCTCACTTTCTTCCTCACTCTCAGTACCAGACATAATAGGACGATTGTTATTGACGAATAAATCATCTTCCTCCTCCTCTTCCTCCTCCTCTACCTCCTCTGCCTCTGCCTCTTCTTCACTCTGTTCTTCTTTACGATCAAAATGATCAGGCCTAGGACACTTAGTCTCTCTTATTCTATTTCTTAGTGTCTCCTACCATTTCCCTGCCTGTTTTAACCACTTGATATGCTGAGGAAACAAGACTTGGATGATTTCTCCTCCTACTTTATCAGAAGTGGTTCCTGCCATAGGATCCACAATAACATAGTGACCTAGTATATTATCCACTGATGAATTCCATGATCTAATGACTCTCTTTCTTTCTTTCCTCACCTCTCTTCACCCATATCGTATTACGGAACTTGGGTGGCAATACGACCAGTGTCTGTGTGCCATCCGCATACTCTACTTGGTGCTGGTGGTTACCGCGTGGTCCTAAAGATCTGGCGTAGTTTTGGCTGGATCCTTCTTCAAGCACAAAGTCCTCTGTCTCTAATGTGTTGCGTCCACTGCCTTTTTTTCCCATGGTGTACTATTGACTGCTTCATAGCACTGTAAAGAGGTCTGAAGGATTAAAATTGCAAGTCATAAGCCACTGATTTAAGCCTGTTGAACTAGACAAGTGCATGGATGTTGGTTGAAAATGAATTTTATTTATTGTCTACCTATTCTTTCTATGCAGACAAAAGATGTTTGTTAGTGTGTGTGTATGTGTGTGTTTATGTCTCCTCCTCTGCCAATGCCATTCTACAAGTAGTATCTATTATTTTAGGGATGAGACAAAGCAAGCAAGGCGCTATGGAGGAAAGCAGTCATGAAAATCCCATATGTCAAGCCAGTCCACACCAGAAGTATAAGGTGACGTTACTTCTTTTCTTTACGCCATGTACCAAGGCTCTTATGCCAACTATGGTCACTCACAACCACAGCAGCAGCAGCAGCAGCAGCAACCATCACAACCATCACAACCACCACCACAACAACAACAACAACAGCAGTCTTATTATAATAACCAAAGCTACCCTTATTCTTATCCAGCAGTAGCTGCAGCTGCAGTGACAGAGACTAGCCGTTCTAACCCGCACTATGAGCGAATTCCTGCAGCTGTAGGTAAAGTCATTCTCCAGACCAATAAACAAAGACTCTGTTTTTCCCTCCAATAGAGTAGAGTAGATAGAGTAGATAGAGTAGATAGAGTAGATAGGGTAGATAGGATAGATAGGGTAGATAGAGTAAATAGAATATACATACACTATAGATACACTATCCATATATAGAAGGAGATATCTCTCTCACTCATTGTTCTGTGGGGTCATTAGTTTCCACCTATCAACGTCAAGCAGAGAGCCCACTCTTATGGTTTGCTGGTCCGCCTGTCAATGTGATGCCTCTTTCTGGCTCAGCCCACTCCATAGCCTATTTGAAATGGAAGCAGCACCAGCAATAAATGCATTCCATCTCCATAAAAGTCAATGGATCCGAGAAAGTCAATGGATCCGAGGCACGGATAAGGTTTCCAAGCACAGTGAAGGGGGGAGATGGGGGGGTTGGTTGGTTGGGGAGAAGGTGGGAAATTAAGGCGTTAGTAGTGTTGGACATTGGGAGGGGTTTCCTGTCATTTCATAGGCTGCATAAATGGACAGTACAAAAGAAAGAAATTTCTTCACACGCACACCATTCAAAGGAAAAAAGAAAGAAAAAAGAAAAAGAAAAAAGAAAAAGAAAAAGAAAAAAGGGGGGTGGAGAAGACAAGAAGTGTAGTAATTTTGTTATTGTTGTTGTTGCTGCTGTTGCTGTTGCTGTTGTTGCTGTTGTTCATTCGCTCATATTCGCTCATTCTACTTATTCAACCACTCATCTTGCTCATTCATCTACTCATTCACTCACTCTACTTTCTAATTGGCAATACAGAAAGGACATATTTATTTTCTTACTATTTTTGCATATAAAAAGAGAAATAAGACACTCCCCTTTTCCTCACTACTCTTTTATTTTCTTCCTGTCTGTTCTTTCTAGCATGTCCTTTTGCCTGTCTCTTCTCTCTGCTGCACGTGTCTCTGGTCGTGTCTCTGGTCGTGTCTCTGGTCGTGTCTCTGGTCGTGCTTGGGGTTCTTCCATGCATTATACGGTGATTCCTTCTATTCCCCAACCCATTGCCCATGCACCCCAACCCCTACAAGACTACAATCCCATCCACGCCCTCTACAACAACCACAGCCAGTCTGTGAGTGAAAACTACCTGGCAGAGACAGAAGGTGCTGTCCATGGCTATCTCTCCTACGGCTCCAATGATTCCACAGGGCCCTCCATCAATGCTGTCTTTGATGAATAACAATGTGTTGTGTGTTGTGTGTTGTGTGTGTATATATTTATATAATCTTGTTGTAAGAGAATAAACATACTCTCTTTTCTCCTTTCTTTCTTTCTTTCTGTTCTGTCTATTTATTTATTTATCTACCTATCCATCTATCTATAAAGAGAGAGAGAGAGAGAAAAGGATAGACATGTCATGTAGGGTTGCACACATGCATAGCAACATGAGTGGGTTATCAATAAGGATCCATGGAAGGGTAGGTAGGTGTGTTACCCATGGCAACGTATGAGATGATTGGCTCAAGTGCACATGCATGGATGCAACACAAGAAATAGAAAAAGGAACAGGTGGAGATGGAAAGGCAGAAAACAGAACAATGCAGCAAGGTCATATGGAAAGACAGGCCATTTCCCTGGTTATCATGGGCCAAAGGTGTTCTACAAGACAGAGGTGTCTATAGCATCTCTACTAAATAATAGTAATAACAGTAATAATAACAGTAATAATAACAGTAACAGTAGCAGTAACAGTAACAGTAGCAGTAACAGTAACAGTAGCAGTAACAGTAATAATAATAATAATAATAAATGAAGGCTAGATGCATGTTTGTTTATCATGAAAAGAAATGAACTATTATATACGAAGGATAAAATCAAATAAATGGAATAGTATCCATGTCAAGATCATCATCCATCTCATCCAGTGCAGAATCAAAATCATCCTCTTGTACCTGCTGTATTGGCTGTGCTGGCTGTATTGGCTGTGCTGGCTGTGGTTGGACACTCTCTACCACTGGCTTGCGTGATTCCAACAAAAACGTACGTGACAAGGTGCTACGAACACCCAAACTGCCACTGATGACCTTGTTCATAATACTGGAACTGACAGGCGAAGTATGGCTGGTGCTTTTCCCTGATCTAACAGAGTCACGGTCACTGTCCTGGTCCTGGTCTGACTTGTCTAGTAGTGAGGATAGGTCACTGGCATCTAGTTTGGCAGGGTCTATCTTGTCAGTGTCCATGCCACTATGGGTGCTGACAGTGCTGTCTGCTTTGGATCTCTCTGATTCACTTGGAGAGATGTGCAGTGTAGAGGTGCTGGCAGAAGCCATCAGGGTGGGTTTCTTGGCTTCTGCAGGGCGAGAAGTGAAGCTGCGGAGAATACTGCGGGAGGGGCGGTGCGTCACTGTCGCCACAGAAGAAGAGGGAAGGGTCGATGGGTCGGATACTATAGGCTTGGGCTTGGGTGAGGTCGGTGGCAGATCCAGCTCAGGCAGATCAATCTCAGGCAAGGGTGCCTTCCAGAAGTTCCAGTCACTGAATACTTCATCAATCGCCTTGTTGATCGGCGGGAAGATCTGATCCACAAGGTCATTCAGGTGGAGGTAGGAGGATTTGAAGCCCTGAAGGAGCTCCAGCTTGACTTCTCCGTTGGGATCAATGGTGAAGATGCGTGAGGCAGGAACACTCACACTGCGGTACGACATGGCATCTGTAATGCGATTGCCAAACCCAGCATAAAAGGGATCTCTGCCACCAAACAGGCGCTGGATGTCCTTGAGACAGGCCATTTTGAACATTTCTGGTTTGCGCATAATCACTTCTCGGTGCAGTGAGGTGAACAGACGATCGGGAGACATGATCACAGGCCCATCAGGAAGCTGGTACTTGTTCTGCTCTACCTTTCGAAGATAGTCGCGTGTATAGTCTGCCTGTCCAATGGCTCGACTGGTAAGATACAGAAAGTGGTAGGCATTGTTGTGGATGTCTGTGTACAGCTTGGCCACTCCATTGTGGGTCCAGTCCTTGCCAATCATGGTGAAGACATGGCCCAATGTGTCTGACTTGGTGATGGTGCCGTCAATATCAGAAATAACAATTTGGATGTCATGGTCCCAGTAGAATATCTTGGCAGCACAGGTAGCAGTCCCCTGGTAGGCCGAGGAAACAGAAAAGGAGATGGTGTTGACTCCCTTTTTAAGGTGAAGACTCTTGAGCTGGTCCGATGTCAGTCGCAGTGTCTTTGCGTAGTTCTTACGAGGCACTTCATGGGCTTCTTCAGGGTGTTTATGATCAGGAGTCCATCCCACAGACGTCGTCATTGTGGTGGTGGTGAATGTGGTGGTCTCATTCTTGCTTGTAGGAAGAAGAGATGCACTGCCCACTTGGCTCAATTTCTCGGCTTCTACACTGGGGGCTGCTACTGAGGATCGACTGAGCCATTGACGCCATCCCTTGCCAAACAGGTACGATTCTCTGCTGTCAGACACCTTTGGGGCTTCTTCCTGTATGTTTTCCTGATGTCCCTCTGTCAAGGGCTCACTGAACAAAAGCAGAGAAGTAAACAGAGGGCCCTTGCGACCAGCAGCATAATAGCGCCGTTCATAGCGAAACACAAGGCGGGGATCGTTCAGTAGATTTGGGTTGTGCGTAAAGTTGTCGTATGTTATCTGGTGTTTTTGGAATACTTTAGCATTGTCTTCTTCTACTGATCCAAAGGCAGAGAGTCCACACAAGCTCATCTCGATACGATAGGTCTGTCCAGGCAACAAGTGGATTTTGTTCTTCTTTGTGCGTGTTTCTTTTGTTTCCTTTGGCTCTCTTTCTGCCTTGGTTTCGACTTCTTTTTCCTCTTTGTTTTCTGTCTTTTTAGGCTCTATGGACTCATTGGTCATTCTTCTGCGAGTCAATCCCCAGCCCCAAGATGACTTTTGCTGGGTGGGCTGTGTTGATTCTGTACCATTGACTGTCAGTGGCATCTCCAATGGCATGGCGTCCTTGTCTTCTTTCTCTTGATCCTCTTCTTCTCTGCCGCTGTCCAGTCTCTGTGGGGAAGCCACTCTCTCTTCTCCCTCCAGCACAGTCGGCTCTTCCATGTCTCTTGTCCTGTCCTTATTCCATGCACCTTCTCCTGTCTTGTAACCCGCAATATCAAGCACGATGGATTCATGATCTCCCCGTGCATGGTCTACATTGGAGGACACATCTCCCTCGTCACAGGTCCCATCTTCACGGTTGTGTACAGAAGTATGCGTGACATCCATCCATGTATTGTAGATATCACCCCCAGCAGGACGAACAACAAATGTCTCTTTAGCAATGGTTGTGGTGGTGATTGCCTCGGGAATGATTCTTTCTAGCACAGTAGAGCCATCTTCCATTATCACCAGGTCATTCTTTGGTGCTTCCTCCTCCTGTTCCTGTTCCTGTTTCTGTTCCTGTTTCTGTTCATGTTTCTGTTCATGTTCATGTTCATGTTCCTGTTTTTGTTCCTTTACATCAATGCAGGCGGGCTCTTCTGTTTGGAGTGAAGGATCAGGCACCGATTCATGGTGGTGGGTGGATGGGTAGTGGTCGATCTTAGTTACTACCTTATCCATCTGCTCCTCAATGATCATCTTGGGTGATTGCAATTCGGCTGGTATACGTATCTTCATGTTTGGATCTATTTCTGCTTCATCCTCAAACATGTCCTTCTTCTTTGCTTCATCCTCTGTTGTGTCTAATAGACATATGTAAACAATCCTTCTTTCTTATAAGAAGAAGAAAGGGTCCACCTACTCTGATCTTTTGATTCTCCAATGTCCAAGTATGGTGGATCCTATGAGTAGAGTAAATAAATAAAAAGGCCCCATCCCTACCTATTCTACTGTTTTCTTCTACTTACCTCGTCTGTTTTGCTCTCAGGAATAGCCCCAAGAATGGGAGATGTTTGGAATTCTTCTGGTACTTCATGTTCTGTCTCAAACACAAAAAATGCTTCTCCTGCTTCTCCCACTTTCATAAGATAAGGTACTTGTTCTCCATTGATTTTCATAACCACCTATAAAACACACCATATTATATATTATATATTGTATATTGTATATTGTATATTGTATATTGTATATTGTATATTGTATATTGTATATTGTATATTGTATATTGTATATTGTATATTGTATATTGTATATTGTATATTGTATATTGTATATTGTATATTGTATATTGTATATTGTATATTGTATATTGTATATTGTATATTGTATATTGTATATTGTATATTGTATATTGTATATTGTATATTGTATATTGTATATTGTATATTATATTATTTTGTCTGTTTTGTTTTGTTTTGTTTACCTTTTTCTCCTGAGGCATAAGTACGGATAATTTACCAAACCGTATATGGAATGGTGAACATGCGAGTTCTCCATCCTGCTGCTCCACTACAACAATATCAATAGCCCCTGACAGTGTTGCTGGATTTATTTCATTATAAAAGTTATGAACAGAAGAGAATAAACTGCTCAGCTTCCCCACATAATCCATCCTGACAAGCCCTGTGTTTTTTATTTTATTTTTTATTGCTGGTGTATGTGCAGTAGCAGAAAGAAAAAACAAGCAGAAAGAAGTTAAGAAAAGAGTCGTTGTTAGGAACTAGCGTGGTTTCAATTCTAACATTAACCCAGCAATCACATGCCATTGTCATTGTGTAGGCACGTGATTTTAGTCGTAGTTTATAGACTGTGTCTGTGGATACCGTCAGTACGGTTGATTTTGTCGGTAGTTTAAAAACAACTGTCGTAAAAAAAAAATCTATTTGTCGGTTTGAGTTGAACTCATTGTCGTTTTGAGAAAAAAAAAGTCATTTGAAAAGAGTCGAATTGTTGTAAAGTTTTATATTCATTTGTTCCCTTCACACCCTTGTTTTTATTTATTCATTTAGCATAATGATAAATACCTTCTTTCTGTATATAAATATAAATATAAATATAAATATAAAACTAACTACTCAGTTTGAGAAATTTAACATCCAAGTCGCAACTCAACCACCACTTGAAAAATAATATGTGCATGACAATAAAAAGGCCTACATTTAAAGCTAAAGTAAGGAAGTCTGTGGACAACTTACAGGAAAGACATGAGTGGTTTATATAATGGAAGAATTCCAATCTCGATTATACGAAAAAATGTGTATTGATAGATGAGGCCGGCTTCCACATTAATATGATATTTAACTGGACTAGATCCGCCAGTGGAACTCCTAAAGGTACCACTAACCAACACTTTGTTGAGTTTATGAACAAACTTCTCAATGTCATGGCTACAGATGAGACTGTGAAAAGAAGTTATTTGGTATTGGATAATGCTTCAATTCACAAATCACAGCCTTTGAGACGAAAAATAGAAAGTAAAGGATACAGATTGATGTTCTTGCCACCTTACTCTCCTGATCTGAACCCCATCGAGCAGTTTTGGGCGATAGTCAAAGGGAAGCTCAGGCATCATCGAATGATGACAGAAGAAAACTTATCGAGTTGAATTGCTGATGCTTGTAATCAAGTTCTTATTAGTGAGCTTTATGGCTTCTCTAGTCATTCTAAACGGCAAATTATTAACTGTTATAATAAAACACCCATGCAAACATGCCTTTTAAATCGTATTATGGTTTTTTTTTTTTTTTTTTTACAAACGTCAAATAGTTATAAAAATAACCACACATCAGACTTATAAAAACTGACACGTCTTTCTACAAACGACAATTACTGTGGTTTCATCGGTTATTATTGGAAGAAGAATTAGAGATAGTAAAAATAATATTTACTCCATTAGTTAAAGTTTTTCTTCTGTCTCCAGGCAGCAATCGAAAAACGAAATACAGTGTCTTGTCTACCCTTGACAGCCTTTTAGAGTTACTTCTGAGCATGCTTACATAATCCCGGGAGTTAAAGGTATCCTCGTTGTTAAAAGCTTCTTTCTTCACACCAAATTTAACCTCTGACCAAAACTCTTCAATTGATTTTCTTTTTCTTTTTTCTTCTTCTTTTTATAAATAAATAAATAAAAAAGTCGAATACAGGGAGGAGATACACACACTTATATCCTTTCTTATCGATGCAATTCCTGGCTGTTGTGGGCTTATTAACAGAAGCATGATCCATAATAACACAATGTCCCTTCAACCCATTTTTATACAGAACATCCTTCAAATAACCCAAATAGTTCTGCGTTCTAGCTCTAATCATAGCATATGAGGGGGATATGCCTTTATAAAATAAAACGAACAGATATGAAGTAATTATTAGTTTTAGTTTTAATAAAGATGAAAATAGAAGAAAAAACAACACCACAATAATAAGTCTACAAGGTTTGTTGAGCTTGAGCTTGGGCATCCAGAGAAATAGAAGGAGGATTGGCATGAGTTTCTTGTAAAGAAAGAATGTCTAACTGTTGAAGTCGAAGGAAAAGAATGTAAGATGATTGTACTGTTGAAAAATCTGTCATCAAAATATTGCTGTTCAGTGAACCAGAATCAAAACACACTTTTGATGAGAGGAATCCATGGGAGGTGGAGACAATTGCCCAGTCAGGGTAACTTTTGAAACATCGTTCCTAAGGACATCAGCTTTCTCAGCTTCTAGTTTATTTTTCTAAAACTATATCTTTACATTGTTAGTACTCAACACAATAATCTTCTCTTCTTAAGGTGTTGAGTTATTAAATAGGTGTTTTATTTGATACTAATTTGCAAGTTACATCTGTTGAATTAGATTCAATTGATTTAAATATGAAGTGGATCAACTTGACTCCAGCTTGCAAGATATTGAATAGCACAGTGATAGAAACGGAGGTGCTTAATGCACAAGCATTCTTAAGCCCAGAGCATTCTGTACCAAAAACCATTAGCAGAGTTGAGGGAGACGGCCAATTTATAGTCTGTATTCGCTAGTTTCTTTATATCAAACCTTAGTTTGACATTAGAGAAACTAAGAAGAAATAAAGATTTAATTAAAACAATGAAGAACATAGATAGTATAACATTACCTGAAAATAGAATATGGTTTTGGACACTCTGGGATTGTTTCTACGTTTCAAGCTAAAAGTAATGGCTATCAAGCGAAGGACATTTTCATGAACGGTCAGCTAGATTTCCTAGCCTACTAGATACAAGCATCCCAAAACAAGAAAGAACCCGTTTCCATGCTTTGAACTTAGAGTTCTCAGACAAGGGACAGTATCATGAGCCTTCGGTATCACTTCAAATGAAGAAATAACCTACTCGATGCAAGCATCTTTCAGGTTGTCCAAACCCAATCAACAAGTAATGAGAAAAAAAGTAAATAAAAAACCACGCCACTCTTAGTTTAAGCTAAGTGGCGACGAAAGCAAAACATTAGCTATTACACTCACATATTTTAAATTTTTGTTAAGTGATCTAAAGTTCAAAGTATTTTTTTTATTTTTGGGTGTGATTTGCTATTTACGCATTGGGTATATTAGCCACCCTGTGAGATCGTTTGAAAATAAAATGGGATAAACATATAGATACTCTAATTAATTAAGTGAAAAATGAATGCAGAAGAGGGAGAAAACAGAAGGACAGAGAATACAAAACCTCAAATGAGGAAAAAATGATGAAAATGAGTGGGGATGATGGCAAAATAAGAATTATGAATAGACATCTAAAAGGCCATAAAGTCAGCAAGGAAACCAAGACACCAAAAAGATAACCGTCATCCTGTGGCGATTCGAAATCCAACGAGGGATACTTAGAGCAACTCGGACAATCCTGAGTGTTATATCCGAACTAAAGAATAAAGAGACTGATAGATTACAGGACTTTATCTAAGAATATATGCTTTTATTTAGTGGAATATACAACTCTTTATATACTAATCAATTGCCATAGTTACACTTATGTGTTTCCTGTAGTTGAGTCTACACATATGATCCTAATTACTTATCAGTGTTAACACAATTGATTGGTGCTACTTATGTTAGATATGTCTCTGTATTGACTCTGGATACAACAAACACTATGATTAGGATCATACCTTTCTCAAACTTTTCTGATGACATGGGCACCTCCATCGTTCTCTTTCACAGTGTACCTGGACTCATCAGACTAAATGACACCTCTCCACTGGTTGTTTGTTCAGTTGAAATATTCCTTAGCCCAACAAAGCCGTTTCTCTTTGTGTGTGTTTTAGTTAAGGCTGGCTTGTGGTCTACAGAAAAAGATACAAACCCCAAGTGATTGCAGTAGCTGATCATGGTGCTTCTACATACATCCACCTCAAACTCCAACATTTCTAATTTCAGCTGATTATATGAGGCAAATGAACCCCTTCTAATGACCCTTTCCATGTGTCTGAGGCTCCTCTCATTCACTTTGTTTTTGTTTTTTTGTTTTTGTTTTTTTTATATTTTCCATGACTCTAAATATAACAATGATTTACACTCTTTAATGTTCCTAATACTATTATAAACTATAGGCTTTTTCCTCTCAATCACACTCACAATCACAGCCAACTCTAGTCTAGCCGTAAACAAGCAATAAATACCCTATCATCTTCCATATTTTGTCTTGTCCTATTCTCTACAAATCTAATATTCTGAATATCCATATGAAATACTGTGTTGACTTGTCAATATCTATAAAGAAAAAGGTGTTTCATACAATAGAAATAAGTCTCTCTTTTCCCTTTTATCACCATGCTTCCAAATATAGTAAATCTGCTTGTTTGATTCCGAGTTTTCTTATTCATGTGTGTCCAGGTTATGATTTATTATTAAGAATATTAGAAAACTGTTATTTCTACTCCCTGATAACTATTCCTACATCATAGAATTGAAATGTATGGAATTACATTTGGAGACAATATTATTAAATCATCATCATTCGGTCTTATAAGTATTTTGAATACCAAAATGCTATTTCTACACCTTATACCATTCAGTTGTTCAGTTTTGTGAATTCATCTTGAAAACTATGAGGAATTACAACTCGTCCTTTGTATATTGTGGTTATTTATTTTTATTATAAAAAAAATTTATAGTTGAAAGTTAAAGATCAAATAATACATTAAGAGAAATACACTCCCAAGCAATAAGTTACTAGTCAAAAAATCAACTATTTTATTTTGAAATTATTTTATTTTGAAAAATAAAGGCATATCTATCAGTCAAAAATATTCATAATAAAAGGTTCATGGAATAACAAAAAATTTGGAACAGTTGTTCTTTAGATGATTTTCTACATTTTTATTATAAAGATATCACTTAGTACTTTGTAGCAAATCCTTTATTCTTCATCACAGTGGAGCACCTCTTTGGCATGCTATCCACTAAATTTTCCATAAATTCATTTGGAATCTCCTATTCACTACACAAGCATTGTTCAAGCTGTTTTGCATTGGTTATGCTTGTGAGTAAGTGTCATACAAGTTTTTCTTGATGGTGAGCATGAAAAATACCCCCCGAGTTCATTCATGTATTTTAGAAATGTACTACGGCAAATATCCACGCCTGCATCATTCATATTTTTCAAATGATATGCAATTGTTTGTATAGGGTTTCTGCGAATAGACAAAACGATGGCCAGTTTTGAAGTAGATGACACTTTTTCAGGTCTTTCTGTATGCATTTTAAGTTAAGTTGAATTATGCCTTTGTTTTTATACAATAGAAGAGTCTTGCCCACTGTGCTCTTTAGGATATCAAGATCGTCAACAATCTCTTAATAAGTAGCATGTCTTCCGTTGTCCTATGATTTGACCTCTAATAAACATATCATGCTCTCTTCTATTGATAGAACTATCTTCATGTTCTTGGCTAACATTTGGCTGATTTTCATTGCTTGAAGTCATTTTTTAAATAATTTATATATAAGAAAAGAAAAAGACCTCTTTTATTTTTGAAGAATAAAAAATAAAAGTTTATCTTTTGTCAATACACACCCAAAGATTTTTCTGGCCTTTAAGCGGTGATAACTCCTTCCTTTTACGTCACAATAAAAATTCCTTTTTATGTATCTGTGTTTAAAATCAAAGGTTTGCAAGTATCCAAATTATTAGTTCTTTTTGTGGATACCTCAATATCAAATTATATTATCAATTGAATATATTGTTTATGAATAAAATTGTTTATTGTAATAGTATATGTAATACTATATTATAACTATAACTACTGTAAAAGTGAATTTAATAATAGAAATAGAGTCTATACCCTGAAAGCCTTGTGCTTTCTTGGGAGATAGATAAATATGCTCAGGAGTATAGCCTAGAGACCTGTAAGGGACCGCTGGAAACAGGTAGGCAGATATTAATAGGTGTTGTGCGTAATAGACGAGATATAGTGTAGAGTATGAGCTGATAACAGATAGCAGATATCAGAATACCGTTTTTATTAAGACAAATTGAATAATATTTATAATGTTTTTTCTCTATAGTATTGTTCAATTTCTAAGTGCTAAATGTTAATGATAAAATAAATGAATGTGTGATTAAATGTAGTGATAGATATAGTCATCACAAGACCCTAGGCAGTATAGAAGACCACCTGAGACTGATTTGAAAGGAGTCTTTACTTGCCTAATAACAATACAATAAATGTCTTGTGGAATATAATGAGCTCAAGCCGAGATAAAGACACTGCTTAACTTTTTATCACTAGAATAGTCCTTGGTAGTGTCTATCACCTCCTTCTATTGTTTCTCTTTGTTAATAATGGCACATTACCTTGATCAGATATGCTTATCTTGACGATTACTTGAGCGTTAAGTTGTATGGACAGTATGGGAAATAAAAAAAAGGAGGGGAATATCAAAACAAATAATGTTTCTTTCTCTATTCTGGTGGGGTATACGCTAGCCTCTACTCGTACAATTCACAAGTCAAACAATTCACACTCTATTTGCCTTTGGCTTAAAGGACAGTATTAGAAACAATACTTTGTTACCATTAAGCACCACTGTTAATAACTGTTACAATAACATAGTTACTGAAGTGATTATGAATATTGAGTCAATGAATGTCTATACTGTTCTTAATATAGTTGTGTTTGGTTCTATTTTATGGACAATGACCACTAGAGTTAATTCAGTGTGTTCTATAATATATCTTTCTTAAGCAGTGTCATGCTGCAAATACAATGTACTTAAGGATAAAAAAATTATGTTAAACAATAAATGTAGTGACTAAGTTGTAATTTTGGGATGATTCTTGTTCTATTTCTTATCTTTACAGCTAATTCTATACTTATTAATTGCAAAGTCAATAGCCGTTGCTAGAATAGACAAGTAGAGTTTGAAATAGTTCATTTACACAGCGAAAAAGGCCCTTTTAAACACATTAACCAATCATAAGAAAATTACGATTTTATTCTCAGGATATTTCCTTATATATCCCAAAAATCTCCTGGTGTGTAGATAGTAGTAATTAGAAAAGTATAAAAGAAGTGTAAAAGAGTAAATAAAGACAAGAATTTGTTTACTCTTTGAACTGTCTAAGACATCCTTTTGTTAAAGCTAAAGATGAAAAAATCTCTCTTCCAAAAAAAAAAAAGATCCAGAAGAACGTTGGAATTAATTATTACATTATGCCCAAAACTAAACAACAGAGAAGATATAATATTGACGTGCAATGGTGTTTGGAAAACAGTGAAGGCCTTACTCTAATTTTTTTTTGAACAAAAAAATCTGATTGAATGACAGTGTGCCCAAACCAGATACAGGAATATAATCCAAAAATATTTGGAAGAAAAAAACAAATTGCTAAGCGATCTTGAATCTTGGAAAAAAGACTGAGGATTACCAGCTCTTCTGGCTAAAGAGAAAGCACGGGAAAACTGAGCTGGTTGCCCAGGATAGGGCAGCTGAATATATATATCAAACTGTATCAGAAGAGGTGACCACTGTGTATGGAAAGACCAATACTTCTGATAATGCAAGTATTAGAGACAGTAGTTCAGTCACCAGTTCCAAGGAGGATATACATACAATTGAGGATGAAGAAGACACGAATTGTTTGCAGAACAATATGGATGTAGTCAGAATTTTCAATGAATATCATAACAAAGCAAGGAATATATCTACCAGGAATTTATTGAAAATAGAAACAAATATCCATGAGCTGCTGGCACTGACAAATATATTACTATTAAGTCCAAAACAAAGCAGCGCGTTACTATTGGATGTCTTTTCCGAACAACATATCAACATGATATATGAAACAAATCTTAACAAGATCAAAGCCAACACTGAGGATTTGGACGATTACGTGTGTACGAAAATTGCCAGAATTGTAAATTCAGTTGAGAGTAGAAAGTTGAAAAAATGTGACAGAGAGTTAGATTTACTTAAAATGGCGAGGAATATGAAATATCATGAAGCTAGAGTTTTTCGATGCATTAATAACGCGTAAGTCATACCTATAAACCGGCCATTATTATTGTTTCACTAACAAATACTGCCAAATAAAATATTATGCAAAAATTACCATTGCATACATTAAAGGATGTAAGCAAAATTGGAGACAGAGCTTTTTAGCACCTACTCTGATCCTATTCTCTCTGAGCTTATTGCAGACACTGAGAGGAATACCATTTTAAGATGGTCCAACAAAAAGCAGGAGAAGAACAACGACTTCCGACCTGATGCCACCATAACAAAAATCCATCAACTGAAGCACGGCTTTAATTTGGGTCACGGGGAAGTAAAAGCAAAGTCTGGCGTCTGTGACTACCATGCTCTTTGTCATGATCTTTTGAGACTGGGAGTATTTTCAAAAGATTCACTTGATTATAACAAACTTGAATATGCTCTCGCCTTCCAGATACATAGTATATCTATATTTCTTTTGTAGTTGGTAAAAAAACTAATCATTGTCATATTTATAGGCTTTAGTATTACATTCTATCTGATCTCACTTCCCCACCATAAAGTATATGAAATGATAGAGATTGCCCATATGAAGTTTCCAAGATCCTTGTAAGAGCTTTCATCATTTATTAGCTTAAATACCCCTCAAACATTATTTTTTATTTGTGAAACATTCTGGCGATTGTGTGTGCCTGCGTCTGATCCTGAAGTGATTAAGCGAAGATACTGTGCTACACAGAAAAAAATATACAATATCATTGATTCCAGTCGAGATCGCCATCGCGAATGTACGTTACGCTTCGAATGTTAAATTGTTCTACATAGCAAATGAAATTTTACGTTAAAATAAAACAATATAATCGATGGCTTAAAAAGTTATAAATAAAGTACCCTATTTTTTATAAAATAGCTTGAACTGTACCGACGATGAAGTTGATAATAATTATCTGATACTCATGCTAACAGTGTAATAAAGGACACTAAGGCTATCAACAAGACCACTAGAGAGATGAATTGGTAGTTATTCGGTCTCTAGAAGTGACGAGAAAATAGAGGTTTGGATACAAAGGCTAGTCTAGGGAAATCAAAGAAGGTACATGAACAGGGATATAACACACGATTTGATTACAACGGGTAACTAGGCAACTGTTCTTTAAGCAATTCTTGCTTCTCTCAAAAGTCCTAACGATACTTAACGTTAACAAAATAGTTGATTCTTTATTGAATGTTTAGATTATGTGGTTTTTATACACTTTTTCCTTGTGTTGTTAGCTATATCTACTTATATCTCATGTACCTCTAACACCGTGCATGCATGGCGAAAACGTCGACCATCCATACAATAGCCGAGGCTATATCACAACAGCAATAAGACAATCAAATAATTGTGTTAGTTAATAGCAGTAGTCTTAATTACACGTTTTTTGTCTCTAAGAACAAGTTCCAGTAAAAATGTTGCTACTGACGCCGGTATAACTCTAAGTTCTTTCTATTTTTTTTAATTAAAAAAACAATGGGGAATATTAGGTACAGCTTCTTTAAGTAAGAAAAGAGAACCCGGTAAAGGTGTTATGGCTAACATGAAGCAAAAGAAAAGAAAAGCTAATAGTACTGTTTTAAAAACAACCGTTATGATTAGAGCTAGAACGCAGAACTATTTGGGTTATTTGAAGGATGTTCTGTATAAAAATGGGTTGAAGGGACATTGTGTTATTATGGATCATGCTTCTGTTAATAAGCCCACAACAGCCAGGAATTGCATCGATAAGAAAGGATATAAGTGTGTGTATCTCCTCCCTGTATTCGACTTTTTTATTTATTTATTTATAAAAAGAAGAAGAAAAAAGAAAAAGAAAATCAATTGAAGAGTTTTGGTCAGAGGTTAAATTTGGTGTGAAGAAAGAAGCTTTTAACAACGAGGATACCTTTAACTCCCGGGATTATGTAAGCATGCTCAGAAGTAACTCTAAAAGGCTGTCAAGGGTAGACAAGACACTGTATTTCGTTTTTCGATTGCTGCCTGGAGACAGAAGAAAAACTTTAACTAATGGAGTAAATATTATTTTTACTATCTCTAATTCTTCTTCCAATAATAACCGATGAAACCACAGTAATTGTCGTTTGTAGAAAGACGTGTCAGTTTTTATAAGTCTGATGTGTGGTTATTTTTATAACTATTTGACGTTTGTAAAAAAAAAAAAAAAAAAACCATAATACGATTTAAAAGGCATGTTTGCATGGGTGTTTTATTATAACAGTTAATAATTTGCCGTTTAGAATGACTAGAGAAGCCATAAAGCTCACTAATAAGAACTTGATTACAAGCATCAGCAATTCAACTCGATAAGTTTTCTTCTGTCATCATTCGATGATGCCTGAGCTTCCCTTTGACTATCGCCCAAAACTGCTCGATGGGGTTCAGATCAGGAGAGTAAGGTGGCAAGAACATCAATCTGTATCCTTTACTTTCTATTTTTCGTCTCAAAGGCTGTGATTTGTGAATTGAAGCATTATCCAATACCAAATAACTTCTTTTCACAGTCTCATCTGTAGCCATGACATTGAGAAGTTTGTTCATAAACTCAACAAAGTGTTGGTTAGTGGTACCTTTAGGAGTTCCACTGGCGGATCTAGTCCAGTTAAATATCATATTAATGTGGAAGCCGGCCTCATCTATCAATACACATTTTTTCGTATAATCGAGATTGGAATTCTTCCATTATATAAACCACTCATGTCTTTCCTGTAAGTTGTCCACAGACTTCCTTACTTTAGCTTTAAATGTAGGCCTTTTTATTGTCATGCACATATTATTTTTCAAGTGGTGGTTGAGTTGCGACTTGGATGTTAAATTTCTCAAACTGAGTAGTTAGTTTTATATTTATATTTATATTTATATTTATATACAGAAAGAAGGTATTTATCATTATGCTAAATGAATAAATAAAAACAAGGGTGTGAAGGGAACAAATGAATATAAAACTTTACAACAATTCGACTCTTTTCAAATGACTTTTTTTCTCAAAACGACAATGAGTTCAACTCAAACCGACAAATAGATTTTTTTTTTACGACAGTTGTTTTTAAACTACCGACAAAATCAACCGTACTGACGGTATCCACAGACACATACTTCTCTTTCCCAGTATACCTTGTAGAGGAAGATGAGACTATGTTAAACAGCGATTGAATAGCTAAAATGACAAGATGATTTCTGTTTCTTTGTTGCTATTGCTGTGATGGGAGCAGAAGGCATTGATCTTAGCCTCATTCTTTTATCTTTTTATTCTAAGCCAACAAAATAGTAATGGGCAATTCCATTTATAGACTTAAGATCACGGCTAGACTTGCAATAAGAGAAAAGGCCATCAATGGCACAGAAAAGACAGTACTGACAGCATTGTTACCAGGGGATTGTGGGGAGGATGTTGAGGTGGGAGAGACCATAATTGAAGTTGTTGATGTGGTGGGTGTGGTGACAGTAGGAAGAGTGGACAGTGGCAGAGGGATGGTAGTGGAGTGAGTAGGTTGTGTTATTACAGTACCCGGGACACTGATCTTCGTAGTGCCAGTACCAGCCGTGGAGGGTACTTGGGAGGCAGAATCATTGCACACCATAGTGAACAGATCTGTGCAGCAGACATCATTCTTGCGATGACAGCCATGGGTACAGGTAGAGGGACAGACAGATTGGGCGGCCTCCTGTGTGGGACATACACGCTGAATACAAATCACTCCATCTGTGTGGGAGGAAATGGGTCCAGGCAGGGAAGTTGTAGATACAGCCAAGGTGCAGTAGACTGACAGTTGGAGAATGAAAAGAGCAAAAATAAACCTGCTTAATTTGATAGGACTGTAATTCATGACAAAGACAGAAAGTACAAAAGAGAAAGGGAGAAAATAAACAAGTTTAACAAGTGAGAAGAACCAGTAAAGAAGAAGACTGGTTTTGTAATGAGAAATAGGGAAAATAGAGAATAGAAATTGAGAACAAAAAATGTCCTGCAGTGGCACGCGGATTTCATCATGAAAAGTCTTGTGCTGTTATTTCTACTGATAAGAGCCACTATACAGCAGATCAGATGTGTTTCTTCTTTTCTATAGGGAAGAATGTTTTGGCCTTGTCTGTCTTCAGTACGGAGTCACTTTTTGCCTTTCTTTCCTTGCCTCCTCCTTTGTATTTATCACAGTAGAGATGCACTCTAGGCTCCAAACAAGGGTCTGTTCTTTCTGATGTCATCTTCACCCATAACAGACACAGCCATGCGTTGTCGGTGTTGTGGGACCTAGGCTGCCACCAACCAAAACACAGAATGACCTGTACTGGATTCCATCCCCACTGAATTCTATCATGCAGACAGAAAACAAGCCATCCAATGAGTAGAACAATGGCTCATACGAATCCTATTTTATGTGTGTGCAACTAAGGAGATTTAAAAAGGTGAAGTGGACAGTTGTTCTCTGTGGAGCCTATCAAGGGATCATTGGCTTCATCAACAAGAACCCAACAAGTATTCTAAGCATTTCTATTAATGTAAATATAAGCAGTATAGATACCATTATGATGGATGGATGTGTGGATAGATAACACACCCTACCACAAGGCCTATATCTTCTGTCTTTTTATCTATTGACTATATCCCATCATTTAATCTGTATGCAAATGTCAATGTCAATATCAATAATGAAAATAAAAATGGAGTATCGTTGCTCTGGAATTTGTCTAATGTATAGAACACAAACATAACAATGTAAATAAACATATTCAAATCATTATCCACTATTCTGTGGCTGTAGTAAAGTACGGAGAGAACAAGGAAGCCTTTTATTTATTGTATCTACTAGTTATACTATAGTGTAATATGTGATAGCATGTAGTATAGGATACTATAGAATACTACATAATAAAATTCAAAGATTGTATATCGTTTTTATTCTTACTGTTTGTATTCCTAAATGAGTTAAACAAGTGGGAACAGCAAATAAATCCAATGAATAAAACATAGACAAATAAAGAAAGAAAGGACTGACTAGTACTCATACCAGTACCACCTACCAGAGTCCAATAGGATAAACAATAGAGGGACTGTGTATAATAAGAAACATGGAGAATTCTATAGTGGGTCCATTTGTCTAATATCTCTTTGGGTGTGTAGGGTATTTTTACACTGCACAATCAATGGAATCAATTGTTCTATTGACTATACTCCTGTAGTCCATAAGAATCATGCACATCCCATTTCAAAACTTTTTACAGATTACAACTCCATCTTAATTGCACTGTTATGAAGAGTTAGACAAGACATACCCAAGATGGAGTCTCCTTAAGCCTTGTTGAGACATTAAATCCATTAAAGGCCTGTGCACCCTTTTCCCCAGATGAGTAGTAATAATAATAAAAAAGGGAATTGAAATTGTTAGTCCATTGATTTAGTCATGCCACACTTTTTTAATAGAAGCAGGTCTATCTATCTAGAATAGTATCCATTCGAGCAGTTTCTCGAAAGAAAAGAAATAAAGAAAAAGGTACATCTCAAATGGGTAGTTTGTTCTTAACCACATCAATATACCTACATCAATATACATTAATATACACTACTCTAAATTACTCTAAATTACTCTACCTACTTGTTTTCGTCATTCTTAGTACTCTTTGTTTATCTTGTAAAATGACCCCTACTGTTAATAAGAATTCTATTGATTGACAAGTCTACATGAGGCTCACACTTTACATAAGGAGAAGGTCTTGGGTGGGTTTCTTTCAGGTGTATAGAATCCCACTCGACACTCCATACTGAGTATATAGTCCTACCTATTGTATGTAAACACTAGTTTCTTCATAAACCCTATTGTATGAAGAATAGCGTTTACTTTATATATAAATATAAATATAAATATAGATAGATACATAGACAGATAGACAGATAGATACATAAATACATGCACTACGCTCTGTATTGAAATAGACTATTACCAATTTGTCTGTATTCTTATATTATTATATTTCTATATTTCTATAGTTTTATATCTTTATGGTCCTATAGATCCATTTGCTATTAAAGAGTCATGAGCTTATTCACTGGAGTAGGACATCCCATGGACCATTTCTTTATTAATAGTGGAGTCTCTACCTCCTTGTCATCTATCATAGCATCACTACTACTGCCCTTGGAAGAAACAAAGAAGCAAAAGGGGGATACTACTGACAGACGACAGACAAAACCCAGTGTAAATCCATTCATTCATTACTCAGTAGATGAATCAATAGATGACCTGTCATTCAAAGAGAACATCCTACAGAAAAGGGGATGTTCTACCAAGATATACAAACTGCAGAAGAATAGGAGATCTCTCTGTAAATGAGTAACGTGGCTAAACACATTGGACGGAGGTGGCAATCCATAGACATAAGAAATAGCGAATAGGGGAGAGAGAAAATAGACGGGAGAATAAAAGATATATACACACCCAAACAGAGTGAGCCCTCCACAAAAACATCGTCTGCTAAATGAAGATCTTATTGAAATAAAAAGCTTTTATCACAAACACCACTGCTGTCATACGTTTAATCCCACGTGTGCCTTGTCTATCTCATCTATCCTGATCCCTCCCAAGGACCCCCCTCCTGCATTATAGGTGGGTGTTTTTTATGACTTGCAATATAAAGACATGTAAAGATCTTTGTTGGTCTTTTGTGTTTCTTCTTACCAATGCATCTCTGGAATCGATGGCTCCGTCGCTCAACTCCCAAACAGACACGGTCTTTCTCATTTCTACCTAAACGATGGTCCAACACAATGTCACCAGCAAAAGAACAACGTCAATCCTTTAGTGATGAAGTATTACTGACACAGTGCATACAGACCGCTCTCTCTCCAAGGCGGTAGTCAGCGGCTACTTTTCCAATGGGCTCAGGACTCCACTAAAAAAAAATTCTTTTTCCCTCTCTCTCTTCTATTCCCGAATGCTGAGGCGTTTAGGCCAAAGTAGCACCTAGTACGTCAATCTATTTATATTTATGTCCGTATTAATAATGATATTCATACTATCTACTGCCATTTATAATAGTAGTATTTATAATAATAAAGTTACAGTTTACTCTATCTTCTTTTTCTTTTTCTCTCATGTCTCAAGTAAGCTAATGGTTGTGCGGTCTATAAAATACAGGCTTTATATGTGTAGATATAAACATAAACATATACAAAGGGACTCCAATGTAGAGAATAAAAGACACATTGGACTAATGTAATTTCTATTGCATGTGATAGGCAACTTCACCAGAACTCTACGGCTGGTCTTTGTTAGCTGCTGCTCACGCTTTAGAGTGGCTTCCCATGGCCTCTGAAGTAGTAGCCAAGAACGCCCACCTGTTCAAGCTACGTGGTCGCGTGTTTAATGAAGATCTCACTATGCATCCTATTCACACTTTACTCGAGCAAAAAACCACTGCTACTGAATCATCACCCTCTGTGCCTGGAGTTCAATTCGACGTGTCTCATAAGAGTGTGTCTCCCTTTCTATCCTTCTGGGACTATCATGAAGCCTATACTACTCACAGAACCACACCACTTGAGGTAAATAGCAAAAGAATTGCATCTATCTATCTATCTATCTATCTATCTATTTATCTATTTATCTATTTATCTATTTATCTATTTATCTATTTATCTATTTATCTATTTATCTATTTATCTATTTATCTATTTATCTATTTATCTATTTATCTATTTATCTATTTATCTATTTATCTATCTATATATAAAAAGATTCACTGATATATTGGGCTGACTAATAGGTAGCTCACCGCTTAATTCACGCATTAAATGAAAAACGTGAACACTATTGGATGCGCTCTTTTGATGCTGCCTCTATCCTTGAGCAGGCAAAAGCCTCTACTGAGCGATACAAAAACAACCAACCATTGGGGCTATTGGATGGTATTTTTATACCTTTGAAAGAGGAAATTGATATTGTTGGTTATGAAACAAAATGTGGCACTGCGTTTATGCATGGCAATGAGCCTGCTACTGTGGATTCTACTGTAGTCCGAAAGTTACGTGAGGCAGGTGCTATTATTGCAGGCCATACCATTATGAATGAACTAGGATGGGAGTAAGTACTATGTGTCTGTTGACATAACAAACAGACAAAGAAATAAGAAAACAAGAATCACATTGGGAGGGAATCTAATGGGTTGAATAGCATTTTTTCAATCAATCCCAATACAGGCACACCCAAGAACCCCTACAAACATGATCATTCGTGTGGTGGTTCGAGTGGTGGAGCGGGTGGTTGTGTGGCCGCAGGTCTGTTCCCTGCCAGTCTTGGTGCTGATGGAGGTGGATCTGTTCGGTAAGTCCTTTATCTCCTCCCTCTTTTGTCATTCTACAGAGACTCATGGACATCCATCCACCAGCATCCCTGCTTCTTTCTGTGGTCTTTATGGTCTCAAGCCAACCTTTGGACGTATCTCTACTCATGGTGGAGGTAACCTAATCCCTCATGGAACACAGTGACTCAACACATTGTCTCTAGCCGCCATAGACCCCAGTCTGAGTGTCTTTGGTCCACTAGCCGCCACTGCAGATGATATGGCCTTGATCTATAGTGTTATTGCTGGAAAAGACCCACACGATCTTCATTCTCTCCACCAACCTCCTGTTTCTCTCGACAACTACTACCTCACCAATACACTGGAGGGTATCCGCATTGGTATTCTCGAATGTCCTGAAAATACAGCGGAACCTGTCTTCAAGAACAACATTGAGGCTGCCAAACGCTACTTGGAATCCCTTGGCGCTACCATCACTTCTGTCTCGATTCCCGACCTCGACATTGCCAGAGTAGCACACTCATTGACCATCTGCTTTGAAATGGACAATTTTGCTCGTAGCAAGGGCCCTCCCCATGCCTACCTTCCATACACACGTCTCATGATGAGTATTTCCAGCCACATCAAGGGATCTGATTATGTCAAGGCCCAGCAAGTTCGCACACGTCTTATGAACTATCTTACGACGCTCTTCAACGATGTGGACTTGGTGTTGTCGCCTACCACTTCCATCCAAGCCCCCCTTATCCCTTCAAAGGCCCATGCCTATGGCATGAGCAATACTAAATTGACATTGGCGGGTACACAGTATTTGTCTCTGGCTAATCTGACAGGGATTCCTGCTGTCAGTGTGCCTATTGGTTTCCACAATGACTTGCCAGTGGGTCTGCAACTGATGGCGGGATGGTGGCAGGAGGCGTTGCTGCTGCGTATGGCAAAGGTTTTAGAACGTATGCCAGGCATTGAGAAAAGGTGCCCCAATGATTTGAAGGATATTTTATACTCTTCGACAAGTCCAAGCCAAACACGTTCAAAGGTAGATACAGAGGCATATTTCTTAACTATTCAATCTATTATTCTAATCTCTATTGATCTACTACTGCTGCTACTACTTATCTGCGGTCTAGATTTAATCTATAATAACATAGGTCAATACAATTCATGGAGAGTAGTGCCTCTTATTACGCAATACCAAGTAACTATCCCATCAGCAGATTCCATCTACTTTATTTTAATAAATAAAATCATTTCTTCAAGAAACTCTACCAATACAGTACATAGAAACAAGTGAAAACATGCAAAAATAGTCGATACTTTATATAAAGAAAGAAAGAGAGAGAGAGAGATTGACAAGTTTCTTCTTGTAAATAAAGTACCTTTGTTGGATAAAATCAACACTATGTATGAGATGCATTTCTATTCAACCCCTCCACTCATTAATGAGTAGGATAGAGTGTTCTATAGAATCCACTTTAGAATGCATTCATCTTATAAAAAGAGTAGATGAGGATAATTGCATCAATGTATCAATAAAAGAAATATAAAGCACCAGTACTTCTTCTACACAGCCAATTCACCAAGCTAGATTAGCTATTGCAGGCATAAGAAATAGAATAATCTATTTGTCTATTTACTTGGGTTTATTTATTGGTAAATGTAGGGTGTGGGATGCAAGTGTAGTGTATGTAGACTGCCTTACTCTGGAGTATTAACATAATCTAGATGTTCCTCAGTAGGCAGCTTTGTATTGCTTTCTAGTTCCATGAGACGCCCCATATCAGCCTTACGCTGCTGACGAATAGCAGCAAATGTATCATCAAAACCAAGTTCCCTACAGGCTTCGAGAACAATACTGTAGGTAGTATCATCTGGCAATACATTTGTCTTTTTCATCTCATGCCATATCACCATCACTTGGGACATGGACTTGTTGGTTTCAAGAGCGGTCAAGAGAAGATTGTAACCACCAAGAGTAAGAGGCACATTGGCTGCTTTACTGTCATTATACACTAACAAGGCCTGTTTGAGGTTATCACACTTGATACAGGCATGGATCATGATAGTATAAGTAATAAAATCTGGAGCAACCCTCAATCTCTTGATCCTCTTTATCTGTCGATAGTAATCCATCATGCTCTTTAGGTAGTATCCAGAGTCATTGAATGTTTCTAGTGATGGTGATGGAGAGGTGGTAGGCTTTCTTTTTTCAATCTTTCGGAATAGTAATGAAAGAAAGAAGTTGTAAGTACGTGTATCAGGTGTGATGTTTTGTTTCATCATTTGTTTCCATAGTGTTCTTCCTGTATTTATATCTTCTGAACTAACATAACTTTGTCTAGCCAGTAATGCAAAGATTGAATTGAATGTGTAGATGGTGGGATGCACGTGGTTGTTTTTCATCTCTTCCAATAATAATAGTACGTTGGACATATCTGATGTTCGTGCATATACATTGATCATGGAGGTATAGGCCACAACATCAGGACGAACACCTCTGCTTTTCATTTCTTCAAATAGCTCTAGTGCTATTTCTGAAGGCAATGTACGATCCTTTACCACGGTGTCTATAATAATGGCGTAGCTGTAAACGTCTGGACTGACGCCATCTTTCTCCATCTCTCTGAACATATCTAATGCTGCGGCAAAGTTGTTTTCACGTACTTTAGTATAGATGAATGTGTTATAATCTCTTGATTTTCGGGGTGCATTGAGGATCTTCATTTCTGCTAAGCTGTCTTCTGGTGTCCATCCCATTGCAGAGAAATGGCCAGAGTTGGGCTGTATGCCAGAATCAAGCATGTCTTTAAATACGGCTTTCATCTTTTCTTTTTTTCTTGATTTGTAGAGTACAGATAGAACATGATGGTAACTTGCTTCGGAAGGATATGCACCACGGGTCTTCATCTCATTGAGTAGCTTTATGGCAAGTATATAGTCACCTATTTGATCATAGTAGCCAAGGACTATATTCGACACAACCAGATAGTCATGTGAATCTGCTTTCTTCATATAATTAAAGTAGGTCTGGACACTCTCAGTATCACCTCTCTCAGCAAAGGCAATGACAAAGCGCTTAATGATGCTTGGATTGGTGGCAAAACTTTCATTCTTTATCATGCTGGTGTAGAAATCGTGGAGGTCTTGGGATCTTCCCAGCTTAGCAATACCGTTCACCATTGTACTCACTGTTATTTTATCGGGCTTTGCGCTGATGGTAGTCATCTTATCATAGATCATTCTAGCAGATGAAAGGTTTCTTCTCACAATATAGAGATGAATCAGCATATTGCAGCCAATAATGAACCCTCTGTCCATGGATCCATCCCCATTTCTCTTATTGATTTCGCGCATCACTTCCTGTAGTCTTGGAAGAGCAAGAGGTCCATCGAGTAATTTAACGTAGCGGGCAACAATAATCAGATAATCGCAGGTGATATCTTCGTCTGCTTCAATACGTCTAGAGAACTCTACCCAAACATCTTCGATTTCTATTGGAGTAAGAGCAGAGGGTAAGGGATGTTCTTCTTCTAATAAGGATGTATCTTCTGTCAGCACTTTTTCCTCTGGCTCTGCTACTGTTGATTCTGTAGAAGATGCTTGTACGGCAGAAATATGAGAGGTGAAGCGAATATCAACTCTTCTTTTTATAGCAGTTGTCTGTTGTATTGAGGTTTGTGGTCCTCTATTTATGGCGGATACTCTCTGTAGAGAAGATGCTCTTTGCACTAGTGTTCTTGCACCTCCTGCTACTCTTGAAAGTATCATTTGTGAGATTCCACCGAACAAAACTTCTTTTTTTTTTATTATTTTGTTACTTGAGTTTTATTTGAGCTATATTAAGCGGTCACATACAAAAACCCGAGACGGTAAAGATCTCCATAATTGTGTTCATAATTGAACCTCCCCCTCCTCCAAGATAAAAAGTATCTTTTATAAACTTCACTTGGCTGTCTTTCAGCATGCAAGAAATAGTTTAATATAGGCAGTAAATAAATAACTCTGATCAAAATTGGCTTGCTATCCGTGTTTTTGTAGGTAGGCACATATAAGCTCTTGTTTGACTAGATATATCCACAGTTTAAGTCATAAAAATACACTTGATGCCTTGTCAAGGTAAGCAAGGAAACTGATTATAGAGACATTACTTCTTTCTTACAAATAACGTCTATCTGAATATCTGAACTGTAATTCATTATCATAATTGTGCCAATTAATACGAAGCTTGTAACGGTAAGCCTCTTCAATCTATGCATTTAGAAATAAGTCAAAGTTATTCCTATACTCTTTATTATTTGGCAAGGACTTACAAGATAATAAACTCCCCTAACAGCCATGACATCCTCATTACAACCCACAGATGTTTCTACATACCGACTTGTCAGTTGTGAATATCGAATACAATAAAGCATTGCTGCAAACTGTTGATCTGTTTGACTAAGTGTGCTGTTCTCATTTCTCCGACCGGCTATCTTCTCATTCAATGTCTTTCTTCTAAGCTGAGGAGTGGCTCCATCCATAGAAAGGATCTCTTGTGTGCTGTATTTGAGTTTTTTCTTTTCACATTGCAACTTTATCTTGAGATTCTCTATTTGAGATTCTAGAACCACTAATTCAGACTGCTTTTTGTAAGTCTGTTTCAACTTGACCCTCCTCTATGACCATTGTTCTAGGATGATGCCGTCTCCACTCTATAACAGCATTGAAGAATATAGACTCTTCGCTTCTTTTGGGGAGTTTGTCTATCTTCAAGGCTTTCAAAGCAATGTTCTCCTCTACAGTCAGCCAGTCAGAATGAGAGAAGGCTTTGGCATAGTTGTACTTTATATATTCCATGCAACTATCTTCCAGCTCTTTGCTATGGTATCTATCTGTATAAGTTATTCGTATGTTTTAGTAAGAGAAAAATAAATATGTAGTTTATTAGATTCAATAATAAACTTACCTGCTATGTGCCATATTTTCCACAGTGTATCATTACTGACTTTTGCCGCCAAGTAGATCACTATTTCACTGAAGATTCTGTTGAACATGAATTTATCAGCTTCTTTCATCAATTCAATACAGTCGTCCATGTTTTCAATGATAATTTCATTTGTGTGGACAAAGTTCAACAGTCTTCTAAAGACATTAGAGTCTGTTCCTCGAATGGTCACCTCATCTTGGGTTGATTCTTTCATTCTGCTGAGGATCAGTCCTTCAAACCATGATGATGACAAGAACAAGAGAGATTTGATGCTTTGGAGCACACAGCTATTTGATAGATCTTCATCTTCATCTTCACTCTCGAAAATACGAATATTAATATCATAAAATATTGCTATCTTGTCAATATCAAAGTGGACCGGTGTTTGTTTTGGTAAAACACGCTTCACAGAAACACGATGGCCATTCATTTCTTCAATCTTGATAGAGATCGACAGTATATCACCATCAAGGTATGAATCCACTTCCTCTAAAGATGCGTAGGCCTCCACTCCACATCGGTAGTGTGCATTTAATGGGTTGGCTTTTTGGTTTTGTTCATTTAACTTCTCCCTGAAGTGAGTAGCTTACATAGATTATAAGTATAGTCCATGGCTATAGATAATGTATAAGGCTTAGTCTTCAGACGCTGTACACTTTGATGCCATCTTACTGCTGATAACAGGTTCTATATCACCCTCTTTAGTTTTTGGTGGTATCAATGCAATCTCAGCCTTCACTTGGGGTCTCCACTCCTTGGTATCCCCTGTAGGAAGTGCTCCTTGACAATAAAGATAGACTCCTATAAACTATTCATAGGATTAGAATGGGTGTAGACTCAGTCCTAGGAATAACTTTTTGTTTTTTTCAAAAGAGAGAGGTAGTATATATTAATATATATATATATAATGTTACCTTTGAATTGGCTTCTCCTTTGCATAACTATTCAATATATCATTCAACATAGGATCCAATGATGGTAGAAATAAAATAAAATAAAATAAAATAAAAGCCCTATTCATATCTTGTTTATTCTTACTTGCATGCGCCTAACAAATTCATAACATTACTTAGAATTAGATTGATCTATGGACAAAATACTTTTACATGTAAAATACAATAAAAAAGTAGATTGTTCATTATAGCCTTTATAAATATATAAATATAGATTACCATCGATAGTTTCTACCATTAAACATAGCACTTTCGAATACATATTCTGTTTGTATTTTTGACCATTTTGGGATTGACCAGGTGTACGCAAGTGTATCAGGACAAATAGTTCCTCTCATTTAACCTCTATACAATAGTCATTTGTGTATGTGTTTGTGTTTGTATATGCATTTGTATATGTTTTTGCATTGGAGAAAGTCATGTCATATAAATAAGAAAGTCCATTCATTATTTACTCACTTTAGAAGTGTGAGAAGATAATAGAGACAGAGCAAAAGAAACTAAACTAATAGATATATAAAAAAAAGTTGTATATATTGCCTTTTTATAAAAAGGTAAATTAAACTGTATGTCGTCAGAAACCAGGTCCTTGTGCTTAGTCTCAAAAGAATGTAGTCTGTTTTGCTTTATTCTTGGTGAATATGACCTTCTCACTATAAAAGTAGAATCAACAACATAAAAGGAAAAAGTAGGTAATATTGAGTCCTCACTGCCAATTGATAATGTTACAAATGAGGAAACATTTTGTCTCTGAAAGTCCGTTAAGGGAAGATGATTGTCCATGCATTTCTGAAGAGAATTCTATTGAATAGTTAGTCCTATGTCAGTTGTGCCTTGGAAGAAGATGTATACAAGTGGTTTTCATATATAGAATGATGTCTGAGAAATATGACTTTACTACTTAAATACACCTTTTGTTGATTGGGTTTCTGAACACTATCACTTATTTGATAGGAGTATGAACACAGATATAGAGTTTTAGCCTAGAATTAGATAATTGGAAGTCTTTAGTTGAGACTATTCGAGTATGAACATTAGACAATACGAAAAGGTTAAGGCAGATAGATCAATAAAAGCATAGAGTGTCATTATTTAGGAGAATGTATCTATTGACCTATCCCTTGGGAAATACAACTTACTATCTCACCAGAGAGAAGCAGCCACCACTTCTGAGGTGGCAATCTCTGCTTGAGTGGTGCCATTTACAGTGGCCTTTTATACAATAAAACAACAATCAAGGCCATCCTTCATTCTCTCTATCAGAAAAGAGAGATGGTTTGTGGTCTGTTTAGCAGTGTTGGATGAGGTAGACATAGTGTGGAAGAAGATAGTAGAATAATATTCACGCCTACACACTAAGAAGTTTTTGGAATATATAAGGAGATATACTGAGAATGAAATGACAATAGTATTATAATTGGCTGATATGTTTGAAAAGGTCTTTTCGCTGTCTAAATTATCAATCTCAAACTCTACTTGCCTATCATAGTTATCTACTTCCCAAGGATAAATCACAAGGCTTTTAGGGTGTAAATTCTATTTCTATGAAAGGAATGTACTTAGACAATAAATATAGTCATAAAATTTATTAGCTGTATTATTATAATAAGAAATGTATTTTATTGATAATAAAATGTGATAGTGAGGTATACTACAAAAAGAAATAATAGCTTGGACATCTGCAAGCCTTTTGATTTTAAACACAGTTCCATAAGAGGTGAGATCTTTTCGATCTCAAAAGGAAGAAGATATTACCGCCTAAAAGCTAGAAAAATCTCCTGGCGTGTATCTACTCGATTCCCCCTCCACAAGAAGTATTTGTTAGTGATGCTGCCCCTATAAATATGACCTTGGAAGAGGCCTCTGGAGAGATGTAGAGAGATGTAGACTATTCCACCTCTTTATCCATCTCTTTATCCATCTCCATGTCATGTTCTTGGTGTGTAGATACAAGCAACAGGTATATACATAGAAAGACCTCTATTTTGTAAAGTTTATTTCATATCTTATTTCATATCTTATTTTATGGATGAACATGCAAGAACACCCTACAAATCGGTAAAGAAAAGTCAAGTCCTTTCATTCGTCCTTCTCTGCCACTATCACTTCTTCTTCTTTCTCAAGTTCATGCGTGATAGAATCCAAATGCTCCCTTGTCTCTGTAAGATAAGATTGTCCAATGCCATTGACTTGCTCACAGAGAAAAGTGTATGTATTAAGCGCAGAGTGTATATCCTTCTTTATCTTTTCTTCGTTCTTCTCATGATGGAGTGCTGTAAATGCCAGACTACACTGTCAATAAAGAGAAGAAGAGCACAACCTTACTTTGAAGAGAGTTTCTTTTCCAGGTTCTGTACTTCCACAAGCCTCTGGTCCACTCTCAGTTTCATTTCTATCAGCTCATTATCCCTTGCCACAGCCTCTTCTTGATTGAGCTTTCGTTGAGCCACTTCATCCTAACACAAAACAGTGAGTTCAATGGTCTTCTTGGCATTCAATGTCGTCCATGCACCTCGTCATTCTCCTTGCACCGTCTTTTCATCTGCAGTGCCTGATTCTCCATGTCATGCAATTCAACTTTCAAGGTATTGATAAAACTGACAGAAGACTCAGTCATTCTCCTCATCTCTTCTTCTTTGTATTTGATGGAGTCATTATACCCTCTCACTTCCTCTATAGCCCCAAGAATAGCAGGCTAACAGACAGTAAGCCCATGTCAGCCTTCTTCTCCAACATCCCTGTCCCTTTACCATGCTAAAGCTGGAGATATCATTCGATAGCATCTCACTGGGATGAGCATCAAGACTGACTCTGCTTTCATGACAGTGGCCGCGAGCCCAAGGAGCTTCGCGCGGGGACAGCCCTGCCTGGCGACACAGAGAATTGTACTCGGAAACAGCACCATGGATCTAAGCATAGAGATCCTCACTGTGTTATGGCTGGAAGAGTTGCTCTTTCTCCCCCTCTTTGACTTACCATTGCTTTTCTATTGCTTATATCTACATAATAATCTTCCAGCATCGTCTTCTTATTGGAGACATCTTCAGTGATAAGCCTGTGTTCATTCTCCAGTGTATAGCGTCGATTGGCCAATGCTGCAGATTCGGCATCTGTCATATTTTGACTTGCTATCATTTCCTTGTACTTATCCACAGCATGCTGTCGGGAGATTCTTGTTTCCTCTACTCCATGTGTTTATATCATCATCCTTGTCAAGACGATAGAATCCTCTCTTACCTGCATCACGTAGCTTCTCCTTGGCTGACTTTACAACACTACTGTAGTGTTTTTCTTGTCGCATGTTACTGAATTTGGCAGTCTGCATTTCTGTATATCTTGTTTTCAATAGTGCATTCTCTTCTGTGACAATCTTCAAGGGATCCTGTTTTATGATTGAGCTCACTGTTCTGTAGTCCTTTAGTAGATTACCCCAAGTTGCTTTAATTTGTTCACAGAGTCACGTATTTCATTAAAGAGGCGTGTGTTGCTGATCTTCATTGCGTCAATATCTCGGCTGAGATGTTCTATGGACCCCCCCCACACACACACACAAATACATACAGAGAGACATAGACAGACCATTAGCCTACCCCCTGTGAATAGTTTATACAGACGCCCTCTTATTTACCAGTGAATTCCTGCAATTGCTGCTGTAGTTGATCATCCCCTTCCTTGGCCATAAAAGCATTGTATTTGGCACATTTGTAGTCTTCTGAAACAGATTGCAATATACTTTGTTCAAGTGGGTTTTGGTATGCACTCCTCAAGGCAGTTGTGTTCATGCTCTCTTTTGGAAGGCTATCCTTTACCTACAATTCACAATTCACAAACAATCAGTACCCTTCTTGGAGAAGTCCTACAAGGCATCAGGGACCCTGGGCAGTAGATAACTCACCTCACATTCTTCTACCATCCACAGTAACAAAGCCCAGAGAGTGGGTAGATAGTGAGGTGCGCCAATAGAAGAGAGATCCTTGGGCTTAATGGAATCTGCAAAAGGATACCTTTATATATATTCCCTCTTTCATTGAGTTTTCTCTTCTTTTTTTTTTCTCTTTTTTCTTTTTCTTTCTTCTTACCTTAATATCTTTATTAGACCAGGAATAACTTCTTCCGATTCCATCTGTTGGTGCTGATACTTCATGTCAGGCATAAGGTGGTTGTATAAGAAGTAAAAGATACTACGGAAGGATTTGTTATTAAGTCCACGGATTAGTTTCCGAGGGTTGGGTTCTGGGTAGGCTGTCTTGTTCAGGTAATCTGTGATTGTCTTGACAGCTTCCCGTTGAAAATCAAGGTTTTTGATATCGCGTGGATTCTTATGGAGACGTCCAGATGCATGTTCCTTGTCTTCGTTCCATAGCTCTACAATGGGGTCATGGACAGCATTCTCTCCCCACACACTGGTATAAGAAGACAGGAGTGCAAGTGCTGTTAGCTATCTTCTACACCATAGTCTTCTACACTATAGAGAAGACTGAGTGTGTTTTATTTTTATTTTTATTTTTATTTTTATTTTTATTTTTATTTTTATTTTGTGTGTTTATCTGTCCGCCTGTGTGTTTACCTGGCAATATCAAATGTAATGGTGGGTTGTGTTGTGTACGTCTGCGCTGTCTCTATACCAGACACAATGTCGCCCATGGACAGCTTGGGTCTTTTTAAACTTGTAAGAGCGTCATTTCCTTCTCTGTTAGTGGTTTTCCGGGCTTGGCTAGTGAGTGTCTCTGCATGACCAGCAGTGAATCGACGAATGAGCTTCTGTCTGTCAAGTTGTTTTTGGTTCATTGAAAAAGTGTATTATTATTATTCTTTTGAATGAGATATCTTTTATAAGTTTCTCTACACAGTCACATGCTGTCATGGGCTGTTGAACTGAGAGCACATATTGGACACAGGTCACTTTGGAAGAAAGAGCGATAGAAGAAGAATAAAAAACAAGAGAAAAAGGTATAAATTCATAGGACATTTGTTCTTTTGTTCTTTTGTTTTTTTGTTATTATTATTATTTCAAATTCCGGAAGGTCTTCTTTATTCATCTGCACTCGTTGATGTCCATCTCCTTATGTATTCTTTAATCCTACACCCAAGGATAGTCTGGAATATATTTATAGATAGAAGAGGCAATTCTGTCTACTCTTTGGCTGGATGGCCTTGTGGTTGGCTAACATGATTTATCCCAGTAGAGAGGAGAAGATGAATAGTCACAATGGCCCAAGGAGATCAAGGCCAAATGTCTATTTAGTTTTTTTCTAGCAGTGAAATAGTCCTAGAGAGAATAGATAATAATTCATCCTGCAGCCACCACTACTGCTCTCTATTATGTGCCTACTGATCAAATAAAGCAGAAATATTGAATATAAAAAGAGCCTCAACAAACAAAAGAAGCATTCATGGTGAACATAGCCGTCAAGGTATCAAGGCCAATTTCAATGAAGCACCTTGACGAAATAGGGTTTTATTCATTCAGTTCAGTGGTGGAGCTTCTTATTACAAGAAAATAGAGTATTGATTCTAGTAGGTCCAAGAACATATCAACTGGACTCATGAACAATTACAAGAGATAGTCTGGTCCAATGAGTCCAGAGTTGAGCTTATAAGCTATGACAGGGAAATCAAAGTCATCGGACAGTACAGTACAGCCTTCCAGCTTAATAATGTCTTAGAGAAGAAGTTTGAGGGTGATGAAGTGATGGTATGAGGCTGTCCTAGTGAGGAGGATGTTGAGAGCTGGATCATAGTGAAAATTAAGATAGATTCCAACACGTTCATGGATGTCTTGGGAGAAATCTACTGCTATGAACTCAAATATATTTCCTAAACCCTGGAATCAGTTACTGCTCACAAGAAAATAATACTAGACACTATATGAGTAAGGCAACTCAATGAGAGAGTAGTGAATGGTATAGCAATGACTCTTTACTGGCCCTTAAAATACTGATCTCAATCCAATGGAGCATCTGTAGACCCACCTCATGAAGATTATTAGGAAGAATAGAAGGGTATATTCCACCAAAAAAAGTTGGAAGCGGCCCTGATGCTGAAATAAGGTAAAATATCAATAGAAGTGATAGACACCTTTGTTACCAGCATAGGATGGAGATGCCAGGCAGTCATTGATGCCAAAGAATAATAGTGGTTACTAAGCAACCTACAAATAAAACCACTATTATGTATTATAAACATTACTGTCTTTATGCATTGAAAGTCTTACGTCTTTATCCAATGAATTCATAAAGCTATAACACTATTAAGATAAAGTATGAAACTAAAAAGAAGGCAATCTGCATTTAAAACCATTGATTGCTTATTGAGGGCTACTTTATATAATTTAACAGGGGCCTGATTATTTTTCCGATACTTACTAGATCAGAAACACTAATTTTGATACCATTACCTACAAGGTATATAAGATTCCAAGGAGGTTTTTACTGTTACTATGATTATCTTAGAAGAATAGTATACTCAGAGTATCTTGATAGGATTTGTAGTGGTTGGAATTCTTCATAATAGATGGATCTACGAAAAAAAAAAGTCTGAATATCAGAGATGAGAAAAAGTTAACATACAAGAAATATCATAAACTGTTTCAAACAAAAACAAAAAAACTCCCCCCGAAACACTTGTATTCTAAAGCATATAGATGAAAAAAAACATTGAATTTTTTAATACTGCATTAACAGTTTTCTCTTTCACTCATAATAAATACAACAAATGAGCCTTTTGCTTTTAATAGTCTATAAGAATTAAACATACATGTAGCAGTACTTCATCTTTTGAGAAGATGAGCTAGCCTTTCAATATATTTCAAAAAATTAAAATGTAAACAACAAAGATATCTAAAATGTAAACGAAATACAGTGCTAATATGCATGTTTTAGACAAACGAGTTTAATGATGTCAAATAATTAAAAGGTGGATTTGACAGTACAGTTAATGAAGTAAGATATTTAATCATATACGATATCAATCTGAAGAGATACATTGATGTCTTTGAGATATACTTTACATTACAGTATATATCTGAACTGAATTCTGAAGTAGTGTATGTTTGATTATGTAATCAATCTTAGGCACTTTACTAGTAATAAAAATGATTGGTTCAATAGAAAGGGTGTTTATAGTTTCAAGGAAGGATAGACCCTTGAAAATCTTTCGAACTTGGCCTATGAGTACCTCCTGCCTCTAAGAATGGAAATTCTGGTACATTAAGGGTATGTAGATCAATTGCGTGAAAGGCTATGCTGTAGTTTAATTATGAAATCCCAATTGGAGTTCACAACAGTCTTTGTAACGGACTTTGTCGGAGGTAAAGAGTCATGGTAGGGTTTGAGGGAAGCAACATCGACACCCAATGGTTTATATCTAACTCACCTATATGTATTATGCTATTTCTTATATATATTACTTTAATCTAAGGTCTGATCAATAATTATTGAATATTTTTTTAATGAAAATAAATATGATTATAGCCTATAATAAATATTTAAGAGTTTGAAGCATTTCTTTATCACCTTTGTTACTATAGCCTATCATTGATCTAGTAGTGCTTGTATATTAGCCTTAGTCAAAAACAGAATGTTAGGTGATATTTAAGAGGAGTCTACTTCTGCTGGGTGATCTATTGTCCAATGGGACTCTATGACTATTATTTAAATCCCATGATAGCCCACAAAGAAGAAGCTATCTCCATAATATTAACTATTAATATTGATGTATAAGGATATATACCTTATTTGAAAACCAGAGATAAAGAGGAAGAGAAAGTGTGTCTTGTAGGTTATAAGAATAAGAATAATAAAATATATGACGAGCGGTAAATCAATATCCATCTATGTCTTGTATTGCTATTTGAATGATTTTATACAATATTCTCATCTATATATTGAATCTAAACTACAATTAATTTGATATTGGTGATTAAATATTTATTATATACACTGAAAAACACTATTATACATATTATTAAAAAGAAAATGCACATAGAGTAAATTGAACTGTCTGAACTCAATATTATCATGTCCACTATTTACGCTAGGTGTTTAAATATTTTATGTTGCCGACTATACGTCATTCAACAAGTGAGCAGTAGCTCAGTGCCAGTGATAAAACTGAAATTTAAAGCAACTCTTTCAAAGTAGAAATATGTCTTTTAGGGAAGTTTCTACAATGGGTTTCAGTTTGAATTAATGTATAATAAAAGATATTGAATACGTCATAAAAGTATTTATTGGGCTCAATGCACAGATCAGAAACACTGAACCATTGCACATTAAATGTTCTTGCCATTTGATTTGCTAAAATTCAAACTCTTCACAAATCAGCATTATTGTTTTCTTTAGGCTCTGTTAGACTTGGTATATAGTTCTAGCACCCAAAATGACAAAACTGAATTGACAAAACTGAAAAGAAAAAGAAAAAATACTGACAAAAAAAGTATATAAAGGATGCATTGAATTGGTTTCTATCTGTCTATTATTCTCTTACTCTTTGAACTTTACTCTGAAATCCTTATTTAACGCTAAAATATTTTCATCATGCTTCTTAATATCTTCAAGAAGATTAATATTTCCCAGCGTAAGAAGAAACAAAAATGTGATGCCGACACCAAAGAGATACGTACTTTCTCTGTATTGGTCAAAGAGAATATCCCAAAAGAAACAACAAAACCAATTGAACCCTCCAAGAGCATTGGTGTTTATACAATTGGACGAACAATTGGAAAAGGAAGCATGGGAAAAGTTGTAGCTGGTATTCACACAGTGACTGGAAATGAGGTATGTCAGGTTATTAATTATTACCACATAGTCTAACATTCACTTTAATCATACACTTAGGTGGCTATTAAGATTATCAACCTGCCAAAAAATAAGGATTCCAAAATCGAAGCGGAAAACACAGCCAAAAAACACAAGCGCAGCAAGATGTCAAAAGCTATCCAGGAAGGCCAGATCCTGTCTCTGCTAAACCATCCACATATTGTAAAATTTTATGATTTTTTCATCAAAGAAGAGAAGTTAAATATCATCATGGAGTGTGTACCAGGAGTAGATCTTATGGCACATTTGAGAATGAGAAGAAGACTGCCAGAAGAAGAATGCCAGCAACTTGTCCGACAACTTGCCAGCGCACTCGATTATTTGCATCGAAACTCGATTGTTCATCGAGATTTAAAGCTAGAGAATATTATGGTGGATGTTGAGGGCAAAACTATTAAGCTTGTTGACTTTGGACTCTCTAATCTCTTTCGACCAGAGAGAATGATGGAAACCTTCTGTGGCTCACTTTACTCTGTGGCACCAGAGATGCTCCATAACGCTCCATACTATGGACCAACAGTAGACATTTGGAGCTTTGGTGTCATACTCTTTGCGCTGGCTACAGGAAAGATGCCATTCAATGATCTTGATGTCCGACGTATTCGTGCAAATATAAAGAGTGCAAAAGTGAACTATCCATCCCATCTAAGCATTGAATTGGTGGATCTGCTATCAAGGATATTCACTACAGATCCACTAAAAAGGATCAACATGGCCGATATTATTCGCCATTCATGGATGAACGGCAGATACCAACCAGTCACAGAAAACTATCTTCCAGTAAGAGACATGCTGGAAGAACCTCTCAAGTCTGAAGTGATTGCCTTGATGGCAAAAAACTTCACATTTGGAACAGAAGAGACGATTGCCGAAGATATACTACTAATTATACAGTCTTCGGTATATCAGGACGCTGCAAAGAAACTATATCCACTGCATCAAGAAAACAGTAGACGTATTCTGTTACCACCAAATACAACCATTCTTTCAAATAATAATGCAGCCGAAGACAACGATCCCCAGACTGTACCAGAAGCTTTTCATCCGTTGCTGTCAATATATCATTTGGTACAAGAACAACTTAAAAGAGAAGCACCTGGATTATAAATGGATATTGACTTCTATCAAATCCTGAAAGACTTTTCTTCAATTTACATACCTCACTCATTTTTCATAATCCCACCATGGGCCTTCTCATAACATCATGTGCTAATGATGTATAAGCTGTATATACTCATATATTTAGTGATATTGTTTTCTAATAGATAAATGAAAAGATTATCCAAAGCAAATATTTTGAATCTTTACCTTTAGTTATCATAATCTGTCACTACCATTTAATGCTAGTAATGTGAGAAATTGTAGAATCTGTTGTATTCTTTCTCGATCCAAAATGATGGATATTCATAATAATTCTTAAATTTTGTGAATGGATTTTTCTTTTGTAGTAAATATTTTTCTATTTCATTCCAAATGTTTTCAATTGGGTTGAGATACATAAGCATGGATCTCCAACTGAATATTGTTTCTTTACCTTTTTTCTATTATCTGTGGATGTCATATTGCTATAATTGATTATTAATTGGTTTTTCTATAAGTGATAGCTAGAACCAGGATTAAGACAAAAGAGACTACATGGATTAAGGTAATATGTCTTCTACAGGGAATGAGTGTAAAAGTAAGATTTACAATCTCAAGCTTCCACATCTTAACTAAACTACATCTTAACTACAGTGTAAATATCATAAATGTATACTATAGTCTTGAGTGTATTATTAATATATTATTTAATTTGGTATCAATAACATGATTATATAAATAACCACCAATAGATGGATTATTTTATCAGCTTTATGGTGATTAACAAATTGATTGTTTTGCTGCTCAGCTTAATGAAGAGTTAATAAATTCTATACAAACATAATGGATCTAATAGTCTATCAATTTTATAAATGACTTGAATATAGGTGGTTATATCCCTCTTTTTAATAAATGTCGATTTTCTCTTTTCTATAGTGTCTATATTCTAACAATTCAAACCTGATATCTAAACCTCATTTTATACTTCCTATAGTCCACTATGTTTTTATGTTAAGAATCATAACTGTATACTGTTTTTTCTTCTTAACACTTAGCCCTTCTAAAAGAAAATCTGTTTTAAAGTTAGGCCTATCATTGGTAACATTACTTTGAGTATATTTTTTATGAAATACTTGTAAATATAATCTATCCACACTTTTATATCTTTATATTCATTCTATATCAGGCCACTAATTCTATAATTTTGATAATACTAATAATAATACATATAGCCAGATTCATACTCTTACCATACCAGTTGTCTTATTGAGTCCCTGCTCTCTTTCAAACTAGTATCAAAAAATTATATCAATCTAATTTACTATGTCTAGTATACTTTGTTTGGGAAAGTCTTCTCATTATTATACAACAGAAAATGGCATTGAAGCTATTATAATGCTCTGTCTTCTTTTATCTTTTTATTCTTTCTTTCTTTTGAAAGATGGAGTTTAATCTTGGTTTTCAAAGAATTATACCGTACCATTTCATTTATTGAACTTTACTAAGTATATAATCAAAGACATAATCAAAAGTTAGTTGGGCAGCAACATTGATTATTATTTTTTCACAATAATCCTATCTTTATTCTTAATGTGAGAAACCCAAGCACAAAGTTTCCACTTTATGGTCAGTGTAATTGCACGACAGAAGAATATTAAAGAATACTTTATTTGTTCCTCATGCTAAACGTGTAGGAATACAGAGATTGTTATAAGCAATAACAGTTCTGAATATTACTTGGCTTTGCTCACATAAAATATTATGCCCGAGCTTTAATGCAAAATGTTCAAGTGCTCAGTCCTTTGCCTTGAGAAGGACTCAGTGTTTTATCCAGAGCCAATACAAGGATATGTCTAATATAAGTAGCACCAATCAATTGCATTAATACTGATAAGTATCTAGGGTCATATGTGTAGGCTCAATCACAGGAAGTACATAAGTGTAACTATGGCAATTGAATAGTATACAGTTCAAAGTATTTTTTATTTTTGGGCATTAGTTTCTATTCACGCATTGAGCATTTTAGCCACCCTATGAGAACTTTTCAAAAATAAGAATAAACATAGAAACACTTCAAATACAAAAGTGAAAAATTAACGCCCAAAAATAAAAAAATACTTTGAATTGTAGTAATACATATTTATGGATACCAACATTTATCTTTTTTTATACTCAAGTATTGAGCTGTACTAGGTTCAATGTTTATATTGTATTTCTATACTAAACAAGACATATTATCAATTGATTCAACAATATTCCCTTACAATAACAAGTAGATCATGAGATATAATGTTTCATTTGGATTGAAAATAAGAATAAGAATGAAGTATGTAGGCCATGTAATACTTGACTTTGAGACACTGTTTAACATTTGAATATAAAACATGGTAAGTATTTCTTTATAGAAAGTCTGTTTTACCAGATAGTATATCTGTTTTTATTTATATTTTAATGTGATAGAATTGTAACTCTAACTTACTATTGGATAAATCCCAAGATTCATACCTCTAGTTCTACATTGACATGTGTAGTAAGCAGTATAAGAACTATAGAATAGTCTATTTTGTGTACTCTATGTAAGTATTTTGTATAAAGTCTACTAGCAAACAGAAGTATTCTTATTATATGCACAATGTATTTGGCTGCAATTATGTTTTGTTCTTATAAGACAAAGTTCTCATTATTTATACTACAACTTTTAGAATAATGGGTTAATAGGTAACCCTAAAAAATATCATACATATGCAAGAAGCTTTCATTAAGAAAAGGAAAATATTTGTACAGGATACAAGGCAAAGGTGATGTGGGTATGAATGTAAGTAAAACTATTACTCTTCATTTTGATAGTAAAGGACATTCTCGAGTGAGGCCTTGCTATTTGAGTAGGAGACAAAAAAGTCACATTCATATAAGCTCCACAAGACCGTCTGCAAGTAAGTCTTTGATCACTCTATAACGCAATAGAACAATATCTCCTTTGTCAAAATCAACTGTCTCATTTCTAATGGATTCATACAGTAAGTGAGTTCATTTTTTATATAGAGAGATGCCCAATGAAACTTACACAGATAGGTCTATTCTTTGAGTATCTTGTAGAACACGGCAAAAGACAGGTGCTTCTAGATTAGGTGTTACCACTACCAAGGATTTATTAGCTCAATCTGTTCTTCTTAAGGCCTATAGCACTTACCCATACTGATCTCTCCATTTACTTCATCTTGTCTTTGCTGGGATGGTGGCATTAGCTTTATAAATGCTTCATGGTTGCTTGATTCCAACAGTTCTTGATAGCTAAACCTTACAAGTTTATATTCATTTTCTTCTTTAATTTATTCAACTACCTTCTTGCATAAATGATCTCTTGGGGTGACATGATCTCTTCATAATTGGGTGAGCGTAAAAGTTGAAGGGTAAATCTCTCAATTTTGGACAGTCGTGTTCGTAAGTAACTCTTGACAGTATATCGCACGCGCTCTACTTCTGTCTCATACACTAATTGGATAAATTTGTCTTTTGGATCTACATTGACTGTATCCAAAACTGTATCCATCTACCAGCAGGGATAAATGAATATAGAGAGATGCCAGCCAATAGCTACCTTTTCTCTTATTTTATCCAAAAGACTTTCTACAAGTCGACGTTTGTAGGTCAATAACTCAGGTGCATTGCGCTCATTAATCCATGCCTCAGTAAGCGCCTTGACCTGATCGTCGTCGTAATGTTCAGTCAGCTGGCTTACTGCTACAGCCTGTGCATAGAGTGAATCTTCCTGAGAAAGATGAAATGAGAGGTTATTTTGACTACTGGCGACGGTAGAGGTGTCATCGTCAATTGTGCTCATGATGACAAGGGGATTGAAGTCTGTTGTATGTCTTTAAGTCTTTTTCCCGCTTAGACCAAAGTGACTTGCCTAAAATTAGTTGACTAGTACTCTCCGAAAAAAAAATGAAAAATAATAATAATGAATTTCTCAATCATAGAAAAGGAAACAATTGTAGAAATACTTCTTGGTGGTAGTGATGTTTTTGGAAGAAGAAGAAGAAAAGAAAATACATTATTCAGTAGAATATCAAAGCTATTCCCAATAGTAAAAGAGATGATTTATGTCAAAGACATATCCATGTATTGGTTGTTTCTGTTTCTTTGCCATTTCAACCCTTGAAAATTACAGACCAACTGCTACTTTTCTTATTTAACAATGTCCATCTATTCTCTACATGGACATATGATTTATGAGACTATTGTCTTAATTTAACTTTCTTTTTATGAATAGTGTTATCTTTAGTGAAGAAGCCAACTAAAATAAAGGTGAACAGTTGAAGTCAGATAGACTGAAAATTAGTACATCTTCAAGATGCAACTATTGTATCTTAGTCAGTAAAAGTAGTGTTTAAAAATAGTATAAAAAGAAGCACTCAATTGAATGAATAAAGAGCAAACTTCAACTATACGTTAACTAGTCGGATTTCCTTTGATACCTAAGATCAAAGACAACACTTCATACAAAATACAGTGGATAAGCATGTCGCTGCTGTGTGCACTATATAGTTTACTTTTATTTTTCCTATGGCTATATTTTCAGTAATAACTCCAATTTAGTAAGTTTTTAATTTTGTTTGTCATTTTAATATGGGTGCTGTTATTTGGACCGTAGAATATTTTGAGAGGTGTATTGTCGGTAGAGTCTTTAAATGATAATCATCGCTGAACCGAATGATAGAGTCATCAATCTAGCTAGTAGCACAATAGATTAAACGTGAATATATCATAGTGGTGTCGTTTTATTCTAATAAAGTTCCTTTTAAGCTTTGTTACTGTTGGTTCATATTCTTTTTTTCTCTATTGCATAATCCCACCATGTCTGACATGGAAGAGTTATCTACTAATGAAGATTTTTCAAATCGTAATCAGGAGCTCCAGTATTAGATGAACCTTGTCAATCAAGACATCGAAGAAATACAACTTAAGAAATAACTGAAACCGACGTGAATGATAGCCCACCAGTACTATGATATACTTAAAGTTTTCCGGTAACAAATCATGATCTGGTACTGATGAATGCATTGTAAAAAGTTCTTCCCCAGTCTACTCATTTACTATATCGATGGCATATATCAATGAATGTTTTATTCAGCCTTGTAAAATGTTTTCCTGGGATTAATAATAATAATAATAGTGACAGGATTCAAAGAAAATGAATTATTCTTACTGAATACTCTTTGATAAGAATGAACTACAACAAAAGGTTAAAAGAGTTCAAGAATAAGTTGATAGAGCTGGGCACTAACATTAGTGGAGAGCCTTGCGATCCAAGCAACTTTATGCAGAATATAGAGTCAACATGGCTTATTTACAAAGAAAGGTTTGTTCACTTGCATTTATTTAACTTGAAAAAATAATTATTATTTCAAGATAACTAAAACTGTATGTTTGTATATATTTATATCTACCTGGACTGACAAAGTATTGCACTTCGACCACACCTTCTAGGGTTGAAAGTGCACATTCTCTTATGAAACGAGAGATAAGAACTAGCACTGAGGATCTAGGTGTTGTATTTGAGCACATTGATAATGTTTCAAGTCAACAAGCCTAATAACTTGCTTTAGAATCCGAAAAACCGGCCAGGGCATATTTGAATGGACTTTGTGAGTTTGATATGTTTTCAAAAGTAATTTCGAAAATCTCCACTTTTGCTCTTTGTAAGGTGTATTCCCGATCCTGTTTGTTCAGGCTTTATCAACTGAGTGATGATCCCAGACATAAAATGAAGCACTGCATAAGTGTGTTCACCACCACTTTAGGATTACCTTGCGCACATAAAATTGAAAAAAAAAAGGTCTGTAGCTCGCAGCAGCCTTTTCTGCTTGGATCAGATTTCAACCAACGATTGCCCGATTTCTCTATTCTCACATATGAACTGCGTATTGTAGAATTTATGAATCCATAAGAGCAAACAGAAAAAGACATTGAAAGAGAAAATGAGTTCCATAAGAGATGCGAATTTGTTGAAAACTACAACACAGAAATATTAAGAAAACAGGCCAAAATAAAGGAGGAACATTTCACTGATGAAGGTGTAGAAGAACCAAGACAAAAGTAACTATAAGCGTTTGTTTTGGGAAGTTCTATAATTTCCAAGACTGTAAGAAGCAAGTAGAGTATGGGATTTCAACACTACAGAATAGACAAGTCTTTCTGGAATAGGCACTTGTCATTTGAAAAGAGATACGCAAAAGATCGTATGGTATGGTATGGTATGTTATTTATGAATGAATTCTTAAATATATGTTATTTAATTTGTTAAATCTTTTAGATATTAAAGTAGAAGCCACTTCCTTGGACTTGGAAGAGTATGATGGGCTTCATGAAGACTTATTATTGTATAACAATGATTTCCAAGTATGAACTCTATAGTAAAAAAGAAAAGCTGTATTTTGATCAATAGATTGGCTTGGGTGAAAAACATGGGAACTGAAATATTTTGCGGTCCAAATAACAGCACGCTTTAATACTTTATATCTTTTGTAAATCTTTAAAGCATTGCTATAATCTTATTCTTTTTGTTGCTGTTGTTGTTGTTTTTGTTGATGATATCACTGCGACTCATCAGACCATGGGATGGAGTATCATTGTTCACGAGTCAGATTAGATTATTTGAGATTCCAAGTAAGTCTTAATATTCTGTGCTAAATACTCTATCCAATTGTAGTAAAAGTTACACTCCTTAAGATGTTTATCAAATGCAACAATAGGAGAAAATAATATCATCAATAAGTAAATACTAATTCTGAAATTGAAGGGGTAGCTCTTAATTTCTAGGAATACAAAAAAAAGTATTCCTTCTACCAAATAATCTTTATCCTTCTGACATAAAAGTCACTTTGGGTAACTCTATTTGATATTGGTATATGAATGGGGTACTAAGTAGTTAGCCAATCCCTTTTAGGATAGCCATAAAATAGAATAGATTCCACCTTATATAGAATATTGAATGGACTCTATAGACATTATGAATGAAAAAGCTCAAAGACTAGCTAAAGTAGTCATTGTCCAATGTCTTTTTCATATTAATCTCTTCAATTGTTTATTGTAGTACCTTTGCCTGATTAGTTTCAAAACAACTGACCTATATGATAGTCTGTTAGGATAGGACTGGGAACTTTTTATTTATTTATATATTTAGCCTGTAGAAGGGTGGCAAGTTCATAATTCATGGAATTCAGGATTTGTAATAACTCATTATAACTCTCAGAATTCTAAGTACGTAATAATTATATTAACTATATACATTTTTATAAACATTTGCCCCAGTTTTTATATTATCTATCTATCTTGAGTATATTTATTCAGCCAATAGCCAAATCAGGGTATAATCTGATCACAAATAGGTTCATGATCATGTTCATGATTACAGTTATAATCTAAATGGGAAAATAGCAAGAATTGGGCTTGTTTCATAACAAATAGTAAGCAAATCGTTCTAAATGACTGAATGATAGACTATGGCAAAGTAACAAAGCTAAAAATAAACTTGTCACTGGTTTAAGCAAGTAGAAGATTTTACTGTTCTATAATAGACGAACCAGAATTAAACGAGTGTATCTGTGGTTGAAGAATAAAGAAGTTAAAAAAAATGAGTGTAATTTCAAGCACTGAATTATTTAGGTACTTTTCATTAAGGCATAGGATTCATTAGCTAGTTTTCAGTGTTCTTTCATTTTTCTTCAACTCAATGAGCCAATCGAATATAGATGTACTATTCATCTGAGATGATGAATTGCATAGAAAGAGGAGTTTTGTCTGTATTAAAGATACAAATGTAAATAGTAAAGCGGATATATTAGAAATTGAATCAAGAAATCTATGGAGGGCAAGTAGTACAAATTCAGAAGATGGATATTTCTGTCAGAATTCTTATCATTTCCTGTTAGTGCCATGTAACAAAAAAAAGGCACTGTACATGTTGATGAAAACATGGGCCACTTTACATTCTTTCAAATCCAGTTGAAAAAAACCTAAAACTCAAAAAGAGAATGGTTTTAAGCTGCTTGTCATGAGAGCTACTTTTACTCTTGATTGAATTTTCACTTTTCTTTCTCATTTGTTTTATATAGTCTCTTTTATAAATATATATTTAAAAAATCACCTAGATTCATGCCAAGAAATATATTTTCTTTTATTAGTGTTGCTGTTTTCTTTTGCTAAAGTTTTCTGGGCTTCTCTTATTCTTACCTTTATTTTACACCTCTTTACTGTACAAAATGACTCATCTTTTTGATCGTCTTCGAGAAAAGAAGTCTGAAAATGTTCAATTGAAATCTAGTGGTTCTTTACCTTCTCCACCCACCCAGAAAATGCATCTAATTCCAAAGAGTATCACAGCTACTTCTTTTTCTCGTAAGTAGTAAACACAGGCCACCAACATATCCCATACCGCATATTATTTTAATCGAGACTCTAGGCAAAAAAAAGTTCTATAAATACACCAAGCGATCAATAACAGAGCCTTCTATCCACCAGAAATCCTTTGACACTTCACTCACATCTACTGCCGACATCAACATTCTTTTTGAACAAATGCTGGTACATTTTAGTACGTGTAACATGACATTGTACTGAGATTAGCTTCACAGGAGAGACGTGGAATTTATGATCAACAGATGAGGGAGAGCATGCAATTATGGGACATAAATAAAAAAAGATTAATGGTCTGTCAAGATCAACAGGCTCAGCAATTGACGCTTAGCCGTCATGACACATCTTCTTATCATCCAACTCCTTATTCACACTACCCAATGGAAGCATCAGGAAATGCTTATGCAGCTGTCTTGGAAGTAGCAAACCCCTGGTCTGTATCCAGTGGACGTGCACAAACCACAGTGGAGAGTGGACAAGGACTCTCTATACCAGGTGTGGAGATAAAACACAAGTCTATTCCTGAGGCTGCAGAACCACCAGCTACCAATCTCAATTCCCCTGTTTACTTTGTACAAATGTTGGAGACTCAACAGAGAACAGTGTCACCTACTTCTGTGGCTCGTCTAGAAGTAAACCTCCGTACTCAGTCGATCAAGTAACGTACAAGACAAGCAGACACAGGGTATTAAGTAAACAACAACAACTAATGTATAGTTGGGTTGGTCAATTCATTGATCTAAAGGGGTTTCATGGGCTTGCGAATGCCCTTGAATCCATGCATAGAAAAGGAACAAGGTTTGTTTTGATGTGAAAATAAAGAAGAATTACTAACAAACAAGCATCGTTATAAATTTAGAATAGAAGAAGACGATGATATTGAAATAGAAATTGTCAAATGCTTCAAGGCCATTTTAAGTACAAACGTGAGTTCAAGTCTCTTTTATTAAGAGGCTAGGGTTGTTTATTTGTATGTTTCAAGTCAGGTGCACAAGAAGTAATAAGCTATCCAAATCACATCTATCCAATTGTGTTTTCCTTGGCAAGCTCACATTGGCAAATACGTAAGCTAGCCTGTGAACTCCTTACTTTTGTATGTTTTCGCTATGATCGTGGGTATCGAGACATTCTGGATGGGTTTGAGCTTGTGAAGATATACCATCATGAAGCGAATCCATTTGATTTATGGCTCAAGGGATTTGAAGCAGTCATTTCTGAATGTGGAAGAAGACCTTCACTCATCTCAAGGAGGGAGGAACAAACAATGACAAAGGATCCCAAGACACCAAATAATCATTTGATGGAATACGTCGTATGTATCATCTAATACTAGTGATAGATACTGCAATCAGAAATAGAAAAGGTCATGCTTAAACAACTGTATTTATTTTGCTTAGGTATCCAATATGATCTTTATCAATGCACTAACAAACACACCAAAAGATATACACACAAGAGTATATATAAGAAAACAACTCAATGCTTCTGGAATGCAAACCAGTATTCTTCCAATGATAAAATACCTAAAGCATCATGTTCTCTCTTTTCAAATTGAAACCTACAGAATATCTTTTGAGAATGACTTGCAGGAAATGCATGGGGATACGGCATCGCTTCATTCTAATCTGTTAGGACCCTACGAATTACTAGACCATGTAGTGAAGAGCATAAAAGATATTCCACAGGCCATGGAAAGTATACAAGCTATTCTTTACAGTATGCTCTTAATCAAAGGAGACAGTACGACAAAGTAAGAAAATAGACAAATGAAAAAGAAGTGTTAATTCATAACTAAAAAAAAGTATATACAAATTAGAGCCTACTACTTCAATACTATGAGTGTATTAATATCACAGACAGTAACAGATAGTTCCAGTGAGACGTCCTCTAGTGATTTTAGCACGACTCCTGGCACACCTACTGGAGAACGCATCCACAAATACATTGATGGGAACATTTTACAGATAGTAGAAAGTGAATTAATTAGTATAAAGCAGAAACTACTTTCTGTTGTGGATGAAAAGAATAATCCAAGAAACCGATTGGAACCACCTCAGGTTCCTGTTCATTCAGAAAATGATAGTATACATACAGATGGTAAACACACGAGTCTTAATAAAAGAAGAAATCAAGTATACTCATTTATTTGTGTTGGACACTTTAGGACCAAAAATGGAACAAGAGAATCCGATTTTAAAAATAAACGATCAAATACAACACATAAAAACAATATTGCAAGAACATAGTCTATCAACAGATCCCTCGAGAGACTTATCCAAGAATTCAAGTATAAATGACTCGGGTAAGCGTATGTCTGATTTTATTTAAGAACGTATCTATTTCTTTTCTTATTTTATATAATAGTCCATATTTCCCAAGAGATATCTATAATTAATCTTGATAGCTCAATAGGTATAATATATGGATAAATAAATAGATGGATGGATTAACAAGTATTATTTCATTTGCTTGGATTAACACTATACTATTGGTTTAGATGAAAAGAAAAATAGATACCAAAACTTAACAAAAGACAACAATGCAGTATCCACAACATTTACTTCTTTCTCTGCACCGTTGCTAACTCCTCCTCCTCCACCGCCACCACCACCGCCACCTATAAACTACAGTAAAATAATGATAATACTATTTACAATCTAATAGAATACTAATTTTATTATGATTCTCTGTTTAGAGACACTATCCAATGAGACCAATTGCTCCTGTAAGTACCTGTTTCATCTTTATCAATGCTATATGTAAATGACTTTACCTACCTTTCTCTTTATTGAAGCTCGTTTAAAAGATTGCACATTATCCGTCTGTAAGTAAAAATCATACGAATAAACTGTAAAAAGAAAAGGAACCTTACTCTATCTTTGATAATTATTTCCATTCAATATCAATCACAGCCAACAACGATGAATCAAAATGCTCAAAAGGTAGAACAAGAACACACCCAACATGAATACACCCATCTGATTTTTATATTTATTTTTGACACCTTTTCTCCAAACTCTTGCTTTTATCATATTATAAAAATATCAAGTCAATGTATTTGCCAGTATACCTGATACATCAAACCTTCTTCGAAAACAAACAGCTTGTCTCCCCACCATAAAACTAAAACACCTTCAGTGGAAAAAGCTCGAGGTACATCAAATTCAAAATACAGTATGGGCAGACGACTCCTTTGAAGAAGACAAACTAGAAAAGGCTCTCCACCAAACAGGCTTATTTGATACATTGGAGCAGCTCTTTCCTGCCTATGCCAGCACAACATCCGAAAAAATGCAGACAAAAATGAAAAATGAAAAACAAGAGACAAAAAAAGCCCAATTTTTATCCTATGAAAAAAGACAGAAAATTGGTAAGAGCCTTGACCTATAGAATAAAGTACATTCTAGGTCGAGCGTTTTGTATATTGATTTCAACCCACATTCTATCTTCTCTTCTTCTTTTTCTTTAATAGATATTGCCATTCTTTCAAAGATAAAGCATATTCCTTCATTTCAGCATGTTTACCAAGGCATCCTTACTTTTGATCAGGCTTTATGTACAGAGAGATTTTTAGGAAACTTGATAGCCTGTCTGCCTAACAAAAGTGATGATTTAAAAGCCATAGAGACTTACATGAAGAAATCCGAAGAAGAATGCAATGTCCTCGACATTCCAGAAAGATTTATTATTACCATGCTAAGAATGTACCGTTTTGAAAATAGAGTACGCTTTATGCTTCTCAAAGTACAATTTTGGGAGCGCTATGAACATTTAATGCAGGTAATTTACAATAACCTTTAATATAAAACAAGTGAATACTCATTTCCTAATAATAATAATAATAGAGCATGAAGCTAATAACAAATGTATCAGATTCTTTAAGATGTTCCAAAAGTATGAAAGAGCTTCTTCATGTAATGTGTACAACAATACTCCATTGATTAAGCATAAGGTTTATTATCATCTAACCTGATTGTCTATGGGATGGCAGATTATACTGATTGTAGGAAATTACATGAATGCCCTGAGTTTTCAAGGAGGAGCTTTTGGTGTGAAGATTGAAAGCCTCAGCAAAGTAACTACTTTTACTTTATATCTCCTTTTCTAAACACTACAACTTGCTCTTATTCTTTTCTCATTGTATTGATTAGTTAGTAGATACCAAAGTATCCAAAACATCTGGTTTGAGTCTTTTGCATATACTTGTTGGTGTGGTTCGACAGCAATTTCCCCATCTTTTAGACTTTGTTGATGATATAAAAAACACAAGACAGGCAGCACATGGTAAGTCCACTCTTTTTATTATTATTATTATTATTATTATTATTATTATTGTGTTTCTCTTTGGGAGTTAATACCATGATGGATTAGTGCTTGAAAGTGCACAAGATCTTATGCAGCAGCATAAAGACTTATGCCAAGGATTAAAAGACCTCTATCAAGAGCTCGAAGAACATTGGGCAGGGATGCATCTGCTACAACATGATAAGTTTACAGATATCATGAGAGAACATTATGATATTGCATTACCTCATGTGGGGCATTTGCAAGAGGCTTATTTGTGCATGAACACCTCATGGAAAGAAGCTATGGCCTACTATGGTGAAAATGATAAAGACATGCGTCCAGAGAACTTCTTTAATATATTTGCATCATTTCTCAACAGTTGGAAGGTATAAAATATCCCTTGATGGTTTAGTTTTGTTCCTACTTACACAATAAGTTGTAGGAGGCTGTCACAGTAGAAGAGAACCAGACAAAGGCCAAATGTTGGGAGAATGGGAATAATCCAGAAGTCAGAAAAAGGTTAAAGAATAAGACCTATAAAGAAGGAACTAAGGATTTGTACTTTGACGGTAATGCTAATGAAGCCTTTATTATCATTAGTATCATTATTCTGTGAGGAACATACTAATTATTATTTCTTATTAGACATGGAAGATGATCGCAAAGTCATGGATAATTTGCTACAAAAGTTGAGATCCGGTGGTCTAGATTATCACACTCGAAGACGTCAAAAGAGTCAACAACAAAAGCATACCAAAGAACAGCGACCCAATTCTATCTTTCGATCGTCATTTTATCTTAATTACGAAGGAGCGTTTAAGCAATCCATTGATTCAGAAGACATTGGACAAAGAGCAGAGTATCTTCTGAGAACACTTCAGAGTGAATAAATAGAATTTTTTTTCTATAGTGGCTATTATCTATGTAAAATAAACATTGAACACCTTTTTCTTTCTGACAGGAGGGCTAGCTTACACCAACATGAGGAAGAAGAGAGCGCTCTTTCTGATTGGACATAAATCGAATGTCACAAGAGTCGTCCTTATTATTTCTACCAAAAATTTTTCTTAAAGAAGATCGAGACACCGCCTAGAGTTAGTTCTTTCTTTTCTTCCTGGTTAACAAATATGACCGGTGCTTCTAGAACCTACAGCAAGACCTACAAGGTCCCCAAGAGACCCTTCGAGTCCGCCCGTCTCGACCAAGAATTGAAGTTGGTCGGTGAATACGGTCTCAAGAACAAGAAGGAAGTGTGGCGTGTAGGATTGACCCTCTCTAAGATTCGTCGTGCTGCTCGTGAGCTGTTGACTCTTGATGAGAAGGACCCCAAGCGTCTGTTCGAAGGTAACGCCTTGATTCGTCGTCTTGTCCGTATCGGTGTGCTCGATGAGACCCGCATGAAGCTCGATTACGTCTTGGGTCTCAAGATTGAGGACTTTATGGAGCGTCGTCTCCAGACTCAGGTCTTCAAGCTCGGTCTTGCCAAGTCCATTCACCAGGCCCGTGTCCTTATCCGTCAGCGCCACATCCGTGTTGGCAAGCAGATTGTCAACGTGCCCTCCTTCATTGTCCGTCTGGACTCCCAGAAGCACATTGACTTTGCCTTGACCTCTCCCTATGGTGGTGGCCGTGCTGGTCGTGTCAAGAGAAAGAGAGCTGCCTCTGGTAACGGTGGTGATGCTGAGGAAGACGAAGAGTAAACTCAATAAAAAAGCTTGTGTTTAGTTCATTTCAACTGGGATGCCAGTCACATCATAACAAACGTGTACTTTGCTTTTGCTTCTTTTCTTTTCTCCATCACCTTTCCCCCCTAATGAGCAGTACAGACGAAAGCTATTTAGCTTTATTGAACAATCCTATTATCAACCCACCACCTAATCAGAGCACTGAGGTGGTGGAGCGCAGAGACACAAAGGCGGCTGAGGCTACGTTCAAGACAGCCACAAGTGCCCAGCAGACACTCAAGCAGGCTTCTCAGCATCTTGTTCTTGCCTCGGAAACAGACGCTGAATTTGAGGCTGTAAATATAGCATGGAACAAAAAGGAACTTCCCACAGCACAGGACCTTGTTGACCTTGGCCTTGTTCCCTTTAACACACCCTGCAAAACAAAGTCCCTTGATGCCTTTTTCTCTACTGTTATTGCCACAGACAGCTACGGACAGTCTGAACAACTTCAGGCCCTCCAGTCTCAATGCAAGTCACTCTTGGGCGACAACTGCCAAGTGTATTTGATGGGAGAAATAACAATTCACGTGTTTATTCTTGGCCTGCTTCTTCATGAAGACCACACAGCCTTGGTGGGTCTTCAGAGTCTTCTTGTACACAGCTAGTGGGCACGTGCTTATCGCGCATTGACGTAACTTAGTCGGACCTACAATAAAGCTTGAATGTGGACAGACATTCTTTTTGTTCTTTCCCTCCTCCCCATAACTATGCTTTCATCTGCTTCCCTTGCAAACGACGCCTACAATAGCAATCCTTCACAGTCCACCGCCACAGAAGAGACGCATCGACTGCTAATAGAGCCACAGCCACAGCCACAGCCAGAGCCAGAGCCAGAGCCAGAACCACAGCCAGAGCCACAGCCACAGCCACAGCCACAGCCACAGCAGCCACTTTCTCTGTATATACCCATAAGAATACCAGCACCCATAACACCGTCCACAGGTCACTCGAGGTCCTATTCACAGGAGAGTGTTGTGAGCACACAGTCATCTCCTCCACCCTACGAACTTTATCCACAAGCCAACTCTATCAGCGGGCGTATCTACAACTGGCTGCGGAAGATACCTAGGTTTGCTACTCATCAGGCTATCTATCTTCCTACTCTCCCTACTCACCGCTCATTTCGTTCATTCCGTTCCGACGCCCCCTCCATCACCTCCACAGACTCTATTGTCTCCTCTCGCCTAGGTCCTTGTCTCTATGACCGCATCTACCAACTCTTTCCTGAACGGCTGATACTGCCCAGACCCCTCGCACGTATTAGAACACTCCTTCTATGTGTGTCCTTCTGCTTCTTATTCTTGTTCTCTTCCTTACTCTTTTGCACCCTCTTCTTTTCGCCAGAGACCCTTCCTCCACCCGTCGTCCCCGATAAGACCGCCTTTGGGACTGCCTCTTTTCTTACTCTCAACATCTTCATGCGTCCGCCGGGGATCCAGAATAACTGGTCAGACTACAAAGATGACCGATTAGATTATATTGTGAGGTTCCTACTGCCAAAATACGATGTAATTGCCTTTCAAGAATCCTTTGCATTTGGGACAAGACGAAAAGACAGACTGATAAGAGAAGCACGGGCCCTGGGATTTAATCATCATGTAGAGTCAGAAAGACACTACCCTTGGGAAGTGGCAGTGGATGGTGGGTTGCTGCTTCTGTCTCGGTTTCCTATTGTTTCTTCGGACATGATTGAATATCCTCGAGGATCTCACAGTGACTGGTAAGTGACTCTTCTTCACTGAGCAAGAACAAGAACAAAGAGATGTTCAATTGGGACTTTTTTTTTTTTAGGTTAGCACGCAAGGGAGCCCTTCATGCTCTGGTGCAGCTCAATCTGTCGACTCGTCTTCATGTCTACACCACCCACGCACAAGCATCGTATGAGCCTGGTAATCAAGGGGATAGAAGAATACGTATGTCGCAATTTGCTGCTCTTCATCAATTGATGAGCACAACTGCTAAAGAAGAAGGAGCACCTGTGTTGGTTATGGGGGATTTTAATGTGGATGCTACGCAACACACACCCATGCCAGCCCCACCACAGCAGAACGAGTATAAGATGATGATGAGCGTGCTGGAAGGACATGGCATAGAGAGTAGATTTGGGAGAATGTATGCTGATCCTGACTGGCTATTAACGCTACAGGACATCATTTATCAATACTACCAATCCCATGTCGTTACACTGGGAGATACTATCAAGGTGAATGGGGAGTATGTGCCTGCAGAGACAGTGCTGACAGACAGCAACGACCTTATGACTATGGAGAGTCTGGACCGTATGTTATGGGACAGCAGAGATTCCTCTTTGACAGTAAAGTCAGTTCAGCTAGAGAAATTTCTTGTCAGTGAAAACAAGGCACTAAATGATGAAGAAAAGAGAGCGTTGCCATTTACACAAATATCAGGTAAGCCTCTGGTATATTAAGGAAAGGGGAGGGGAATGGGAAAATAGAAAGGAAAAAAAAGAAAAAAAGAAAGAGAGAGAGAGAGAAAGATTCACTGATAAATGGAATATTAGATCATTATGGCCTAAGTTGTGTGCTAAGTCTGGTTTAATAAAGTATTTATTTTTGTCTGTTGATCTGTCTACCTACATCCTCTTGTTCTTATTTCAATGTACAGCTGTTGGGACACACGCACTTGTATTGTTTCTCAACTGTACTGGTTCCGACTACAGGACCTTGTTGAGTATGTTCAGGCAGTAAGAAAGACTATTCTCCAGAGCACCATCACAAAAGGCCCACAGGCACAACTACCCACCCTTACATGGGTAGACTGTCCTGCCACTCAAGAGAATCGGTTTCCGAGGGATGACTCCTATCTCTGCCAAGGCATAGGCCAAATAGGACTCACATTGATCTTTTGTGTGTGATACTTAGTGTGTGTGAGCACCCTGAGAGATTATCAAGACAGTATCCTGGCTGCAATACTCACGGAGAAACTGAACAGAAAGCCCTTGAATATATAAACTAGCTTCTTAGAGCCCTTGAGAGTATGGATGATGTGATAGATCAAACCAAATTCGAAGCTCGTTATGATCTTCAGTAGATGGAGGAGCAAAAGAATGCCATCTAATAAAGTGGTTGTGTTGGGTGACATTAGATGAAAGTCAGAAGTGCTTATCTTAAATATTGGTTTGATATTTATAGTGTGTAGAGGTGTTTTTTCTTTATTGTTTCTTTTTCTTATTTATAATGGAGAATATTGTGATTACTCGTTACCAAGTACATGATATTCGGTTTCCTACTTCCGAGCACTTGGATGGTTCAGATGCTATGAACAAAGATCCTGACTATTCTGCAGCCTATGTCGTGTTCTATACAAACACACGTCTTGAAGGACACGGAATGACATTTACACTGGGACGGGGAAATGAAGTGTGCTGCACTGCCATTGAAGCCCTTGCCAGTAAATTCATCAACAAGAGCCTCAAGGCACTAGTAACAGACATGTATACCACTCACCGCATGTGTACAAGTGATTCACAATTACGCTGGATTGGTCCTGAAAAGGGTGCTATACATTTAGCCACAGGTGCTGTCATTAATGCTCTGTGGGACTTATGGGCCAAAGCTGAGCAGAAGCCTGTATGGAAACTGGTGGTGGACCTTACTCCCGAGCAATTTGTCAGTTTGATTGATTTCAGATACATTACAGATGCCTTGACAGAGCAAGAGGCTTTGTCTATTTTGCGGGAGAATGCATCTACAAAGGCAATACGTGAGACAGAGATGAGAGAACAAGGATATCCCGCTTACACAACATCTGCTGGATGGCTGGGTAAACTAAAACAGTAGATAGGGAAGACTGGGACTAAAATAGAAAGTACAGGTTACAGTGACGAAAAGGTCAAGGCACTGTGCAGAGAAGCAAAGGAAAAAGGATTCACACACTTTAAGCAAAAGGTGGGAAGTGATAAGCAGATGGATATTCGTCGTGCTGCTTTAATCCGCTCTGAAATTGGAGAAGAAGGTGTGTTGATGATGGACGCCAACCAAGTCTGGGATGTTCAGGAAGCAATTGAGTGGATGGAGGATTTGCTACCCTTTAAGCCTTTGTTTATTGAAGAGCCCACTTCTCCTGATGATGTTTTGGGTCATGCTGCTATTCGTAAAGCACTTTATCCACGCACAGGTGTGGCTACAGGAGAACATATTCAGAACAGAGTCATTTTTAAGCAGCTATTCCAAGCGAATGCCATTGATTTCTGTCAGATTGATGCCTGTCGTGTAGGTGGTGTAAACGAGGTGCTGGCTATTCTGCTGATGGCAAGAAAGTTCAATGTGCCTGTATGTCCACATGCGGGTGGTGTAGGCCTTTGTGAATATGTTCAGCACTTGTCATTGATTGATTATATATGTGTATCTGCTACTACACAAGGACGTGTGCTTGAATATGTAGATCATCTGCATGAACACTTTGTAGAGCCTGTTGTCATAAAGAATGGACGTTATGTTGCTCCTTTAGGAAGTGGTAAGTCCAATGCACTACACTACAGTGGAAATAGAGTATCTTATCCTTGTTTATAGGCTACAGCATTCAAATGAAAAGCAAATCCATGGAAGACTATGCATTCCCTACTGGTGTAATTCACCGCTATAAGGCACTGTAAACTAAAATGATTCAAAGAAAGTAATCACCCCTTTTAAACGTAATTTTCTTTTTATTTACAATCACATCCAATTGAGTTTAATACTTTTGAAGATAGATTTTAGAACAAAATAGATAGGATATGTTCAACATTAAATAAACCACTCTACGTTTGGTATAAGAGCCTTAAACTTAAGCATACCAAAGACCAACATATTTAATCATCGAAAATAAAATAATAATAATAATACAGTTAGTATTTTGTTGGGCCTCCTCTGGCATCAATGACTATCTGGTATTTATCCGTCATACTTTGAATTTATTGTTGTGCAAGTTCAACACCAACTCTCTCACCCACTCCTCTGTAAGTAGAGCCTTCAAATATTCAACATTGATAATAGATGCCCTTCCTTTTTCAGTTCATCTTTCCAAGGCCCACCAGACATGTTCAATTGAGTTCGAGTCAGGGAATTGTATAGGCCAGTAATCAAAGCTCTTAATTTGATGCATCTCTTTCCGCTGTCTGGCATAGTCCCTAGTATGACAGCTATCCTATTTGCACAGTCAAGCCATTTCTCCTTGTGTTTTCTCAGTTAAGGATGGCGTGTGGTCTATAGAAGAAGATCCAAACCCTGACTGATGGTAGTAGTTGATAATAGTGTTTCTACATACATCCGCCTCAAACTTCAACATGTCTAATTTTCAATTTCAACTGATTGTATGGGGCAAATGGACCCTTTCTAATAACATATTCCAGGTGTCTAGGGCTCCTTTCATTCACTGTTTTGGGGGTTTCTACGACCCTTTAAACAAAGTAGTGACCCATGTTTATTGATGTTTCTGATGATATTTTGAACTATAGGCTTTTTCATCTCAATCACACTCACAATCACAGCCAATTTTAATCCTGCTTTCAACAGGTGTTATATACTACATCATCCTCCATCTTTCGCCTTATCCCATTCTTCATGGATATGAGTTTATGAATATTTATCTTACATTTGGTGTTGGTTTAATAATATTTGGAAAGAATAAGAGTTTTATGCAAAAGAAAGAGTTTTTTATATATTAAATATTAGGCAAGTATTAAATACAATGGGGTTTGACTTTAATATTATTTTCTCGGCTTTTGACCATCTTCCCCTACCACAATTGTGCAGTGACTTGTCTCCTGCTACATGTCTTCGCCTTCCTTTGTCATCCATATGGATATCCTCTACCACCGACCCTACTCCAGCTAGGCCAGGCCTCAAAAGCCTTACAGTTGCCAATGCTTACTACAATGACTTCCCCACCCAACTCTTATAACGTCGTCCTTGGACAGATCGTCCTATACGTTCTTGCCTCCTCTCTCATCTCTTCCGTAATGTGGATAACCACCATATCATCTACCCTCCATTCTTTTACCATGCCTGTCTCATATGAATCCACAGTCATCATAAACTGATTCTGTGGACATTTCTTCCTCTCTTACAACATCCTTCTTCAACATGCTCATTATGGCATCCACCACTTATGCCAAAGTCTTCTCCTGCTGCCTCGCTTTCACTTAACAAGTGGAAAGCCTTTTGGAAGGCACCTATGTTACATGTGGCAAGGAATGTCTGGTTATGCCTGTTGCATGGTAAACTGTCCTCCTCGTTACTCTTTCACCACATTATGTCCACCATTGTCCTGTCATCCTCATGCCGCCTATGCTCCCACCCTCGCCACAGTCCCGATCATTTCTTGGTGACTTTTCCAAGGGTATGGCCTGCCTGGATGTCTGTTTTGCCATACATTGGCTCAACATTTACACTTCTCCAGCATTCATTATCAACCACTTACACTCCTTCTCCCTCCCTCCCAACGGACTTCTGACTAGCAGTCAGGTCTTTGGTGCAGTTCTCCAGGCAATTTGGCACAGCTACTGGGCCAGCCACTTCCACAACTCTCCTTTCCTTTCCTCTACTGTCTCTGAACGTACTTGATCTCTCTTCACCACCCTCACCCGCGAAAACGAAGACATGTCATAGTCTAGAATATCTTTACTTTTATGTTCTTTTCTCTTATGTTTTCTTTCTTTTCTTTTAGCTAGTTCTGTTTTCTTTCCTTTTCTGTTATTTTAGTTTTCTGCAAGTGACTTGTATCCATTATGTTTTTCCAGTCAGACCTCTCAGTGTGATGTGTGATCGCGTAAAGACGCTTAATAAAGAAAGTGTCCTACAAAAAAAATTGGGTTTAACTGTATAAGCTTATCGCTTTTTCAAATGCACAAATAGTGAGTTATTTGTCGCCTTTAAGTTTTTAGGCCAATGGTATACGGAGCAGTAGAACGTATAGTTAGATTCTGTTGTTTACTGATTATAATTACTATTTCTTTTATAATTTTTTTAATAGCATTAGCTTTGGGGACATACTATCAACATACTATGAATTATTAACATTTATTAATATTCAATAGAGTCCCCTTCTTAGTTTGGTAATAAATGAGTTCTAATTCCCGAAAGATTGATCCTTCCAATTATGACAAAAATCTTTACGATATAATGAATAATAGAAGTGTGAGACAGTGTAGTGTGACCAACCAATCTTCTTGGAGGTTTGGTGTAAAGTACGTTTGCAATGGTAAGAAGACAAGACCCCACCTCACAGGAAATGAGGTAGCAATTAGTATGAAAAGTGTAGTTTACTACATCTTTAATAAAACAGACCTTGATCCGAGCTACTTTCTGAAGTATAAATAAGATAGACTTTCTTTGACTTGGATAGTGGGCTGCTTCTTGCTCTATTACTGTTTTTGTTGTGTCTCTTTCCTTTTCGTTGGTTCCGAACTGTGTATGCACAAAGTACCACAGCCAGACTAAAGACTTGTTTGTTCTCTGTACCCTACTTTGTTCGTGGTATATTCTATACCTCACCTTTACCCTACACCCTTGCACTTTCGAAAACACCTCCACATCCTATTCTTTTATCTTTTTTTCTGTGTCAATAGCCAGCCCCTCCAGGCGCTACGTGTCTCCAAACTTATCTCAAGTGTCCAACATTACAAAAGTGTTAAAGTTTAAAGATATTGCTTAATAAACTCAAAGACAAAGTCTGAAAGTGTAAGATACACTTAAATCTGAAAGAACATCAGACTTTTTGACTATTAACTTAATATCATATATGAACATTGCACCATATATTCTCATGGTTATTTTCTGCCATAGAATATTCACGGTTCACTCTTTTATTATTAGATGTATATGTCATCTTAAGGGTCTTTCTATATGATTATATACTATGTGTCTGTTTATTTTATTTTATTTTAATAATCACAGTGATTAAAAGGTATACAGTTGGGTTTCAGCCGATAAGGAGAAGCTTGCCTCATACTATGGCCGGATAAATTAAGCATACAGTATAACACCCATATCTTTTTTTCCCTCAGCATGCTTCTTTCTTATCTACAGCCAATCTTTTCAAGTCTCCTTTTAGCCATATAACTGGTGATGTAACAGCCACCATTATGGCTGCTGTGACAATAGAGGCTTTTTTCATGTTATAAGGAGGATTGGCATCAGGGCCCTCACGCAGGGAATCAAGTATCACAGAGAAAATCAACATAAAGGTTGTACTAAATGCCCAAATAACACACGAACTCATAGACTCAGGGACCGGGTATGTAACTAAATCATATCAATATTAAAGATCAAATAAAAAGTGATCATTACTTACTTTCACTGGCAAATTCTAAATATAAAGGAAGCAGTGCATAGGCAAAAAACCCAACAGTGAGACAGGCAATAAGGACGACAGCAAAGGCATTGGGAATAACTAAATCAGTACTTTAGTATTCGTAGTAGAAATGAGTAGAAATTACGTTGGAAAATTAGCATTATATAGGAGGCCGCACACAAAGGAGCAAATATCTTTATCAACATTAAGTATTGTCCCGTTTTTCCAACCCAATAGCCTGATAACACTATTGTTTAGATTAGTTACTGAATTTCTAGAAAAAGCTCTTACATCCACCAAACATGCCACCAAGAAGAATTATTGCAGCACAAATACCAGACTCCTGAGTAGTGTAGTTATAAGGAGTAATAGCTTCAATCACCAATACAGAGACAGCATACACCATTCCAAGACTTGTGGAGCACAGAAAAGTAACACACCAATAGTTGGGATTTTTAGCCAAGTTTATCATACTCTCTTTGAAATGCATTCGCTCAATATCAGCCGTAGCAGAAGGCTGGTTCTTTGGTTTTTTTGGAAGAAAGGGTGTAGGTAAGGCCACTGCGGTTGCAATAATGGCTGACCCAAGCCACTATAATAAGTGTAAATATATGTATGTATCTATATTTGTGCCATACCAAGCGAGGGGCTTCATCTGAAATACTGGCTAGTGCTGGCATTACTAAAGGAGAAATGAACATTCCCAGTTGTATAGCTAAATAGAAAAATGAAAATTAGACAAAATTCTAGTATCTAAGGCATACATAAAAGTGCATTAGCAATACCGCGGTCTTTTCCAGCAAACCAGACAGCAACAAACTATAAGAGTGTTATAATTCATTATACTGGTTCTTATGACTACCTTTGTTGCAATACTAAAAAGCCAGTGAATTAGATATACGTTCCTCGAGAAAACTAGGTACCTACCTATAGATGTAGGGACCTCCAATTGCTCCTATAGCTTGACCCAGCAATACCAGATAATATCGCTTATCTGGAGCGACTACAATAGAAATATAACGAATCCAGCACCCGATTGCATTAAGTACACTTGAAAAAATAATCTTATACAGTAGTGAATATGATATTGTTTATGTTAGTATATACCATGGTCTTTAGTCCATATTTCTCATAGGCCCATGGAGTGGTAAGTGATAGAATAGAATTTATGATTGCAGAGGTGTTGGAAAGCCAGTTAAGCTGTGTCAAATCACTTTTCATCCATTCGGCTGCTGCATCAGGTGCACTAGAGGCGGTAGTCCAGGATATAGCGCATGAAGAATTGACTAGGAGAGCAGACAATAGCTGAATCCATGCCATTTTACTTGTTTTATATTCTTTTTCTTTTGGTTCATGAGAATCATAGGATTCGGAAATGGTTTGGCTAAGTTTAGTTTCCATGATAAAGAAGAGGGAAAAGGGGGATCTTGCTTCTTTTTATTTGCTGGAACTGATGATAGTCATTGTTACAAAACATTTGAGCTTTAATTAAATCTTGCAGTAATGCGATAATCATGAATTTTGCATGATTACAGCTTTTTTTTGTAGCCTTTAGGGTTATTCTGATGTAGTTTCTTGTTTTCAACCAAATGATATCTACATCTCGATTTTTAATTAGAATCGTATAAAGCATGCAGAATAATAATACGTGTAACCATGCACATTGCCACCAATGTCGAGGAAATACAATTGAAATTATTTCTTATTCTTTTAGTGCTGGTTTATTATTTGTGTGTTGTTCCTTATGATCTCCTTATAAGAACTCATAAAATAAACGAATGGAGAGATGAAATCGCAATTAAAGTAGTTCAAATAAATATCAATGAAATACATCATATAACAATAAAGGATCGAGTTTAAACTTGAACCTTATTCCATTCACAAATATTCAAAGAGTGTAGTTTATTTGATAGATGTTTCTTAATACCAATACTCATAGTGATCACTATGATATTAATTAATCCGATAAGGTTACCGAGAAGACCAGCAGACATTATGCATTGTAGTTTTAATAAACATGAGCTGTTTAATTTTTTTTCTCAAGCATGTTATGCCTTGCATTAATTTGTCTTGAATAGATCATGGGCTATTATCAAACTCTCGATTATACTTAAATATTTATATATGAATGATCATCACTTGGTGTAATTCTATATATTATATCATTTTAATTGCGTAAAAAGAAAAACTACACTGCCCTATTTACAGTTCATTATAAAAACAAATTCTTAAAAATCCTTTTGTTGACCGGCCTCACCTAAGGAGAAAGTTTGTTCCAAGTTTATTTCAAATATAAAAATCTCGGAATTAAAATATATTCAGTAACTTTACAATCTCTTAAAATAATTAGAGATGTACATGTGGATTACATGTTATACAATAGAATGTATAACCTTCGTATGTACACACTGGGACTCTTTTATTTCTAACTATTAAATTTTTTTTCCTGTTATTGTATCCAAGACAAGATGACCTTCTTTTATGCGGTCTAAGGTACACCGAACAAGCTCTATCCTTCATAGGACTTCAAATACTGACATAATTTGTGTGAGTTTACAATCCATATATGAAACTGTTGATTAATCAGTGCTACCTGAAAGTATCTTATAAAATAAACATGATAACCTATAAGGTAAATAAGTCTTTTGGTTTAGCTTGGTGGTCTTATTTACCCATATGGATATAAAACTACACTATCTACCATGTCTCAAACACATGACTGTTATAAAAAGAGCTATGGATTTTTAGTTTTTCTTTTTTTCTTTTTTGGATTATATTTTACTTTCACTCATTTCTTATCTACTATACATGGGTGTAATACTCCCACTGTCTCATAAAACAACACGATAGAATTCTGCTCACAGAAGAGATATCCATATTCAACATAAAATTAATATCAGAAAATGATATACTGTTTATTAATGGCTCATGAGTAGTAGTAGAGATAGTCTATAGGACCTTGTTTTAAAGATAGTTGTGGGTGATTACATATAAAGTAGATCCACGATAAAAAAAAACAGTGTAAGAAGAAAAGATAGCGATAAAGTATGTATGTTTATTCAATGAGACCATCATACATACATACTGGTGTTGGTGCCACAGTTATTAGCAGTATAGTATAGACACAGAGCCAACATATTCTAGAAAGTAACTGTAGATCCTACTAGTCAATACCCCTTTACAAATATCTGTATGATTTATTCAATAAAAATGGCAGTATTCTATCTGGTATCTACTGTCAAGTATCTTCTGTCTCTTTTACCCGACATACAGCACCTACTAATCACTGTCTGTTGATCTGTTCATATGCCTGTCTATCTTTAACAGTATATAAGACTCACCTTTGCTACATGTTGTGTCTGTTGTACTTGTGTTCTGATCCTTGTGTTCCGCTTTCTAACTCGTCACTTAGTGCTTCACTTGCAGGCTCTGCTATGCTCTAGTCACTGGCCTACTCTCTTTCTTCTCTGATGTGCAAAAAGAACCTACAGATCCCATCAGAAGAGTCAAGATGGATGTGCTGTTGTAGACATTTCAGCCTAATAGCAACAATCAAGATATCTTCTACCTCTGTTCACACTAGAGACCCATCCTTTCTTTGGTGTCGATCATTACCTGGAAGCTCGTGTATCTACAAACTGAGAAAGAGATCCCAATGACCTTTGTCGAGTCCATACAATTGTTGTGTGGTGTGTTTAGTGGAATCAAAGAATTTACTTGTTCCAGAAGAAACATCCGATAGCTTGACAAAGTACATCCAGTCGGTCATTATCTTGAACTCGGCTATTAAAGAGAAGCTGGTTGATAAAAGAAGAAAAAAAAAGCTTCCTCCAACACCAGTAAAGAAGGTAGTGTTGGTGTCATCTCTATCAGATCCTTCATCAGTCCACGCCTCTTATCTTGATCCTAATCCTGATCTCTACACTACTCTTTTTATTCCATTCAAATATTTATCTACCTACATATCTTCATCTCTGTTCTCTTCTCTCTTCTGTCTGCAAGAGAGTGTCTGATCTCCTTCTATTGCCTCTGTTGGTACGTCTGGATATATCAATCTACATGTACTACCAACATTGCCTGATACAAGATTCTCTGTACTCTCTGTACCACCTGATGTTTAGACGAACAAAGAAACCCAGTCCGTGTATTCTACTGTATAACTGACAATCTTCTAGACAAATGTGTACACAAACCCCAGACTGCCAAAGAGATATAACAATGTACATACAAACACATTCATAGAAGACAGTGCTAACATTCCTCCCCTCCAAAATTGCCCTGACCATACAATTCCAACTGCTGGGATCCTGTGTCAGTATGGCAATGATAGCTTCCTGTACCCCTTTTTGTCTTTATCTTATGCCTCCTTCATTTGACACCACAACACCCACCATTATTGTCTTTTTGTGTTCTTCTTTTCTTGGTTGTCCCTAACAGCCTTGGAAGCATACAACAAAGATAGGCTAAAAAATGAGAAAAGATACTCTATGGCTTTACTGTCTACACTTTCATGTTGCCCCATCTCCTTATGTCTATTGAAATAGCACTTATCTCTCAATAGTATATGTCTCTGTCTACTGCAACAAGGGTTAAAAGATATATTTCAGAATAGTGCTGGTACTATTCTTTTTCTCCAAAAAAGAAATAATAGTATTGTCGTCTGTAGTGGTTCCTCGTGGTATTGTTATGAAAAAGGATATAAGGGTTCGTTATGTGTTTGCTTTCTTTAGCTATGGTATAGTGTAGATGTAGTAATGGACTGGTATATAAAGAGAACCTATCTAAACTTATACCGTATGCTTGTTATGATAAAGATACCTAGAATAGTTATTATAGACTGTAATGGCCACTGTGTTGATCAGTATAAAATCAGTCTGCTAATTAGCTTATTATCTAGAGAAAAAATTCATAAGCCTGATCATATCTGCTATGATCAACGAGTAGAGTCAGATGGTATCCTGATGGCACTAGTACAAATACCTTCCCAATTGCCAGATAAAACCAACAATCTAATATCTTCCTGTTGAGTATCTTTTGTATGTTTATTGTTATCTAGAATACAGTAAAAGACAATCTTAGTCTTGAATCTTTTCTCTCTCTCTCTCAATCTCTCTGTGCATGTTTATTAATATATGTATGTATGTATGTATGTATGTATGTATGAATAGATTAATAAATGAATACATGAATACATGAGTAAATGAATGAATACATCAATGAATAAACACATCAATGAATGAATGAATACATCAATGAATAAATAAATACATACATCAATGAATGAATGAATACATTAATGAATGAATACAATATGATTTTCTCTCTCACACACACTCTATTGATGTTTGTGTGAGAGATTACTCGGGATCTTCAGGGCATAATGGCCCTGAGAATCCCGAAAAAGAAGGAAAAGAAGGAAGGGAAGGAAAGAAATTAGGAGAGAGTAGAAGGAGAGGAGAGCACAGATAGGAAGGAAGGATTGGAGAGTATGGAGGAGGAGAAGGAGAAGCAGGAGAAGCAGGAGAAGCAGGAGAAGAAAAAGAGGGGGTCTTGGGGGTGGAGCAGCTAAACTCCTCTCCAGGGCCAAAAATGCTTGACCCCAGAGAGGAGACTTCCCTCCAAGAGGCAGAAGAGCCACAAAGGGTAATATACCCCCTTCTACCACCCACAGGGGCAGCAGAGGCACCACCCACAGGGGCACCAACGGCACCACCAGAGACAACAGCACCACCAGAAACAACGGCATCACCAGAGACGCCAGAACAAACAGAGGCACCAAAAACGGTACCACCACGAGAGCCTGTATCATTATCAGTAATGTTAGTATCAGTAGTATCAGTAGTATTAGTGGCATTAGTTTTATTACCAAACATTGAACGGTCCAAACGTCCCACTATGGGGCGAGGGATCCTTGTTGGGAAAGATCCCCGGCTTCCATCTGTTCTCACACCACGAACACCACCACGCACACCACCACAAACAACAACAGTAGCAGGTGTAGGTGCATCAACAACACCACGTGATCTACGCATTCTATTGACCGTACGGTCAAAACCGCGGACAAGAGAGGAAGAACGAGGTCCAACGCAAGAAGAAGAGTGAGAAGAAGAGCGAGAACGAACACTACGTCTCCCACGAACTGGGGAACGGGAACGGGAGCGGGAGCGGGAGCAAGAAAGTGGTCGAGAATAAGCGTTGCCACGGGGATTAGTTAAAGTCATTGTAAAGAAAAGAAGAAAAAACCAGTTTATTGATTGACTTATAAATATGAATCAAATCATTAGAGTCGCGTCATCAACTTCACATGCCCTGAGATGAGTAGACATTACTGTGTGAGTTTGAAAAAGTTTTATGCAGTCACCTTATTTTAATTCACCGTGACTTTTGCTGCTATGAGAGCACTCATTCAAACTATATGCATCAAGCGTGGGTAATAAGTTCTGTGGCTCTGGTAAATTTTACACAGTCGCTATTGTACACGGTGTTGAAACTGTGACCACAGAAGAGTTAATTGCCATTTACATGAACAAGAAAGAGCTTATTACTTTTGACGAAACCATTCAGTGTTTCTTTTGTGTTTTTACTGGCTAAGTTGACATGCAAAAAGAAAGGGGTCTATTATTATTATTTTGGATTCAGTTTTAGATGTCCGTATCTGGAAACCCAATTAACACCATGCCATACTGATGTCTTATGTCCTGTAGACTCTATTAATTCTTCAACTTGGGTACATCTATCTGTTCCATGATATTTTAAGTACATACACTGTTGTATATATCTCCTTTTTTATCTCAATAGCCAAAGTTAAACGATACTTTCTTCTTTTTTGTGTGACAGCCATTTATCGTACTATTCTATTCAAGTGTTTCAGCTACACTCATATGTATTTTCTTGAAATTGAAATTGGAATTGGAAACACAGCCGTGAATATAATTCAATAGCTCAGATATTGTCTTTTGTAAAGACAAAGTACACTGCATGAAAACATAGCCTATATGTATGTTGGATTTGAGTGTGTAGTTTGAGACCACGGGACAAAAGACTACTAGGACAGCATAGAATGGGTTGGATCAAATGAAACATATAGACAGAAGACAAACAACAGTAACAAGAAACACCAAGCGGAAATTATGTTTGACTTTCGAACTCACACACTGCAGAATGTAGAGTTATGAATTACCTCAACAGTATATCTAGAGTATAGAGAGAATACGAGTGCTGTTTATTCTATACAGTTGCTCTATCTTTTATACCTTTGATCTGTAGTACCATAAGTCTACCTAGCGGAATAAATAGTACAGGTAGTAAAGGAGATGTAAATTCAAAGAATAATAAAGACAGATTCATCTGAAATTGATTTTTGTTTGTTTGTTAGTATAATTAAAGACCGCTGCATATGATTCAATAGTGAGAAAACAGAGATGTATGCCTACAATACATGCAATTGCATCTATATAATATAATGTGGTAGATGAATACATAAATGAATAAAATGTGAATCAGACTATTAATGTACATAAGCTTACATAATAGAGAAAAACTACAGTGAAATACTTTATAAATACTTCTATTTGTATTGAAAATAACTAATACCAAGTAAACCAGTGTCTATGTGTAGTAATTTGTTTGTTGTACATTATTTTCTTCTACGGTTTAAAGAAGAAAGATACGCATGTAAAAAAATATATTCTATTTAGACACTACTGTTTATTTTTCTTCAAGAAAACAGATGTTCATCAAAAGCATAAGTAGTGTTTGTCATAAGCACAAATAAATAAATCTTATTGATTAATAAAACAAATGAACAATAAATAAGAATGCACAAGTCCTCTTTAATAAATCTCTGGTATCTTATTGAATGTATAGGGTTATAAATGGACACGGAAAATATTAATTACACTAGTAAAGAGTGAGGAGAAGCAAGAGTCATTTATATCGAAATACTGACTTCATTTATAGTTTTTTTTTTTACTTTTTTATTATTATTATTGCTACAACTAAATGAATCTCTCGAACATATAGTTAACAATACCAATGTATAAAAAAGAGAGTCTTAATAATACAGCATAGAAGTTATTGGCAAGTTGCTTAGTAATTGGTGGAATATATTTTGGTACATATTATCAGAACATCTCCCAACTACCATTCAATTGTTTTTATGGTGCTATCTTTCTATATATTAAAAAATGAGCTCCTTAGCAGTTAGCCAATTCTTTATTTATTTATTTATTTTTAAAAAAAAACTGTTATGTCCTTTTGTTGGATGCGTTCTTTCACTGGAAATTTAGGCCTTATTTTGAGCAGACAAATAAATATCTAATATTATTTTGCTGGGTATATCAGAATTTATTGAGTGAGTGAGTGACCAAACAAGTAAGAAATTAGGCCATTAGTACTCTTCTTTTTCCCTTCTTTTTAAAGTTACTTGCATGCCAAATAAAAACATATACTACTCAGACTGCTAACAGCCCGGACATCCTCAAAGAACTCATCACATATGTTCTCTTAATTCTGTAAACCAACAAAACGAGAAAATAGAGGTTGATATAGAGGGAATTAACAACGGCATACAATAAGCTGAGACAGAAAATCACAATATTCAATGTACAAGTTGTTGCAAGTATGGTCATTTGCACAAAAGTCATTGTAACTGTCCAAATAATGATAGATACCAAACAGAAAGTAGAGACATTGTGATATGACCAAGAAATGGCAGCTTACTGTAAATAATGAGTGAGACAAACCAGTCATACAATCCTATGAGCTACATACTTTTTTCCCCTATAGGACAGTTAGGTTGGAATAAAAATACATGTTCAGTCAATTACCAAGGTGTCAAAATAAGCACAATAAAACACTACTGCTTCAGATCGATTTACAGAAATTACTCCAATCACTTGTATTTATTTGGAAAGCCCTTTCATCAATACAGAGTAGACATGTATGTTAACATTAAGCAAAGTTGCTTGAATTTAATACGGCATAACCAAAACACGCTGAGAAGAGATATACTAAGCAGTGTACATTATGCTGTTACTTTAGGTCTTATACACTAAAAAAAAGGGAAACTAACAGTTAGCAAATTGTAAAAAAAAAAAAAACTGTCACAAGTAGGATTAAGATTCTTTTGGATTCCCAGAACTCACGAATACCGGGAAGAAAAAGTAGATCTACTACTGATATTGTTTACATAAAAGTACTTTAGTTCTCAGTCTATATATCTTTATTATTATTATTATTATTATGTTTAATCCAAAATAAAATACCAACACTAACATACTGTTTACATCAACTGTAAAAATATAACTCTGATAAGCATTGGCTTGAGTTATGAGCACAAAGTGCTAACAGTCATGGCTCACAGTGGACTAAGTGGCTACTAGTATTAATTTAAAATAATACACGCTAAATTTTTTCTATCTTTCTCATATAATACAAGTAGTACACCTACACTCTATCAGTTCAGAAGAAAAGGGTAATTTGATATTTTGTATTCATCAACAGTCTAACTTATATTTACACATTTTTAACCATTTATCCATAATATATTTTAGGTACTCTTTGAAGATTGTTCTCAAAAAAAGCCTGTGTGTTTCGATATAGAGCCAAGAGACTTTGGTTTTCAAGTCAAATAAACCGTCAGGGCCCTTTCCATTTCTTTCTTCACTGCCGTGCCTTCTTTCTGGGCATTTCTTCAAATTCACCCACTCGCTTAAGTTTTCTCTCATCAGCTATAGTTTTAAAAAGACAAAATAAATGAGCTATGTTACATGTACTAATCCATATCACATACCTTTTCGTGCCTTCTCTTCCAACTCATCCCAATCTATAAGAACATTGTATTGTTAGATTCGCTATACTAAAGCAAGCTAGATAGTTCAAAAATAACAACAATAACAATAGTAATAGTAACAAAGCCTACCATCACCCGAGTCAGACAATTCTTCTTCTTCTTCTGAATCTTCGGAAGCATTGGATCCGAATTCACTCTCATCTTCACTTGAACTTTCTTCAAGTTCTTCTGAACTTATCTCAAATTCACTTGCTGTATCAGAGTCATTGCCTGAGTTGTCATCCTAAATCAACAAAAACACAGGATTAAACATAAGACATACACACTACAAGACATACATCACTTCCACCTCCCAAGAAGTTCCAGCCACCGTTTTTGTAGAATTCAGCAGGATCTTCATTGACTGTTTTCATGATCATACCCCAGTTCAAGTTGACAGGTCCTTCTGTAAATGCAACTTCAACAGAGCTATAGAGATAATATACTGTTAGTTTGAAGAACATATACTACCTAATAACAGAACTTACTCGAGCCAATCTTTAACATTATCCAATTGTGACATTGGGATAGTATTAATATGAATGGGTGCGCGGTGGAAATCCTTGAACACAAAGACCATGTCAAAGTTCTTTAAACCGAATTGAACACGCTCCAAGTGAGCAATTTCAATATCACTCAAAGTAACAACCAAGTAAGGAGGATCTGACAGGTGAACAAGACAATCTGTTGTAGGCTGTAAAAGCACATTAGATCGGAAAGGGACGCCCTGAAAGCCAAGTTCTCTGAAGGGGATATCTACTTCAATACGAGTGTCACTCTGTTTTCAGATAAATGTGTAAGTAGCCCAGTCTTTTCCTATATGCAGTAGTACTTACTGCTTCTGCGATTTTCTCAGTAAATGTTTTGAATTCACGGTTAAGATTTGCACGTCTTCTTCTTTCTTCCTGTTCGGATTCTAACTCATCTTCGTCACCATACATTTGTCTTCTTCGTTTATTGCCAGTCTCATCAAACTGCATGTCCGATGCTTCACGGTAGAATTGAATGTCCTAGAAGATAGACAATAAGTAACACTACTAATAAGTAAATAATAAACTCACCTTAGTCTTTTTTTTCCCAATCAATACAGGATTTTTAAAGTGAATATGAATAAGAACTAAAAGTTCATTGTCACAGGGCTGGAAAAACAAATGCTTCACATTGCTAAACAGGACGTCTTGAGAGAAATTAGCGTATGTATGGATATAGATGGATAGATAACCACACTGTGTTCTTACTGAATGAATTATCTGATCGAATGGATTGATATCGAAGACCGTTAGTATGAATCTCTAATTCACCAGGCAATCGCTTTGCCTCCACTGAAGGACGAACATGAACATCTGGTAGTCGAAGAGGACGACGGCCTTTTACTTGAATAAGGTTATCTTGTTCAACTACATCAGCCATTTCCTTTCTTTCAGCTTCTTTCTTTGAAGCATCCTTCTTTAATTCAGTAATGCTACGGAAGATTTCAGCCATACGACCCGTATTGGCACTTCTGAAAGTTAAGGCTCGTACAAAAGTGGCATTGGCATCATCAAATGGCTATCCATACATCTTGTTATTATATTATCTATTTATCTATCTATAGCATGTCATATGCTTACCATATCTTCTTTTTTACTACCAGCCTGGCCTGGAGTCAGAAGATTGAGACGAAGCATAACAAAGTCTCCTTCATCACTCTTGCTTGCGTTCTTCAGTGTAGAGATGTGGAAGGGAACTGCCATGCCATATATAGGAAGAATAATAGATTCACTTTTTTTATCCACTACAATCTACAAAAGCAACAGTGCTATAAGAAATACTGATTCTTTGGAATATCCCTTCCTAACCTAAGTATATACACGAGTAAACTTACTCTTAAATCTCTCACTTCTCGAGGAAGTTTAGCTTCTGATCGGTAACTCTCAAACTTCTTGAAGACAGATTTGTTCTCATTATTGTCATTCTCTGCTGTCTCTGAGAATTTAGCAAGACCATCTGCTAACTTTTGAGCAAATAGTTGCTTTTGGTGCTCTTTTCTCTTTTGTTCACGAGATTCTTCTTCTTGTTCCTCACTTCTAAACTTGCTTCTTAGAATGGCTGTCTTGGAGCCTGCTTCTTTCTTTGAGGGTGTAGCCTTCTGTGTGCTTTCTACATCTTCTGTTTCGCCTCCCTCATCTTTAAAAAAGTAAGAAACCTCATTCAATCTTTTGCTGCAGTCTGTCAAAACAATAGGAGCATCGTTGGTGACTCGAATTGTATCAATAAGAAGAAGAGAGTATGTTTTGTTACGCTCGTCAGAAGGTTTGGGGTTCTCGAGGTCAGAGAAACCCATAGAAAGGTTAAGTACCATGCCGTTTTTCAGTTCTCTGACGTTTTTTCCAGTCAAGACATAACTTGCTTCACGAAACTCGATACCCATTCCAAAACCAACATTTTTTGTAAAGTGCTTCTCAAGGTCAGGTCGTTTGGTTCGAATATAAGTCAAGGCCTTTTGGTATATATCTTTAATTTTCGTGCCCTCTCTGATACTGTCCATGACACGACTCTGTAGATCTACCAAGAACTCGTAATTTTTTTCTTGAGTTTTGCTAGGGTCAATCAAGAAGGTTCTTCCAATATTGGAGCAGTAAAACTTGTAGCGTATAGCAAGTGAACAGATAATGACACCTGGATGAAGTGTGTCTGAGTTGGAGACTGCTGATGATCTAAGATCATAGGATCCACCACTTTGGATGATGGGACTATAGCACCAGTCAAGGTCATCCTTGTTCTCCACCTTGGATGAATTGGGTAAATCAATACATTTACCATTAAATTCACACCTTACTCTATTCTTACTTACCTCGGAGGGTATACGAAGAACTTTGGTCATCTTTGGATCATCCAAGACATCTTCTGTTTGTGTTGAGAGTTTTTCATGCGTCACTGACTTTTCCTCATCGACAATAGTTGCCATCTCATCCATAAAATAATACTTCATTACGTTGGAGCTTAGTTTAGCAGCAGTTCGCATTGTTCTCTGTAGTAGTGATGTTAATATAAATGCATGTTCTAGCAACGTCAATAGATTCCTACCACTTCTTCTTCATCTTTAACAGCCAAACATGCAGAAATGGCTGTACCAATATCAATTGTCTCGAACTTTTTTCCTGAAGTCTCGAGTGCCTTTGTCCATTCATCGACATTCTTTCCCTTGAAGTTATCTTTTGCTACAACACCCACACGTTTCTATAAGTAGAATGGTGAAATCTTGTCAGTGACTATGTTTAGTAGTGTAGTTATTTTGTCACCGACTTTGTTCAATTCTTCAATGAGTGGCATGTACAGCTGAACATTCTCTTGAGTATTTTTTCCACGTCTAATAATCTCGATAGGCACTTGTTTTTCTCCTTGTTTGATGGTCTCAATTACATCTCCTATGAATATCCCATAGCCAGGTAAGTTATTGTTTTCTGATGATTCATGATCTCTCTCTCTCCATATATATTCACTTGCCCTTTTTTGTGCTACACACAAATATAATCTTGTCTGGAGTCAACAGAATTAAAGACTGGAAAATAGGAAATCCCAAAAGCCAAGTCTAAAGATACAGGCACTGTCGGTCACACTGTAGCAATTTCCGCCACTTACCTGTGCAGTAACCGATTTGCGATAAGGGTTCTCATAATCATCGTCTCCCACCAACAAAAGAACAGCATCTGTGTCTTGGAATAGCTCAGAGTTTGTAGGGCTCTAGTGTTCAACAAAAGAGTCAGTGTTTGTTTAATTTATATACAATGATATGTCATGCGACATGGCTTTTATTTACAGAGAAGACACTAGTTCTTTTTTTTTCTTATGAAAGAAAATAACCTCAATATATTACCTTCCATTGCGAGATCAAGAACCTTGCCCGTCTATGAAACCTTTTTGCATCGATTTGTATGGTAGTCATGAATGATCGATGGAATGAGAATGCAAAGCACTTTCAAACAAATGCGACAACTCGCGTCTACAAAAAAATCCCGCCCTTGGAACTTAATGACGTCAGCAGGTTGATGTCTATTTCTTCCTAATGAAGACAGGTATATTTTTATGACTATAAAAAAGGAATCAACAATGGTCCTACCATGATTCTTTAGTTAATCTTTATTACATTTAATAATTAATTGAAATTAGAATTTTACGTAGAAAAATGGATAGCTGGAGGCTGTATTTCTATTAATAGAAATGGTTTATTATTATTATTATTAATATTTGGCATACATTCTAACACAATAGTCCAGAGAGATATTGAGCTTTACTGTAGCATATACTGCAAATTAACTATTAATAAGTTTATTTATTTTTTAAAAAAAATCATAATTATGAAAAGACATGCAATTAAACATCTTTTTTAATGATTTTGAAGGCTATAAAGATTTATACTATTAGATTAAATATTATTTATACTACATATTAATCCTGATACTAGTAGAATAGTTCATTTTTATAAATCAATAAATCAACAGACGATTAACTATCTGTTTAAAATACAAAACATATTCTACAATATTTACAATAACTGTAAATGTTAAGACAGACATCGATTTGTAATAAATAACGACTTTATAAATTAAGAAAGGTATATAATAAATTGTTGTCCAAGCAATTCTTAAGTATCACTTTTTTTCTAGAGAATTATTGGGAGGGAGCAATCTGGACGTTGGGGACCTGCTGGTTGAAGACCACGTAGTTGTTCTTGAGGAAGACATCACCAAGAATGGCAAAGGGAAGACCACCGTAACCGAAACCGGCTACACAGTTGGTTCCATCGTTCTGGAAGATAAGGTCTTCAGGAGGAACACTGAAGGTGGCACCACCAATGGTGAAAGTAAGAGGAGCGTAGTCGGAGGTATCACATCCAATAGTGAAGGAACCATCACCGTTGTCCTGAGCATTGTAGGCATTGGCAACATCAGCAGCCATGTCATCAGTCAAAAGCAAAAGAGTAGTTCCGGTATCGAGAATAGCATCAGTAGGACCGAAGCTGGAGGGAGAGTCGGGATCACCACCGCTGACACCAGCCACCTTGATTTGCCAGAAACCTAAGATAGAGATGTGAGCTATTGCAAATAAAGAAAAGCTATTTTAATGAATTACCTTGGCTCTTGTTGATGGGGACAGTGGTCAAAGGACCGGCAATGTGGGCATAGTTGATACCACCGAAGAAGTATTCACCTCCTCCACCGTTTGACTGCTTGCCAAGGAAGACACCAAAGACGGGGCTACTGATCAAACCTTGGGAGATCATGTTATCAACGGGGGTCTTGACACCCTTAGCAGTGGTGATGCTGTCAAAGGCAAGACCGACAAGACCATCAACAGGGTCAGTGACAAAGCTGGAAGATTCGAGCTTGGCGAGTTCAATACCCTGGTTCTGGATCTTGACACCACCGAGGGTAACAGTGTCGAAACCAACAACACCGCTGGCTCCAGACTTGTCACCGTAAGTGATCTTCCATGTTCCAGTGCTAGATTTGTAAGTGCTAGACTTGGCAGGGTTGAACTTAGTGTGAGAGATACCGCAGGAGGTGCAGAGAGTGGAGGCTATAAATTAGGATAGATAAGTATCACTGAGCTATGTTTTTTTATCACTAGCATAGATATTTACCAAACCAGAGATCAGCGGAACCGGTATCGAAGTTCAACTTGAGGTTTTGGGGAGGAGTACCGACTTGAACAGTTCCGTAGTACTCAACATCGTTCTCGTAGTCAGTGACGGGAAGAGCACCGAAAGAGCTAGTAGAAGCAGTCTTCAAGAACTTGTGGTATTTTCCACGAGCAGAGTTGATAGCACGGGTGGCATTGGGGTAGTACTTGGGGTTATGGAACAAGGGGAATGTGACATGAGGAGCAGAGTGGTGGGGAGCAGTGACATGAGGAGCAGAGTGGTGGGGGAGAGTGGCATTGACAGCAACGGGAGCAGCTTCAATGGAGGAAAGGCTACAGACAGCCAAGATGGTAGCGATGCTTGCAGTCAACTTCATTGTGAGATAGATGATTTAGTAGATGATATTTTTCAATTAGGTGCTGAAAGACAGTTCTTTTATACTCATCGTTTGCCCTATCTTTTTTATTCTGCTTATTTAGCATTAATACCAAATAGTTATCTATTGGTTCCACTCTCTTTATTTTTGATTTTTAGGTTATTCATTAGACATTGTAACTCATAGCTATATTTGTCGATGCAATAAATGGTGATATATTAAGTAAGCTCAGGGTGCTTGTTAATTTATTGTCCTCTATTTTTATTTGTTCGAGAATAGGCTGATTATCAATGACTATCACTGATTGTTACTGATTGTTACTGATTGTTACTGATTATTACTGATTGTCATATCTATGTTTAATATATGAAAATCTTACACTATTTATTTAATATTGGCTAGTATCTTTACTATTATCTATTCTTATTCCTTAGAATTTTTAGACTGGTAAGATGAGTGCTGTTTTTAATAAGTATATCAATGAACTTAAATTTGCCATACCTATGCATGAGTTACACCAGGCAAATCTTTAAAAAAACTGTCATGAGGATATTTTCTTCAGGCATTACCATTAAAGGAATATTATATCTCTTGTTTTGAATATATTCTCTCAGTGTTCTCAGTTTAACATAATTATTTTCATATAAAAGGTGAATTTCTGATATTCAATTATAAATACTATCATGATTGGCAGAACCCTGTTTTCTCAGTTTAAAGAAACAAATTGGTTTCTCTTACTTAGTTGAGCTGAAAATCCATCTTTACTTTCACACGGAAAAGATTTGAAATATACATACTGAGGGCTTTCTAATAAAGCGATTCACTGGTTTTTAATTGTTAGCAGTATCATGGTTGGATAAGCTTTTATTTTCTCCGTCTAAATTCACATTAGAATCTTGTTGACCTAATTGAACAAAAAAAAACAAGTTTCTTAATTTTGTTGAGACATTAAGTTTAAAACAAATGTATAGATAATTCATCTATAACATCTTAATGATATAAATTTTTTCACTATTCTGGTAGGCATATTAGTTCTCTCATATTCTAATTAAGTACATGGTCAAGTATTTGCATTCATCCAACAGTTTTTCAGGTGTTAGCACCGAAGTAATACAATGGTAAATCTAAAGGGTAATTATTAAACCACCAATATTGTTTGATGTTATAAACCTGATGCTGACTTTGATTTTTAACATAATTTGGTAAATGGGTTCTTTCGCCATTATCACTGCTTATGATAAGCTGTGTTTACGACTATCTTTTGTATAATTTATAAGTGCAAATGTATTCAAGATCCCTGAATTTTACAAAAAGAATTGATACATGTTATGAATGTTTCAAACAACATTATATTTAAGACAAAGAGTACTAAATGTGTTATCTTTATTAGATTCATGAATAGAGAAGACGTCTATTTGATGATAATAAAAGATGTAATATAAATAAAAACACCCTATTTGAGGCATCTATGATACAAGTGAAATATCAATTGAGTAGCTTAGACAATTGAATATATTGTCATTATGATTGATTTATCTTTATGCTTATGCTTATGCTTATGCTTATGTTTTTATATATATATTATGTTTTTAGACACTTAATAATAAAGGAAAAGTGAATATGTTGACAATGGTTTAGCCTAATTATATATGACAATGTATTTTTATGAGATTCTGATCATCTATAACAAATACTAGCTATTACTTGGATTAATAAAACCGTGGTAGATTACAGTACACTCCTTTAACTGTCCTAGAAAATCAAAATAATCACTTTATCAGACATGATGTAAAAGAATAATAGTGGCCTTATCATTTGATGTTTTTTTCTTCTAATAATTACTCTAAAGCTCTTGTTAAAGCAAGTCAATGTATCTTGTATAATGTAGGCTTACTAATTTTATTAATCTACTTAAAAACAATAACTCATTTTATTGCCAGGCAAGCAATGGTCTATTTTTGGTCAAGGTTCTAATAGTCTTCTTTTTGTATCTTTTTTATTGTCTATTCAACAATACATACAGTAGAAGAGTCAGGCATCCCAGACACCCTGCAGTCACTGTTCTAGAGAAATATCAATAGAAGAAGTAGTAATTAGGAGACTAGAAGGACGATAGAAAGCATTCAAAAACGTATATAAGCAAGACTTTTGATACCATAATAAATTATTGAAGTTCTCTTTACTATCTTGTTGTGTGCCATTCCAAATAGCTCGGCTATCCACGATATCTTACAAACTTGTCAGCTTATTCTTCTCTTACCGTATCTTTTCTTGGTCTATTCTGTTGTTCTTCTATGTTTATGTAAGTGTATCTGGTCGATACATATTCTCTGTCCGTTTTACTGATATATATTGTTGGTCCACCCTTTTCTGTCTTTAAGTCTCTGTCCCACTGAGCATTACATCCCATCCACCAAATCGGTCTTCTTTGTGTTACCGCTGTATCAGTAGCCCTCCTCACAGAGACCTACGCGCTTTATTAAGATCCCGTTTGCCCAAGATTACAATAAAGTCTATCCCTTTCATAATATTTTCCGATTAACTATGCTAAAGTGACATGAAATACTGGTCATCATAAAAAAACACTCTCGTTTACAAACAATCTTTTTTTGTAAATTATATTCTCATCTGAGACAATCTCTAATAGAGAATATCTGTGTATGTGTAGCCTTAGATCCATAAATAGTGATTATTCATCATTTGAAAAAGCGACAGAAATGCTGTTTAAAGATCAGAAAAACTCTTTGTGTGTAAAACATTAAGAATAATGCTAATATTAGTGAAACAATCTTAGCTAAAATAGCTATAGTTTTATTGCTTTAAATAATACTATAGATTGAATATAAAGTATGCTCTTATCTCCCGTAAATGAGGCTAAATACTAATAAAAATAGTTGAAATAAGGTTACATCCGTTGTCGGTTGGCCTTGACTATAGCACCAAGGCTAATTGATCAATAAGTGTTCAAGTCGTTCTATACTTTAAAACACCATATTTTGGTATCCTTCAACCACAGTAGCAGTAGCATGTTCTAATTTTTAAATGGTTTTGACTGTAGTATTTCTTTGATTCTATGTTCTCGTTTCAAAAATTGATTTTTCTTTATCCTGTTCTGTTCCTTATTTAAAAACTCCATGTTTATCTCAATATAGTCAATATATTTATTCAAGATATGTTGCAACGCATTTATCATAATTATACTTAAGGTTTAGTGATTATAGTTCAATTCAGGGAAGAAAATCGACAATTATGATTATTAAAATGTTAGGCAATCATTTTGAAAGGAACTATAAAAATCACGGAGCGCTTTACATTCTATGTCTGGACTCCAAATCACCATTGTCTGTAAGACCTTCAAATCTCTTTTTTATTTTATTTAGACAAGGTAGATCATTTATATTTCACCATCAAGCTATAAAGTAGCATAACACACAAGTATACAATATAAAATCAAATTTATCATTAGGATGAAAACTAATATTGAAGCTAGGGGAAAAACACTATTTTAATTCAAGTGTTTGGATACATTTACAGAAGCTAGATACTTACATTGCTCATACTCTCTTCAAAAGAAATAGATAAACGTAGTTTATCGTGATAGTATCTGGTAGATAACCAATGTTATCATATAGCTCGCTCTATTTCTAATAAAAAAACCTGAAAACCTCGTAATACTATGAAGTATTCAAACCCTTACTAGGAAATTAATTGCATAAATAGTCAACTAACTATAAAGTTTATCTAAAAGTGATGTACATCTCATCAGTGTTTTACTATATGAAGTATATGTAACTAAATATGAAGATAGACATTATGCCATCAATTATGCTACCTCATACTATCTTTTTTCCAGATATTTGTGTTTGCCTAATATTAAATATGATACCATCAATTCAGCCGAGTCAAGATATATTGCACATATTATTAGAAGGAATAAGTAGTGAAAATAGTTGGAAATAAGAAACCTTTAAATTCAGCTGATCCATTATTATTTTTCAGTGGTAAAATCACCACACATATGTCTATGCTATATTATATGTTTACAGAATAAATCAAGTAAACTATAGCATCAACTATAACGCTGAAAGATAAACAAAGGAAAATAATAATTGTACCGCTTTAGTAAAGCATTAAAGTACTATTTTAAAACCGATTTTAGGGCACCATGCTATCTTTCGTCATTATGACTGAAAAAACGAAAGATAAGCACTGACTGGCCTCTAGAAATCTCGAGAGTGGTGTACCTTAAATTGTCTTGAAATCAAATAGTGGCACCATTTTGTCCCATTCTATAACATATTTTAAGATGTTTTGTTTTTACTCATCTTATATATCTCTTTTACAACAATGATTAATGATTTTATTTCGAAGGCTTTCACAACAACAATCTCAAAGATGGTGGTAGAAGTGTTTTTAAAAGTTTTTGCTTTGAATTAATTATTATTCTGTAGACATTAAAAGTATAGAAATTAATGAATGAGGTATATTTAGATACACAGTGAAGGTATAAAACTAATCTATGAAGCACAATACTGATCTTCATTAAACGGAGTGTCAATCAATTATATACAGTGTAATGTTGGGCAAGAATAGATATTTGGAGGCTCATAGGTCTCTATTAAAAAAAAGGCTACTGGCACAGTGTGATATGGCAAAGAAATATATGGAAATTCAGGACAAATATGTAGTTTCTAGACTTATTGTTAAGCTTAATAAAAAAATTTACTGGATAATGTAATCCTTCTTAGCAGAATACTTGTCTTGCACTGACAAAAATGAGGATACAAAAGGTAACAATGGGGTAACACAATAACACAATGCTTGAGAAGACTTTACTTATACAGGTCTAGTGGTGATCCAAGAGCGGTTATGTCTTTATGACACCTTTCCTGAAAGTATATTAAAGAACTCAATGATTATTAAAGAAGTGTAGAGGAATCTTTTTATATCATATGCTTCATATACAGTTCAAAGTATTTTTTTATTTTGTATGTGATTTGATAATTGTGCATTGGGCCTAATAGCCACCCTATGAGATCTTTTGAGAAAAGAAATAGGATATAAATTTACTCCCAATTGAATTTAATACTTTTGAAGATAGATTTTAGAACAAAATAGATAGGATATGTTCAACATTAAATAAACCACTCTACGTTTGGTATAAGAGCCTTAAACTTAAGCATACCAAAGACCAACATATTTAATCATCGAAAATAAAATAATAATAATAATACAGTTAGTATTTTGTTGGGCCTCCTCTGGCATCAATGACTGTCTGGTATTTATCCGTCATACTTTGAATTTATTGTTGTGCAAGTTCAACACCAACTCTCTCACCCACTCCTCTGTAAGTAGAGCCTTCAAATATTCAACATTGATAATAGATGCCCTTCCTTTTTCAGTTCATCTTTCCAAGGCCCACCAGACATGTTCAATTGAGTTCGAGTCAGGGAATTGTATAGGCCAGTAATCAAAGCTCTTAATTTGATGCATCTCTCCGCTGTCTGGCATAGTCCCTAGTATGACAGCTATCCTATTTGCACAGTCAAGCCATTTCTCCTTGTGTTTTCTCAGTTAAGGATGGCGTGTGGTCTATAGAAGAAGATCCAAACCCTGACTGATGGTAGTAGCTGATAATAGTGTTTCTACATACATCCGCCTCAAACTTCAACATGTCTAATTTTCAATTTCAACTGATTGTATGGGGCAAATGGACCCTTTCTAATAACATATTCCAGGTGTCTAGGGCTCCTTTCATTCACTGTTTTGGGGGTTTCTACGACCCTTTAAACAAAGTAGTGACCTATGTTTATTGATGTTTCTGATAATATTTTGAACTATGGGCTTTTTCATCTCAATTACACTCACAATCACAGCCAAATCTAATTCTGATTTCAACAGGTATTATATACTACATCATCCTCCATCTTTCGCCTTATCCCATTCTTCATAGATATGAGTTTATGAATACCTATCTTACATTTAGTGTTGGTTTAATAATATTTGGAAAGAATAAGAGTTTTATGCAAAAGAAAGAGTCATATATATATTAAACATTAGGCAAGTATTAAATACAATTGAGTGTAGCTGTAGAAAAGGATTCACGCTTTATATCCTTTGACTCTTTCTTGTAACATGTCCTTTTACTTACTTGCTATAAAGAATAAATCCAATATACAGTAGATAGTTTAAACTTAGAGGGATATCTTTATAGTATAAGCTTCATGTTATTTTATCACAATAAGAATATTAATATTAATATTAATACTGTATCTTGATCTAATGTTATTCCAGTATCATATATTCTGTACTAATGATACATGCTTGTTTTTTCTCTATTAATTGTGTTTTATTACTAGTAATTATATTGCTAGTATAATCAAGTAGAAACTCAATAATATATTATTACAGAAATACTACTAAATCTTTATTAATGAAATGTTCTTTTTTTTACAGAATAATAATTAAGGTCAACAGAATAATAAATATGAGTATATTAGACTTTTTTTCTTTCAATATTTGATATGGCCACCCTTGGCATCTATCAGATTGGCATCTCCGCCCCATAATAGCAATGAGGGTGTCTGTTACTTCCTTCGATATGTTGCCCCATTCCAGCATCAGGAAAACCTCTAACTTCTGTTTGGTGGTATAAACCCTTCTGTTCTTCCTATAATATTTAATTAAGCCCATAGATGCTCAATTGGATTGAGATTAGGGCATTGTGAGGGTCATTAAAGAGTCAATACCATTTACTGCCTTTCATTCTCGATTTGCCTTACTCTTATAGGGTCTATCATTGTCCTCCTGTAGGCGGTAACTGACTCCAGTGTTTATGTGAGAGAGACACCCGAGCTCATGAATCTAATTGATATGTTTTTGGACCCACTAGAATCAAGACTCCATGATTTTATTCTTAATAAAATATTTTACAATTTGATTAAATGAATAGAACTCTATTTCATTAAGGCACTTCATTGAAATTGGTCTTGATAACTTGATAGCTATATCCGTCATGAATACTTCTTTTGTTTGTTGAGAGTCACTATATTTTATGCTTCTGCTTTATTTGATCAGTGAGTATATGTATTGATAAAGAACTGAAAGTGTTGATGATAACTAATTAGTTGACTAAAATTTTATAGATGTATATAAGATCAAGCACAAATATGCTCACATCGATAACATCTATGTTCAACATGTTTAAAGACCTGGTATTAAACTTGTTACTTTGAATGTACTCATGAACAGTAATAACCCAAATTTTAAGTACAGGCACTCCTATGCCTCATTTAGGATATTTTGAAGAACGTGTAGATGGGTACATACAAGAAATTCATTTGACAAAAAAGGAATAGCTAAGAAGTACAATAATCATAGATAAGTTTATCTGCTGAGATATCAGTAAAGAATCTTAAATAATGAAATATTTCACAAAACTTTTTACCTTTTTTTAAATAAAAAATACTAACAACCGATTGCTATTAAAAGTTGTGAGACTGATCGTATTAAGAAAAATTACTACCAGTGATTGTGAAAAGTTTCCAAAGAAGATTGCTTAATTATCACAAGAATAATTAGCACTCACAAGTATATTAGTTGATAGGTTTGTTCATGCAATCACATATTAAACTATAGTATGGTTGATATTTTATCCTCTTGAATAAATCCATGGTATTATGATTATTATTTTTTGAATTGATATAAAGTATGTTTGATACAATCAATGTCGTACTAATAATAGTAATCTTTTTTATTTATTTTAAAAAATAAAAAAAATAAGTTTTCACAGTAATGTTTCTTGTCCATTGTATCCTGTACTCATGACTAAGTAGAAATAATAATAATAAATCCTATAATATATGGTGCGATAGATACAGCAATAATAAAATATTAAGCACTTAATCTATCTACAATACAAATGTATCATATAAAACAGTGAGATTAAAGATGAACTTAGAGAATGTTTATTCTGTATAAAAGAAAGATATACATTTGAGGTCTGATAAGAAAAACCAACGAAAATAGAGTGAGTATGGTTCATCAATTGTTACTGCACGCTGATGATATGGCCAATAAAAAGATGTGGACTATCGGATAATCACATGCAATAAATAGAGATATCAATCATCCCTGTCAATGGAAACACACACCAACTAAAAAAGACCAAGTGATAGAAGAAGAGTTAGTATCAAGACATATATCTAAGAGATGATACTTTAACAAGAGGGGACTTTTCATAATTTCATTATAGATAGTAATAATTAGAAAACAATAAAGGAAGTGTAAAAGACTTATCAATAAAAACCAGACTTTGTTTACTCTTTGAACTGCCAGGATTTCCTTTGGTTGAAGCCAAGGACGATAGGACACTCATAAAATATAGTTTTAAGTAATAAGTGACTAGACAAAAGATAAACTTCTATTTTTTATTCTTCAACAATAAAACAGAAGTCTTTTTCTTTTCTTTTATAACTTATTTAAAAAATGACTTCAAGCAATAAAATTAAACCAAATATTAGCCAAGAACATAAATATAGTCCTATCAAAAGAAGAGAGTATGATATGTTTATCTAAGGTTAAATTATAGGACAATGGAAAAGACATGCTACTTATCAATAGATCTCTGATAATCTTGACATCCCAAAGAGCACAGTGGGCAATATCGTCTTATTGTGTAAAAATAAAGGCATAACTTGACCCAAACTGCGTACAGGAAGACCTGAAAAGGCGTCATCTACTTCAAAACTGGCCATTGTTTTGTCTATTCGCAGAAACCCTATGCAAACAATTGAATATCATTTGAAAAATATGAATGATGCAGGCGTGGATATTTGCCATAGGACATTTCTAAAATACATGAATGAACTCGGGGTTTTTTATGCTTACCATCAAGAAAACCTGGTATGACACTTAATCACAAACAAAGATGATTGGAATGGTGTAAAAACAAGGCTGATTGGCCAGTGAAGAGGTGGAGTAACGTCGTTTGGTCTGATGAGTCCCGTTTTACAGTTTTAGGCAATGATAAGATGACTAGAGTGATCAGGAAGAAAAGTGAAAGGTATGAGGAGCTTCATATACAAAGAACATACAAGTATGTCAAGGGCTCACTCATAGTGTGGTGTTGCTTTTGGCATGGAGGTGTAGGGCCTCTTGTACTCTTGGAGAGATCAGTTGATCAAGACAAGTATGTCAATGTACTTGCCAAATACTTTCTTCTCTGGTTTCAGAAATTGCAAGAGAACCTCAATAAGACCATACTCTTTCAATAAGGTGCTCCTTGACACACAGGAGCATATAGTAGATGGTACAAACAAGAGAGATGTATGATTAAAGGTTTTGATTTTTGGCCTACAAAAAGTCCAGATCTTAACCCAATTGAGCATATCTAGGACTATCTTGAGAAGAAGATCGAGCCGCGTCGAAAAAGCATAACCAATACAAAACATCTTGAACAATGCTTGTGTAGTGAATAGGAGAATATTCCAAATGAATTTATGGAAAATTTAGTGGATAGCATACTAAGGTGTTCCGTTGCGATGAAGAATAAAGACTTTACTATAAAGTACTGAGCAATATATTTATAATAATAAAACTTAGACAATCATCTAAAGAACAACAATTTTAAATATTATGTTATTCCATAAACCTTTTATTATTAACATTTTTGACTGATAGATATGCCTTTATTTTTTTCAAAAAAAAATGGATTTTTTGTTTAGTCACTTATACTTGGGAGTGTATTTTATAAGCAATATATTTTATTGATAATTTAGTCAATGGCTTGTTAGCCCGAAGTAAATATGGTTAGTTAACAGGTAGTTAAACTATGATGTTTATTATTTCATAATATTAGGTCTTTTATACTTTTTTACTGCTAGTATTTAGCTTCAGGGGTATGTTATTGAATACTATGAATTATTATTTATTAGTATTCGATGGCATCTTTAATGAAGAAGCCAAATAAAAAATAGTACATCTCTTATATGTAATTATTATATCATAAGTTAGTAGAAGTAATGTGTTGAAATATGATAAAAGAAATACACATTTGAATGAATAAAAATTAGTTCAACTATACGTTAACTGACCGAATTTCCTTTGATATTGAGGCATTCTACAAAAGGAGATAATAGATTGGATATCCTCAAATCTTTTGATTTTAAACATCCTTTCATAAAAGGGAATATTTTATTCTGACTTGAAAAGAAAGAGATATCACTGCTTAAAGACCAGAAAAATCTTCGGGTGTGTACAGTGGGGTAGCAAAAAAATTGGCAATTTGAAAAAATTCGATAGATTTCATATTATCAATATAGTGTTTTTCCTGTATCAAAAGGAATACAACGTATTTTCTACTTTAATAAAGCTCATATTATGTTAAATAAAGGCTATAGAATACGTATATTTAATTTATTTTTACATTTATATTTAAAAAACTATTAAAAATATAGCTTTAATAATGGGTACTCCCACCCTTGTTCTTGATGACTTTTTGCATTCGTGCTGGCATTGTCTCAATCAAAGAATTCCATGTTTTTGGCTCAAGAGAATCCCAGGCTTCTTGTATAATAGTTTTGAACTTGTCTGTCTTGACAGTACCGTTGCATCTCTCTTGGACCCTGTCTTTCATTTGCATCCAAAGGTTTTCAATGGGGTTCAGATCGGGCAATTGAGCAGGCCACTCCAAACCATCAATTTCTCTCTCTCTCTCTTTTTTGTAAGCTTCTCCATCCTTACGCCAAACGTGAACCACTCGACTGTTCTTGCCAATTTCGAAACTACTTTTGTCTGTCCATATAACCTTTTCCCACATATCAACGGTCCAGTGGAAATGTTCTTTGAAAAATCTGTCTTCTTTCTTGATGTGTTTCATTTTAAAAAAAAGGTTTCTTCTTTGCCACTCAGCTAAATATACTCTCTTCATGCAGTACATGTCTAACAGTGTGCTTGCTGCATTCTTTGGGTATTGCTGCAACTATCTCACTTAAAGTCAATTGTCTGCTCTTGCCAATAAAGTTCAGAAGGTGTTGTATTCCTCTTTCATTGAGTATTTTGGGTCTTTCTGAACTTCCTTGGCGTTTGGTAGTTCCTCTTGTCTTTTGTTGATTTAGAACATTGTAGATTGTTCGCAGCTTTACTCCAATTCTTTCAGCTATTTCTTTTACTTTTATATTTGCTTGTCGAAAACTAACAATGGTAAGTTTCTGATCGTCTGTTAATTGCATTGTAAATTAAATATGGATATACTCCTATTAAGAAGAAAGGAAGAAAACTGCTACAAGTGTCTCTTATGTAAGATATGAAATACATCGGATCTCTAAAAAAAATGCCAATTTTTTTGCTACCCCACTGTACACTATCTTTGTTGCCAATGTGGCCACCCATCTGCCAATCGGGACCACTTTCTCACTTGCACATTCGTTGACCATGAACGCTCCACGTTCTTGTTCTTCTTAGTTCCTGCACCACCACAAGACGTTCATCCAATTGACTATTGTCTAAATTTTCTGCCGCGCACGGTTAAGTCTTTTGTTAAATGGCGAGACCTTTGGCCCAGTTTGTTAATACTGCTGCAAGCCATTGATTGAGCCACGTCTACTCGAGACTTTAAGGTAGAGCCATCAGCTGGTAGCTTGCTCATTGAGGCTGCTGATGGGGTGTATTGAGCGGGAACGCCAACGCCGCCATAGAGTGCAAAGACTCCTGCAGTAACAGACGCTGTATCCTCACTTCTCCTCCGATCTCTCCTCTACCACCCATTCTTAACCCGTTTAGCAAAGCCAGAAGCTGCTAGTGTAGTTGCTGTAGTTGTGTCCTCAGGATTGTCCGAGTTGCTCTAAGTATCCCTCGTTGGATTTCGAATCGCCACAGGATGACGGTTATCTTTTTGGTGTCCTGGTTTCCTTGCTGACTGTATGGCCTTTTGGATGTTTATTCATAATTCTCATTTTACCATCATTTCTCATTTTTCATCATTTTCCCCTCATCTGAGTTTTTGTATTTCTCGGTCCTTCTGTTTCCCATTCATTTGCATTCTTTTTTTTCACTTTCGTATTTGAAGTGTTTTAATGTTTATTCTATTTTTTCAAAAGTTCTCATAGGGTGGCTAACATACCCAATGCGCGAATAGCAATCAACACCCACAAATAAAAAAATACTTTGAACTGTATAATGAATTACCACTATAGATATTGAGAATAATGAATAAGGCAGTGTAATGTACGTATAGATCAAAGTATCGATTGCATGATTTAACTATGGGCTTCTTTGTTTAGAAGGTCTAGTTATTTCAAAAAAGGTATAATTGAGTTCGATATGAGGAGAAATACAACAGATAGCATTTCCCTGTCCATCTTCATAGTATATTTATGAGCTCATTGTTGAAGAAATGGGATTTCGGAAAATGTGCAACAAGTGAAAAAAGAAGTGTGCAATTTTTTTTCGAGGTTGTACGAATAATTTCCGAAAATAGTGTACATATAGCTTGAATGAGTGCTCTCATGGCAGTAAAAGTCACGGTGAATTAAAATAAGGTGACTGCATAACATTGTTTCAAACTCACATAGTAAGTTTCTTTTTGTATTCTTAAACTCATACAGTAAGGTCTACTCATCTCAGGGCGTGAAGTTGATGACGCGACTTTATTGATTTGATTCATATTTATATCACAAGTCAATCAATAAACTGGTTTTTTCTTCTTTTCTTTACAATGACTTTAACCAATCCCCGCGATAACGCCATCTCTCGACCTCTCTCTTGCTCTCGATCCCCCGTCCTGGAGGAACATCACTCCTGTTTCCACTTTCCCCGGCTTCTAATTGTGATGCTTCTCCTAGTGTTTCTGCGGTAATAATGAGGAACTATTTTTATTGTCATAATAGTTTTAAATCATTTAGTATAATGAATATCAGGATAATATTTTCTTTGTTATTTAAAGAAATACCATTAATAAAATTATTATCTCTTCTTATACTATAAAGATAATTAGTAGATATTTACTTTTATCTAATGATAGGATTAAAAAGTTCTGATATTACCCAAATTAAGCAATTAGATTTTTTACTTCTGATGGATTGGAAAATTAATTATTATAAATTTAGTTAAGGATAGGTAAAAAATCTCTTACTTCTGGGAAGTTTTATTTAGATATTTATTTCTTATTTTATATTATGATTCATCAGAAAATATATCTATTGATTTCCTGATAATCTATAGAATATTCTTCTATTTTAAACATTAACAATAACAATAGTGAGATTTTTTGGACAAGTGGAATTAACGAGACTGAACAAAGATAGTTTTTTTATTGAGTGAAGAAAAGTTCATTATTTATACTTTTTGTTGGTGCTTATTCTTTGGTAGCTTCTACCTTATGGTTGGTTTATTAGATAAGCACTCCATTATTGAAACCATTAATTATTATGGGTTCACTCAATTGACTCTAATAGGTCAATATTGTTCTGTTAGAATTATTAATGAAGATGGCTCTTGTTAGGTGTCTGATAGTACACTGAGCTTAGAAGGTGATTTGTAGTTACGACCGATCAGTGAGATGATACAGAGATTACTATATTACTTGTGTGTACTCAAGATTTCATAGAGGACTCTGATATGTCACAGCACACTACTCATGTTGAACTATTCATGGAGAATCTTTGGATTGAAGTCGGAACACGACAACGACGTTCTACAACGACGGGTGAGCGGGAACAGGTATGAGGGGGGGAGCGCTGGTTGAAGATAGAGTTTTGGGAAAAGCCATCTTAATAATAATAATAAAATGTTTATTGATTGACTAGGCCGACACGTTATGATGTACGGCATTTAAAAATAGTAAAGGTCACGTAGACAGAAAAAGAAGGAAAAAAAAACTAGCTAAAATGAATAGTACATAAGAAAGGAGGAAAAAAGCAAAGAAAGAAAAAAAAACACTTCAAGCCACCATGGACTGCAGAGCTACCACCGAAGAAGTCTTACTTACCAGAACACCAGGAAGAAAAAGAAGAGTCAAAAATAAAAGCCCAGTGGGCACGCCAAATTACCTACACTGTAGCAACCACTACCAGAACACCAAGGTCGGCGTCTGGCTGAGAAGGAGGACAACAAGAAGAGAATAAAGACTGGTCATCCTTAAGACGCCAAGAGGGACACCAACGAGAGAAAAAGAAACTCCACACACGCTTCTTCCCAGGACAGAGAAACAGAAAATAGTCTTGATTTTCCACCAAAGAAGAACAGAAAAGGCAAGAGGAAGAAAAAAATGGACAGACAGGAAACAGTGCATTCTACTGCGTGTGGGCAAACAACCCCAGAGAGCCTTCCACCACACAGTACGGGTGTTGTGAGGGATCCGAAGATGCCAGAAACGCTTCCATACAGCTGCAGAAAGAGAAGACAAAGGAGGCAGCAAATGGCGACAAAGAGAAGAAGTACGGGCCTTGATCATACTTTACTTGTTGATTTGAATGATATCTAAAAGAGAAGAGAAGCCATAGGTTGGAGGAACAGCAGGGGATGTCAGCACAAAGCCAGACAAGAACTAAGGCCAGAGCACAATTTGCCCAGAGTCCAGAGCACGGAAGAAAGAGGGGATAGGGTACTTTGCAAAACCCAATTGAGTTGTCTGCTTTCGGCATAGACGACCAAAGCTATCCAGTCGAAAGCATGGAAGACAAAGACCTTGATAAAATTGAGCTTGGGAGCAACAAATGGAGGAAATAAACCCCAAACAGTAGACAAAGGCAATGTTAGCATGATACGAGCATCCATATATTGATTGACTTGTGATATAAATATGAATCAAATCAATAAAGTCGCGTCATCAACTTCACGCCCTGAGATGAGTAGACCTTACTGTATGAGTTTAAGAATACAAAAAGAAACTTACTATGTGAGTTTGAAACAATGTTATGCAGTCACCTTATTTTAATTCACCGTGACTTTTACTGCCATGAGAGCACTCATTCAAGCTAAAGTGACCTCCAATAAGTAATCACTTAAAAATCGCATTTTATTTATATATAGATTCATACTTTATATTAACAGTGTTATAACTGTATGAATTCATTAGATATAAACATAAAAGTTTCAATAGATACATATAATAGTGGTTTTATTTTTAGGTTATTAAGTAACCACTACTAGTCTTTGGCATCTATTATTATGTGTCATCTCCGCCCTATACTGGAAATAAAGTTGTCTATTGATATGTGGTGATATTGGATGTGTAGCGCTCACATTAATAAAATAATAAAATAGAAAGATTAAATAGAAAAATAACAATGACTTGATCGAGTAATCAAGTTAAGGTTATATAATAAAAACAAAATATGATCAAATATCAGAGAGAAAGGGATACATATACAACAAAAGAAGTAGCTTGATCAAAGAATCAAACTAAGGAACAGTAATAAGAATAAGGGAAACAAATAAATAATTAACAACAGCAGTCAGTAAGTTCGATATTTTACTCAGGACAATATCACAGAACACTGAGCTCGAAGACGGATCAAAATACAAATAGAATAAGAACAAAAAAAGGATGTTTTTAGACAAATAAAGATAATGTTTATTTCATTGAAGTATTCTAGATATTTATATGTTTTTCTTATCAATTGAATGACTAATGATTGTCTGGACTGATGGTCTTTGACATTTATTTCCGAGAAGACAGAAGAAAAGAAGATAAAGATAAAATGACAAAAGAGTTGTCGATAAAAAAGATGAATACAGTTCAAAGTATTTTTTTTTGTTTCTGGGCGTTGATTGCTATTCGCGCATTGGGCATATCAGCCACTCTATGAGAACTTTTGAAAAATAAGATATACATATAAACACCTCAAATACTTAAGTGAAAAAATAAATGCAAAAGGGAAAAAACAGAAGGATAGAGAAATAGAAAACCTCTTATGAGGAAAAAAATGAAGAGAAATATGAGAGATGAGAGAAAATGACAATGCAGACATAGATATTAGTTTGGGCCTAATACCACAAGCTTTCAATAGACCAATCTTTGGTCTATTTATAAGTCTTGTTGGGTGTGTTGATTGTCTCCCTCGACTTCTTCCATGGCTGAGTCAGACCCAAATACCTGGAGAACTTCTTTTTCAAGGGTGGAGGGAGAGATGGTGACTGTGGCCTTGGCCTTGAGGTCTTCAAGGAGCTTCTCAAAGGCAATGGTAGATAGAGGGGTTTTGGCAATGCTTGAGCCAAAGTGGCGAGCAATGCTGTACCCTAAATGAGTGGGGGCACAAAGACAGGTGTTGGACACTCTTTGCTCAAAGAGTTCTTGAGCCATTACAGCCTTAGTGCTGTCAGATTCCTACTGGAGCTTAGGGTCTGCAATCACCGTTGCAGCTACTGGATTAAAGCTTGCCTGTGGGTTGATCTTTGATTTCTCGAGTTTCTCCTCGAGTTCTTGCTTGAAGCTACCATGTACAGGCAGTGTAATTGTGCCCCCTGCAGGGAAGTGAATGTCTATGATCCGTGACTGTTGGATCTTCAGTGATCCCAACATCTTGCGGATCTGACCGTACTTGAGGTAGCGGCGACAAGGGACATATACAAAGTCGTGTACTGAGGGCCCAGTAGGCTCTTGTAAGGCCCAAACTGTTTGTACTCTAAGCACTGCTCTGGCCTTTGCTGTCTTCTTTGGTGGGGAGGCGTTCTTTTTAGCCATGTTGGAATAAGTGACAGTAGCCTTTTCTATGGAAGCGGTGGGTTTCACTGTGGGGATGGGGGTGAGAGTAGGGACGGGAGGTGATTTGGGTACATTATCTGCACTCTTGGCATTGATCTGAGCCTGGAGAGATGTAATAATGTCATCTTTGACCTTGACTTGTGCTTCCAATTCCTGGATTTGGAGTCCTATTATTGCCATCTATCTCTGAATATCTGACAGAAATTCCATCATCTACTGGGTGAAGGTATCAGGCTTCTCTACCTCAGTCATTTGATACTTGTAGGTATTTGCACGAGTGCGTTTGGTAAGTAGTCTGGGTTTTCTACTGTCGGAGTTAGGAATGGTAGTGGCAGTGGTGGCCTCAGACACAGAGGGTCTAACAGGTGCCGGTACAGAAGGCTGATTGATGGTTGGTGGTTGGACAGGATCCGTAGTTGGTGTATCCAATGTGTACTGTGTACTATATGAGTCAATGGGGATTGTTACTGATGGATCAGAAGATGAATATAGTGGTTTAAAAAGGGGAAATTAAAACCCAGACAATAATTTTACCCTTAAAAATTATTATTATTAAACATTCTTCATTTATCGCTTTTCCACTCTAATATCTACCTCATCTAACACCACCGAAAAATCTATGAGACCTCTTGAAAACAATAAAAATAAATAATGAAGACTTAGACTACTGTCTCATTACTCAAGAGGCCACTGTCAATGGGACTACTCATGTTGCCATCTCTGCTAAGCTTGGAATTAGTGTACAGTCTATTTCCGGTATCGTAAAGATATAAAAGAAAACTGGTTACTTCAAGGCTAAAAGAAACACTGGTAGTAAGCCTATTCTTAGTTAGAGAAACGAGAGAGAGGTTGGGAACACATTAGAAAGAGATTCATTTTAGACAATGGATCAGCTTCATAAGCAGATGACCACCCAAGGTGTCCATGAACACTTTCATAAAAATGATGAAGAATCTCAGCCTGTTTTCTTGCAAGGTGGTTAATAGACCTTCTCTCACCAATAAGCACAAGAAGTTGAAGTTTTTTTGGGCTAAGGCTTATCTTCACTGGACTGAGGAAGACTACAAAACAGTCATCTAATTCGATAAGTCGGAGTACCAGCTGATGAGGACCAATAACCGCAACAGAGTGGTGCGCAAGAAGAAGGAGGGGCTGCTCCCAAAGAACATCAAGCCCACCATGAATTTTAGTGGTGGTAGTGTAATGGTGTGGGTTTCCTTCTCTGGTGAAGGTGTTGGGAGATTGGCGCCTGTGAAGGGCAGTATAGACAGTAGAGGATACATTGAGATCTTAAAGAATAACTACTGCCCTGAGCTGGCTCAACTCAAGGCACTGAATCCAGAGATTGATTATGTTCTTCAAGAGGATAATGCCAGCTGCCACAAGAGTAGAGAGTCCAGGTTGTGGAAGGCAAATGAGAGCATTGCCACTATGGAGGGGTGGCCCTCACAAATCCCTGATCTGAACCCCATAGAGCATTTATGGGAAGAGGATGACCTCAAAAGGTACTCTACAATATTTGGAGGTACTATTGTTAGAATGATGGAAGAATATTCCCAAGAGCACCACAGACACCCTTATTGTCAGCATGGGGCGGAGGTGCAAGGCTGTTATAAAGGCCAAGGATAGAGACACCAAATATTAAGAGCTTCCACCCAATAGATTTGTATCTATTATCCTTTTGACCTTCTTTATACTTTATCCAATTTACAAGTTTCTGCTGTGTGTTTAATGTGTGTTTTTCTTATTACAAACAATAAGTACTTCCTATTACAGAAGCATACCGGAATGTAAAAACTATCCCTTGTTTTTTTGAAAGCCAGTGTAATAAAAAAAAAGTATGGCTTTTTGGATGTCTATTCATAATTATCATTTTACCACCATTTCTCATTTCTCAGCATTTTCCCCTCATTTGAGGTTTTCTATTTCTCTATTCTTCTGTTTTTTCCCTTTTGCATTTATTTTTTCACTTAAGTATTTGAGGTGTTTATATGTATATCTTATTTTTCAAAAGTTCTCATAGGGTGGCTGATATGTCCAATGCGCGAATAGCAATCAACGCCCAAAATTAAAAATACTTTAAAATATATTAATATGCTAGGAATCCTTTCTATGCTTTTGGAAGAGATTGCTTTTGTAACTTTATATAGACTAATTTATTGGATGAAAAATTATATAAGCTATCTATCTATTAGATAGAAGAAAGCTTTGCGAAATATATTTCTTATATTACAAACACATCTTTTGTTTCTGATTTTTTAATACTTTGTTTAATATTTCGTACTTGTTTTCTCGCTCACTCAAGAAATACTGGTATGCTCGGCAAAAAATATTGGTTATCTATTTGTCTACTCGAAATAAGGCTTATATCCACTTATTTCATTATGTAACCAGAAGGGTGTATTCACCTTTTTCATTAATTATAAAGTGGTCAGAAGAAAGTAATAGAAGCACTAGTAACAAGTAAACTTGCGCTGTATGTCTTGATCCACTGATCTACTATACTATGAATAAAGTCTTATAATAATGTTTTATATACATTTAACTATAATAATATTATGTTCTTAGTAGCTCTTATGAAATAGAGGGTCATGTATAAAGCGATCGATAAAATAAATAAATAAATGCTACGGAAGACATCCCTGATAAAAATATCAGAATTGTGTAGTGTCTTTTATGCTATATAAGAAAGAATACAATCTGAAGATGTTGTTCTGTCATTTTCCTTTCTTCTTGGTTATATGTTATTATATATGTTTGCTCGTCAATCATCCCCAAACACCCATGTCATATTAAGAAATCAAAGTATATAGTACATGATTAAATACCCTATAAATGTGCTTGGTTTACATCAATGGATAAGCCTGTGAAAGACTTGGCCGTTGGAATCAAAGACAATAGTATGTTGTACATATAATGAATTGAAATACTACTGTATGGGTATGGGTATGCCTTGTTGTAGAATCAGTGAATCATCTCTGTTCTTTATTTATAAATATATATGCCCCGTTAGTCTATTAACTCTGGAGTAGAGATGTTTATTGTATACCAAACATTTACCTACTCTCGATATCATCTTCAACCTATTACCACATCCTTATGGAACAGTCAAGGCTGACTCTGTTTTTCAAGAAGAAGAAAAGACAATGCTATATGATTTTTATATGCCTTTCTTTTCTTATTGTTTCAAGCTAAATGTCTAAATGTCTAATTGTCTAATTGTCTAATTGTCCAATCTTGGGATAAAATCCTATAACATATGTCTTGCAATATTTGTTTCCAAACTATCTTAAACTCCGATACGATTTGTACCCCAAAGAGAAAGAACTATAGACAGACTGCACTATCCCTGTAGGACAAAAAAATAGTTACGTCACTGGGACCCATCTTTCAAAAAATAATAAAAATAACATAGGCGAAGAATCGAATTTTTGTTTGAACTCTCTGTATACACGTCCATTATGTCTGCTTACAAAGCCGCCGGTATCACGTATGTCTTATGCACAGGAGAAGAAAAGAGAGAAAAAGAGAAGAGAGACTTATATTTCTGTTCTATAGCTATCTCCAGTACGTTAACATCTGTGCTCGCACTGTCCGCAACAGCTTCAATGAGAAGCTCCGTACTGCTGCTGCTCCTTTGAATGAGAACGGTCTCAAGTATGCCAAGTGGGAAAACGGTCGCTCCCAAGAACAGGCAAGTAGTATAAATAGTTTATGACTTAGTGTTATTGAATAGAAATAGCTAATCCTGGCTCTATTTATTAGAAATTTATTGTCAAGTCTAAGCAATAAACAGCCTTAAACAATAAAAAAAATAAAAAGAGGACTCGATATAAATGGATTACTGCATTTATCATTCACAAGTTAAATGCATTGAGTGGAGAAAGATGGAACCATGGACGAGTAAATGGGGTGGTTTATAGGAGAAAAGGATGTATGAATTTATAAAGATAGGCACATGTATATGTGTGTTATTTGTTCATGGAAATGAATCTGCAAAAGGCCATTGGTAGATGAATGGGTCATACTGTGCCACTTCATGCAAATCATTCTTTGTTTTGACTCTATCATAGAAGAGTGGACAGTCAAGAGAACTGCACGGGTGATCTGTTGCATAAGAGTATTCACTAGATTCATCAGGTGTGGTGTAGATAGGTGGTAGTCTTGAACAGTCATGGCAATGGGTTGCAATGGTCTTCCATTTCTTTTGTACTTGGTTCTGTCGTGATATAAGTGTGTAGATTGACTGGGCTGGTTGTTTTGAACATTTGGTACAGATGGCTAATAGACAGTGGCATTTTCTTATTAAGTCTAAAAAAATATCTTCCAAGCCATAACTTACACTGGCTAGTATGATCTCGACAGACAATACAGCTATTACTTTTATAATACTCATCAATATGAGTACTTCTCTTAATACTCTTTCTATAGTGATGAGATAAAATAGCCTTTGCTTTTTGAGATCGAGGCATTTCATCATACCATGTCTTAATATCTGAAGTAAAATAGAAATACATTGATGATATATAGTTGTTACAAACACTCGAGTCTATGGACTTACCGACACCCATCAAATTAAATATTCGGGAAAGAAGAGGAATTAGTTGTTTACGTATATAGTACTCGGCATTCAACCTAAGTGAACTGATAAGGCAAGCAATCGTAATATTTAGTATTTCTTTCTTTCTTTTTTCACTTGACTAGACACGAACAAAAATACCTGTCTAAAAACAATGCTTCTGGATGAACAACTTGCTCGCTTAACTTTGCATTTAAGCCGTCCTTATAGATAACAACATAGGGTACTCGTTCTCCATATTGTGGTTCAGTACGAGGGTCTATAGCCATTCTATTATAGGCTACTTGTGCGCCTGCTGGAAGACTTCTTTCTGTATATTTCATAAGTCGTACTGCTTTTGTGATAATAAGTTCTTGTATAGATATTTTGTCAGATATAACTCTGTTCCACTCCCTATAAAGATAGTTCTTTACTTCAGACATGTCTTTTGTCTTGAACAAAATCCTAAGAAAAAGAAGAAAAACCAAATATGAATACTTGGTGAATTGATGGATAGATATGTATAGCTTACTCTATTGCAGACTGCATTATTCTTTGGGTTGCTGCAGTACCATCACTTCTCACTATTTCAGTGCCTTTAGATTCTAGAACTGGCTTGGTGCTTGAAATATGTTCATACTTGTAGCCTGTATATCGTTTTTTGGATATCAATATACAAGGATGATATATCTATACATATGAAAATAGTGTACTGTTTGATTAATATACCAGACTAAGCTACTCAGTTTTTGTGTATGTTACCTTTTCAAATCTCAGTTTGATGGGACATGGATTCAATTTTGTAACTTCCTCTGCAATATCTTTTCCAAGAAGAAAGGCTTCATGGCGAGTTTTCCCTGGAAAGTGAACAAACATACTGTCGGTATCTCCATACACAACTTTTGCACCCCATGTTGGATGTTCATTAATGAAACTAATAGCCTACAATAAAACTTCTTAGTGAATGCCTTTTTTATCCATTGGTAGATCCTGCATATCAAACTACCTTTTCCATTATCACTCTTCCTGTTTCCACAATACTATCGGCTAAATCGGTAGCTGGCATTCTTCCGGAATAAGAAGCAGCAGTGTAGCCATAGGTGACATTGGCAATGAGCTTTAGATTTAGTTGGCAGTAATCTAGCATACGCAATAGATCCTAGAGAGAGAGAAAAGATGACATGTGTATGCATAAGTAAGATATATTATCATTTAGATATTTGTTCTATACATTTATTTTATTAATACTTACTTCATCCTGTATATAATCATTCATGGCTTGTTTTACCATAACTCTAGCTTCTAATATATCTTCCAGCATCTTCCCTAGCAGGCTTTTACGAATTGTTTGGTCGACATACATGATACCATTGCTTGCCACTGATAAATAAAATATTCTAAAGATAGGTAAAATGTTTTGTAGAGTCAATAAACATCCTACCATTGATATGATCTTTCAGAACACCAACAAGGCCCTCAGGCACATTCAGTGTACCGACTCCAAACTTCTTGTCACTTTTTAAATTGACTTTGCCTAAACAAGTAGAATAACTGTATAAGCATCATAAATACATAGCAGAAGATTATTTATAAAAGTAAGTATTATTATGATTAGATATCAACTATAATAAATAAACACCTTACCAGTAATTATAGGCAATAATAATGGAAGGATACAGAGATTGGAAATCCAAAACAGCAATTGGACTGGTATAAAGCTTTGATTCTGGCTCTAAAACTAAAGGCTGACACTCGAGTGCTTGTTGTTGCCCAACCTAAGCAATAGAATAGCAATAGTGAGAGCTTAGATAATACTGTACATTCATGATAAATGTCCTTTTTTCTTTTTCTTTTTCTTACTTGTTTTTTGCTAGGACTAAGGATCACATAATTCTCTGGCTTAGCAATACGAAACATAACAGACTCAACTCTAAACTGGGATCCTCTTGTAAGGACAGAATAAAAATTGATTCCAAATATACGAGCAGATTCTGACGTTCTACTAATGACTCCAGAAATAGAGAGAATCTTCAAGTTCATCTGCACTCTATCAATGTAATAACGGAGAAGTCTGTGATGGAACAATACAGTAGAGTGCTTATTCCAAGATGTCAAAACTTTAGGGGAGTAGTATGGAACACTAAAATGGATATAGTATCAAGACTCAACGAGCTTTTTATGACACTATTAATAATAGTCTGGTTTAGACTTACCGTTGATCTAAAAGCTTGTATGCCACATTCTCGAATGTGTAACTTGTTAGGATCATTTCTTGTTTCATCAGACGCCAGATATTGATCATATGCCGGCCAGGAATCTGATCAATAGATGTTTTTTTATAAGCCCAGGTGTTTCTATTTTCTGCATTTGTGTTGTGGTGGATTCGAGATATTTCATTGGAAAACGGAATGCCTATAGCATCATATCTCTTTAGACAAGGTCTTAATTGAGAGTAGTACTCTTACCTAGAATTAAAGCACGCTCGATCAGATATCCCCAAGATGAATTATTCAATTCATATCCTGTCAAGATATCCGGATCATACATACGGACTTTTCTTATTAAGGTATAGAAGAGTTCTCTTTCATTTTGAACATAATCGAATTGAATTTCTTTATTTTGAAATGATTAATACTCACTCATAGCTTAATATTGTATATATAACGTACCAGCAATGCCAATCTTGGATATAGGTATAGGATTCAAAGAAATGACTCCTGTGTATTTGTTTGTATTTCCTTTATCATTGGTTGATATGTATGCTTTACACAGACACCAAAATATGAGCTGAACTTGGTCATTACTAGGATCTGGTAATAACTGGTCGTGTGTATCCACTATGTAGTTATAAAGAGATCATATCAGTCGTTATCTCATTTATTTAATTTCTAGGAATGAGTTGATCTTACCGTGTATTTCAAGACTAAGAATATCCATCTGGAAATCTGTCTTGACGGTAGGACTAGTTACTTTTTATCTGACTTAACTTCTTTAGGAGATTCAGTAGTATAAGAGATAATGACTTTTTTCTTCTGTTATTAGTATATATATATATTTATTTACCAGTGTTAGTAACTTAAATACTTGAAGTGCAGTTTTGTGTATCTCTTACCAAGGCAAATAATTGATTTTTCTGCCATTCTTCAACTTCATTGAAGCTTGGAGGGGGCATCGTAGGAGACCACATTGTAATATTTGATTTATTTGGTGAGTATTTGTGTTGAGGTTTGACAAAGGAAGTTCCTGTATAAATAGAAGGATCAAAATCTCTCAGATGTTGAACTGATTTAGAGATCACTTTGAATTCTTTTCCGTAAAACTCTTTGGTGTAGTTTGGTACATCTTTTGGATTACTGTAGAATGGTTCTTGATAAACAGTACAAGTAGGTATGTTAATATCAGGAGGTGGGTAGCTGTATTTATATTCTTTATACAAAGGTACATCATCCAATGGTACTGATGAGAGACCGAGTTCTTTGGGGCTTGCATTAATCTCCATACTATCTTCTATGGAATCACCCAAGAACAATGATCTTGCATTTTTGCTATCATCACATGAAAAATCGGCAAAGTTAAATGAGTTGCTAAATGAAACTGTGTCTTCATGAGTAGATCCAATGTCATATTGAGTTGAAGAAGGATAGCCGAGTTCTTGCTGTTCTTCATTTGATTCATTCGCAGGACTTGAGGATCTAGGTTTGGGTTTATGCACTTCTGACATTCTTTTTGAATTCTTGGAGTATTCTTTTTCTGGTAAGGGGCTAATATCCAATTGTTGGTGAAAACTAATAGAGTTCACTTTATCGTAGCCTTCAGTTGTATTATCTTTATCTTTATCATCTATCTTTTCTTCATTCATTTGATTTTTTGCATTATCTAAACAGCTCTGGAAGGCCCCTTGTAGCTTTGGATCTGTTTTGATATAAACTGAGTCGACTTTCTTTGTAAATGTACGCAGTATGGGATAGCTCTCTACGTTTATTTTTCTTCTTTTTGATTGATTATTATGTTTATTTTGGCGTGTCCATGAGAGTATGGAGTCTGTGGACTTTCCTTTAATTTCTGTATCAGAGTCAGAATGATCGTGAGTGCCATCAATCTGTGGAATACGTGAACGTTTTCTTTTACACTGACTTGAGAGATATGGGAAAGATAGTAAGCTATTTGTTCTCATGAAATTCAACACTATTCACTTACTTATTATAAGAAGGAGGAATTTGACTTATATTTAACTCTAAATCATTGCTCATGCCAGGTACTTGGGTGGGTGTGCCAGTATCTACAGTAACAGTGGATAGTGCTGAGGATAATCCTAAAGTAACCTTTTCATATGCGCTTGAACTTGATTCAGATACTTCTCCTCTGCTGATGAGGTTAGTCCTAAACTGTATATTTCTAATAAACCCATTTTTACCCTCTGACATCGACACTCTTCCCTATGTAAGGAATCTCATATGAAATTTCTACAGGTGGGTTGATGGATGCTTTCTCAATGCTCTCAGCTTGTTCGATCCATTCGAGAATGTCCTTTTCAAACTCATCTTCATAGTCTTCAAAGAAAGCATTGTCCTCTTGTTCTTCTTTCAATCTGTGTTCTTCTTCATACTTCATTTCTTCTTGTTTCAGCATAGCAACAAGCTCGTTTTCATCCAAATCACTCCCCCAAAATGATTGCGATCCCATGAGTTCCTCAATGACTTTGGCATCAACTTCGGTTATTGTTTTTTCTGTTAATTCTGTATAATGAAAGAAGCCTCAGAGACATTGAAATAGGATGTTTCTGTCTGTGATAACTGAAAATCATCTTTGTTACTGTTTATCTCTTCTAGATCTTCATTCATCTTAACTCCAAGACTATCCTTTATTACCGAGGATAAAGATGAATTATAAGACAGAGCTGTGTTCTGTGTTCCATTCTCATTCTCATCTATCATAGATGCTTCTTTGAGCTGAAAGTATTCAGGGGGGTACAGTGCCTCAACAGCCTGGTGTGTGGTTAATATTCCAGGCGGCAGGCAGTCATTTTCGCTAAAAGACAAAGAGTCTTGCTCTATTCTTTCCTTTAGAGACTTTCTTAATCTCTCTATAAGTGGATAGAATTCTTTTATATTGCGCTCTTCATATTGACGAATAGGTAGTGCAGGACCAGACAATCCCTTGGCTAAGCGTCTATGTTTTTCATCTATCCAAAGAGCAGAAAGTGATTTTACCAGTGGTGTATGATTACCCCTGCTTTCTTCACCAAGTATTCCTTCTTGTGTTTTCTTCTCTCCCATTAAACTCGTATGAATGCTACTTTCTTTTAATTGAAGACGGTTACTGACGGTTAATACCGTTGTGTCCAATTCGAGTTCACAATGGCTTAATCGAGAATATTCATCCCACTGAAGATCATCAGGCACAGTTTTTTTTGTAAAGAGAGAGGATGTAGAATTGGTATTTTGAGAATGAGAGGCTGAAAGCTGACTCGATCGATGTGTTTCTGAAATGTTGACTTCTTCTGGTATGGGTAATCTAAATCTTACACTGAACTGCACCCATGGCTCACAATGGTCTTTATGGGGAAGGACAGAAGAATTGATGTGAATATGAATAAAATTCATACCAAACAGATTGTAATCCATGAGGAATTGAAGTTCATAAGGAACATGGGCTTCATGAGGCTGGTATTCAGTGTTCATGATAGCCCCACTTTGAAGGAGCTCCAGCATACGTGGTTTGTCAGTAGGATTGAGAAGGTAGATTTTCAGGTAGGTTTGGTATCCAACATGGTATCCATAAAATGGGACGCCTTTTACAAGCACGACACCTGCCAGATAGTGTCCATTGTAGGCTCTAGTGACATCTTTCTCAGATACTTTCATGGCACAGTTAATAGAAGCACCAAATTGGTAGATGGCTTGCTGGATATCCTCTGTGTCATTGGAGGGAAGTGGAAATGGCACATAGAAATATGGATAGGCCTATATTCATTAAGTGTATGTATTCTTGCTCAAGCTGTACAAAAGTCATTGTATGACAAGAAAGATTCTCTTTTGACATGTTGATTACCTGATGTACATGCAAACATGTCTTTTGTCCAGCAGGTGTGGATCCGAATATTCTGATCACTGGGACTCTATCAATGTCAGTTTCACTAAAAGGGCTTTGTTTGCGGTCAAAATGTCCCGGTGATGAAAGATAATAGTCGATATTGATAATACGTATAGAAATATATGAAGAATCCATCATGTAAAGTTAAACAAGGACTTGTGTTATTAAATGTTTAGCGACCGTCGCGCATTAAAAAGGGAGCAATAGTACCATTGGAAACAAGCAATAGAAAAGTATCACCATAGCTACTTTGTAACTTTGGAAAATTGGTAAATATTGTAATACTAAACTTTTTTATTTTATTTTTATTTTTGCATGACAAGATCAGATAAGACATGTCTTATCACTTTTTAGACTGTCTGTCTGTTCCGTGTGTTTCCGTCAGTCATTAATGAAGTCTCCGTTCAATGACTGAGGAGGAAAAGGATGAACCAATGGACTTGGGCCTTTTATTGGTTCTAGTTGCATCTTTTGGAGTTGTCGTGTTTTCTTTTGCTATACTGTCAAACCCCATTGTATTTAATACTTGCCTAATATTTAATATATAAAAAACTCTTTCTTTTGCATAAAACTCTTATTCTTTCCAAATATTATTAAACCAACACTAAATGTAAGATAGATATTCATAAACTCATATCCATGAAGAATAAGATAAGGCGAAAGATGGAGGATGATGTAGTATATAACACCTGTTGAAAGCAGGATTAAAATTGGCTGTGATTGTGAGTGTAATTGAGATGAAAAAGCCTATAGTTCAAAATATTATCAGAAACATCAATAAACATAGGTCACTACTTTGTTTAAAGGGTCGTAGAAACCCCCAAAACAGTGAATGAAAGGAGCCCTAGACACCTGGAATATGTTATTAGAAAGGGTCTATTTGCCCCATACAATCAGTTGAAATTGAAAATTAGACATGTTGAAGTTTGAGGCGGATGTATGTAGAAACACTATTATCAACTACTACCATCAGTCAGGGTTTGGATCTTCTTCTATAGACCACACGCCATCCTTAACTGAGAAAACACAAGGAGAAATGGCTTGACTGTGCAAATAGGATAGCTGTCATACTAGGGACTATGCCAGACAGCGGAAAGAGATGCATCAAATTAAGAGCTTTGATTACTGGCCTATACAATTCCCTGACTCGAACTCAATTGAACATGTCTGGCGGGCCTTGGAAAGATGAACTGAAAAAGGAAGGGCATCTATTATCAATGTTGAATATTTGAAGGCTCTACTTACAGAGGAGTGGGTGAGAGAGTTGGTGTTGAACTTGCACAACAATAAATTCAAAGTATGACGGATAAATACCAGATAGTCATTGATGCCAGAGGAGGCCCAACAAAATACTAACTGTATTATTATTATTATTTTATTTTCAATGATTAAATATGTTGGTCTTTGGTATGCTTAAGTTTAAGGCTCTTATACCAAACGTAGAGTGGTTTATTTAATGTTGAACATATCCTATCTATTTTGTTCTAAAATCTATCTTCAAAAGTATTAAACTCAGTTGGATGTGATTGAATCTACAGTTTTAAGTAATAAGTGACTAGACAAAAGATAAACTTCTATTTTTTATTCTTCAATAAAACAGAAGTCTTTTTCTTTTCTTTTATAACCTATTTAAAAAATGACTTCAAGCAATAAAAATCAGCCAACTCTCCGCCAAAGACATGAAGATAGTCTCACCAAAAGAAGAGAGTATGATATGTTTATGTAAGGTCAAATTATAGGACTATGGAAAAGACATGCTACTTATCAAGAGATTTCTGATAATCTTGACATCCCGAAGAGCACAGTGGGCAAGACTCTTCTATTGTATAAAAACAAAGGCACATTTCAACTCAAAATACATACAGGAAGACCTGAAAAGGTGTCATCTACTTCAAAACTGGCTATCATTCTGTCTATTCGCAGAAACCCTATGCAAACAATTGCATATCATTTGAAAAATATGAATGATGCAGGCGTGGATATTTGCCGTAGTATATTTCTAAAATACATGAATAAACTCGGGTTTTTTTCATGCTCACCATCAAGACAACCTAGTATGACACTTACTCACAAGCATAACCAATGCAAAACAGCTTGAACGATGCTTGTGTAGTGAATGGGGGAAGATTCCAAATGAATTTATGAAAAAATTAGTGGATAACATACCAAGGTGTTCCGCTGCGATAAAGAATAAAGACTTTACTACAAAGTACTGAGCAATATATTTATAAGAATGTAGATAATCATTTAAAGAATAATTGCTTCAAATATTATGTTATTCCATGAACCCTTTATTATGAACATTTTTGACTGATAAATATGCTTTTATTTTTCAAAATAAAATAATTTCAAAATAATTGATTTTTTGATTAGTAACTTATTGCTTGGGAGTGGATTTTAAGTCAAATTCAAGGCCTGCCTTTTCACGCACACCTATAAAATAATAATGAATAATATATTAGAACACATTCAAGATAAGAGATAGAGTCGCACTTACTGCCAACAATGCCAGTCAAATCAATATCGCCCTTCTTTTCCTTTGCACTTTCCAAATTATCCAAGAAAAGTCTGGTAACAGGTAAATCAACCCCATAAGCTTCACCCATTTTCAAAACATGAGTGGCATCTTTTTTAGCGCCAGTGAGTGAAAAATGAACTTGGTCATTGTATGTTTTTTCGATCATACGAGAGGAGTAGATGCTCAGTACGGTTTGAGGAAACATGCTGTTCAGAAGCTCGCCCACTTTTCCTTCACTAATACCCGATGCCTCACCCAATGTCAATCCTTCTGCGATCATTTCACACAAGCCAGTTATGAAAAAGTTGCCGCATAGCTTAAGACGAGAACCCTGGGCGGGGTCTTCACTAAGGTCAATAAACTTCTTTCCAATGACAGGAATCAACAAAGGTTTTACAATAGCACGTCCTTCTTTTGGGCCGGCCAGCAGTACAAGAAGATTGGCAGATGCTGCAAAGGCAGGAGGACCCATAATGGGACAAGACAGATAGATAACCCCGTGTTCCTTGGCTTTTTGTGCGAGTGAATCTACTAATGTAGGTGCCACAGTGGACTGCTCGACGATAATAGCTCCCTTTTTCAAACCAGAAGAAATTAAACCGGTAATAACGGTTTCTACAATGCTATCGTTCAACAGACAACTGAAGATAACATCAGCCTTGGCGCATTCTTCTAAAGAGGCCACTTTAACAGGGTGTGTTTCTTTCAATGACTCGGCACGTGTCTGTGTGCGGTTGTAGACAAACAATTCAGGATGACCTTGTTCTTGGAGATTCTTGGCGATGTGACCGGCAATAGAGTAGCCCATGGCACCCAACCCGATATAAGCACACTGGAGAGACATGGTCAATGAATAGTTTATAATAAAGATAACTCAAAGTGTAAATCCACATATTTATAGTCAATTGGTCAATACGGAGAATGGACTGAGTTTTATTTTATGTCGATATTGGATACAATAGATAAGGTTCGAATCATGGTATGGAAGAGCATTTGTTGATATCTCTGTGTTGTACTGTATTTCTTATTTTAGGCTACTTTGTCTCCCCAAATACTCTCTGTATGCTATTTAGCTTACCCTGTTTAGTTCTTAGTGCCATTTCTTATTATTACACACCCAAAGATTTTCTGGCCTTGAAGAAGTGACACAACTTCCCTTTTACGTTCGCAAAAAAGCACATTTTATGTATCTGTGTTTAAAATCAAAGGTTTGAGGATATCCAAATTATTATTTCCTTTTGTAGGATAACTCAATATGATATTGTATTATCAATAGAATATATTGTTTATGAATAAAATTGTTTATTATAATAGTATAGCTAATACTATATTATGACTATAACTAATGCCTAAGTATATTCTCTTCATAGCAATAGAATCTATACCCCAACATTATAATGATTTATCTTTGGAAGATAGATAATTATGCTCAGGAGTATACCCTAGACACCATAGACAGTATAGAAGACTACTTGGGACTGACTTGAAAGGAGTCTTTACTTGCCTAATAACAATACAATGAGTGTCTTGTAGAATATAATGATATCAAGCCCAGATGAAGACACTGCTTACCTTTTTATCACTAGAATAGTCCTTAGTAGTTTCTATCACTTCCTTCTATTGTTTCTCTTTGTTAATAATAACACATTACCTTGCTCAGATATGCTTATCTTGACGAGTATTTGAGTGTTAAGTTGTATGTGCAGTTCGGGAAATAACAAAAGGAGGGAATTATCAAAACAAATAATAATTTATCTTTCTCTATTCTGGTGAGTTATACACTAGCCTCCACTCAAAATTCACAAGTCAAACAATTCACACTCTATTTGCCTTGGACCTAAAAGACAGTATTAGAAACAATATCTTGTTTTCACTAAGTAGTATTGTTAATACCAGCCACAATGAGACAATTGAAGTGATTATGAATATGGATTCAATAAATGATTATACTGTTCTTAATATAGTTGCATTTGGTTCTATTTTATGGACAATGACCACTAGAGTTAATTCTGTGTGTGCTCTATAATACATCCTTCTCAAGCAGTGTTATACTGCAAATACTGTGGGCCTAAGGATAACACATTATGTTAAACAATAAATTCAGTGACTGAGTTGTAATTTTGGGGTGATTCTTGTTCTATTTCTTGTCTTTACAGCCAATTCTATACTTTTAAATTGCAAAGCCAATAGCCGTTGCTAGAATAGACAAGTAGAGTTTGAAGTTGTTCATTTAGACAGCGAAAAAGCATTTTAAAACACATTAGCCAATCATAAGAATATTGTGATTTCATTCTCATAATATTTCTTTTTATATCCCAGAAATCTTTGGGTGCGTAGTAAGATATTAATAACATCAATTACTATATTTAGTAAATGATTTATCGGTGGAGTATCAATTTATATATGTTATGTACTGACTATTCAAAGAATTCATAGTGATAGCCATGTTATAGCAGAATGTGGACAAGGAAAAGGCTGGTGGAATTGTAAATGATGATAATTTCTTGAGCAGGTTACACTATATTAATTATTTTGCTTGGATTGCATATAACTTTCATTAGAATAGACAAGTATCAGCAAAAGCAAAGGCAAAAGAAATTACATTACATCACTTATGAATATATCAATATCAACTTTAATATCAACTTTAATATCAACTTTTGATATAAGCATCTCTGTCTGTAGTTTCTCATACACCAATATATTGGCTAGAGTAACTGAAGATACTACTATAAACCACCTGTATGAGTGTGTATGATTTTGGCAAATGAGGAATTAATAATACGACAGCTTGTACCCAATACCTGATCATTCTATAGATAAGAATCAGAGTACATTATAGCATATCTATCAGAGAGAGTAAGAGAAAAGATGTACATTTACAACTTATTGATACAACAGAATATTGAGATATATAATGTTTGATAAATATCTTTGGCCTATTAAAACACAGTATGACTTTATAAAATATAGATCTTGGCATTGATTGTAAATAGTTCGGTGTTTTTATTTGTTTAAGTTTTGTTTCTGTACACTGTTTGTTACTAAATCATCCATTAAAAGTAGCTTATCCTGAATGTCTTCAAAGTGAAATTAATAGTCTGGTGCGTGGCAAGAATCCGCTGGTGACGGTAGCCCATGGACTCTATAGACCTGTTTGGGATCCAATTCTTCTACTACCGTGCACGCGCAAAGAAAGATATCGTCTACTAAAATGGAGGATTGCTTGGTTACCACCAACACCCTCAGTTCCTTGCCAATGTTGCCACCCATCTGCTAACAGGGACCACTTCCTTATATGTACATTCTTTGATCATGAACGCTCCATGTTCTTGTTCTTCTTAGTTCCTGTCCCACCACAAGACGTTCATCCCATTGATTATTGTCTAAATCTTTTGCCGCGCACGGTTAAGTCTTTTGTTAAATGGCGAGATCTTTGGCCCAGTTTGTTAATACTGCTGCAAGCCATTGATCGAGCCACGTCTACTCGAGACTTTAAGGTAGAGCCATCAGCTGGTAGCTTGCTCATTGAGGCTGCTGATGGGCGTGTTGAGCGGGAACTCCAACGCCACCATAGAGTGCAAAGACTCCTTCAGCAACAGACGCTGTATCCTCACTTCTCCTCCGATCTCTCCTCTACCACCCATTCTTAACCCGTTTAGCAAAGCCAGAAGCTGCTAGTGTAGTTGCTGTAGTTGTGTCCTCAGGATTGTCCGAGTTGCTCTAAGTATCCCTCGTTGGATTTCGAATCGCCACAGGATGACGGTTATCTTTTTGGTGTCCTGGTTTCCTTACTGACTTTATGGCCTTTTGGATGTCTATTCATAATTATCATTTTACCATCATTTCTCATTTTTTCATTATTTTTCTCTTATTTGAGGTTTTGTGTTTCTTTGTCCTTGTGTTTCTTTTTTCTTGGATTTATTCTTCCCTCATTTGGGTATTTAGAGTGTTTATATGTTTATCTTAATTGTTCAAAAGCTTTCATAGGGTGGCTAATATGCCTAATGCGCGAATAGCACCAATACCCAAAATAAAATGAAAAATACTTTGAATTGTATACTATTTCCGAAAAATAATATCACATCTGCATATATTTTGTATTATAAAGTTCTATGAAACGCAGTATTACTTTTTGTAAATGGTGTAAATGACATCTACTCGTGCCTGAACTTTTCCTGAATGTTATGAATAATCAATGAAACTTGAATAACATAGCCTGTCACTTCTTTGTAGGCAGTATATACTGTGTATAGACGAGACACTAGCTATTTTGCGAGAAATAATTAAAAGAGACTATTAATCTTGGCTATTGCCTTGCAGTGAGAAATAGAAAAATCAAGAACCAAGATGATGATGGTAGAGAGACAATGTTATAATCACTACAGGATTTATTCTCTCAAAAGGACCCCTATTCATCTTTTTACTTAGTTTCACTCACTAAAACATGATGTATAGTCTATTTGCGGCCTTTTAATCCACTATTTCTCTTTTTAATACATCTCTATTTTTCAAAGAAATAAAAAAATTACATATAAGCATGGATCTTTTGTCATTTTCTCTTTATTATTATTATTATTATTATTATTAGTATTATTATTAGTATTATTAGTATTAGTATTAGTATTAGTATTAGTATTAGTATTAGTATTATCTCTTTTCATAGTATTATAAAAATATAAATATAAATAGATGTTCTCTATTCTCTATTCTCAACTATGCTTGTGATATATGCCAAGCGATATAATCACAGACCTGGGATGTTGTGTGATTACTTGGTAGAATTAGCCAACAGCTTACACCAAGTGATTGATTAACCTTCTTACAAATGCTCACTAAGGATCCCTCGATACTCCGTTTCAAATCTATTGCTTTGTAAGTTCTTAGTTTATTACATATCAGGATAATTTTCTGGCTTTTAATCAGTGATACAACCTTTTTTTTACGTCACAACACAATTATCACGTTTTATGCAACGCTGTTTAAAATCAAAGGTTTACAAGTATCCAATCTATTATTTCCTTTTATGCTATACCTCAATATCCAATTGTAGTATCAATAAAAAATATTGTTTATGAATAAAATTGTTGATAGTCGTCTTTGGGTTTTTAAGCCAAAGGTATAAGGAGTATTAGAACGTTTAGTTAAACTCTGTTGTTTATTGAATGGAAATATTAATTCTTTTATACTTTTCTAATGGTATAGATTCAAGGGTATTCTATCAAAATACTATGAACTACGACATCCCTTGATATTCGATAGAATCCGCTTCTTGTTTTGGCAATAAATGAGTTCTAATTCTCAAGAGAGTTATCCTTCCAAATATGGTAACAATCTTCATGATATAATGGATAAAATTGTTTATTATAATAATATAGCTAATAATATACTATTACTATAGATACTGCTGATCTAAGTGTATTCCCTCATAGCAATAGAATCCACACCCTAAAAGCCTAATGCTTCATCCCTGGGAGATAGATAACTATGCTTGAGAATACATCCTAGACACCCTAGATAGTATAAAAAAAGAAGACCACCTGGGACTGACTCGAGAAGAGTCTTATCTTATCTAATAACAGAAGAGTGTATTAGTAGTTCAATCAAAAAAGATAGTATGCTTAACTTGTACTTCATACTTGTCTTGAGAATAATAAGCCATATATCATTTATTAGAAGAATATTCAGTACTATTTTTGTGGAACACAATGAGCTCAAGCCCAGATAAAGACATTACTTACCTTCTTATCTCAAGAATAGCCTTTGGTAGTGTCTATCACTTTCCTCCATTGTTTTACATTGTTAATAATAATACATTACCTTGCTCACTTATGTTCATCTCAAAGAGTACTTAGTTATCAATTTATATGTTCAGTGTGAGAAATGAAAAAATAATAACAGACCAAAGAATAGAGAATATTTTCATTCTGGTGAGGTATGCACTTTAGCCTACACTTTCTAATAATTTATTAAGTCAAAATTCACAAGTCAAATAGCTCTCTTTCTAATCTCAATTGAAATATTGTTTACTATGTCTTTCTCTACCATCAGATTCAAGAAAGAGGAAATCTTCATCTTCACTATCTGAAAAAAAAGACATTCAAAACAAAAGAAAAATTACGAAAGCACACATTGCTACCCATAATATGTAAGGATATTCTCAAGTCTAAAAGTAATGTTGCTCATTCTCTACTTTGAATAGCTCCATGGCTGAGTCTTCTCGGTATTTATTGTAGAGACAGAGGCATATAATAATAAGAACCAAACTAATTATGTTTTATTAATATTATTCACAGACTTCTCCTTGTCATCACCACTGTCTTCCGTGTAGGAGAAAGTGATGATGAGCAAGAAATTGTTGTTGAGGCTGATGAAGTCCTTGTAGAGGAACCTCTTTGGGCTGCTGGAGAAAAAGAGTTCGACAGCAACAGTAACACCTTTAAGAAGGCTGCCTCTGTGGATGTTATGTTTCCATTCTCATCAAAATTAGAAATAATCATGCATCGTTTCTTCACCGAGAATGAGGAACGTGTCTTGAGAAGATATTCAGGGGAGATCATTACCCTGTGTAAGGATGTGAGGGAGGCTTGTCTTTCCAATTCCCATGAAAAAGTGCCTGCCTTGAATAGGGTTCTTAACCTTGAGAAGAGGGTGAAAATTCATGTCCCCAAGTTTCCCACCACCACTATCATCTACAAGTACTCTGTGAACCAAGCCCTCTGAGCACTTGAGACTCCTCACCGCCAACCCAAATAAAACAACAATGCTCTCTGTCTTGCCAGACAGAACTCCCGATCAGCGATTCTCTACAACTCAAGGAGAAAAGTGGAAAACTCACCCGCTGTTCCAGCACCCAATGGTAACTGTTACCATCAACAGTACTTCCATCGATCTCTGAGTTGGAGATGTAGTTTGCGCCTTTCCTGGTGAGGGAACAACAACAGCATATAAGTTTTCCTCTCTCTTCATGCAATATGGTAGACTGATGGCTGAGACTTATAAAGAAGCATCCGGTTTCTCTATCAGCAGCATTGTCATTCTTGACATTTTAAGAGACATCAGTTTTTCCTCCAACACCCACACCAACTCCACCAATCCCAATACACAGTTCATGGCAGTGAAAATTGTGCCTCTGAAATTGTTCTCGGATGACACGAGTAGAAATACCACCAAGAAGTGGAACAAATTCGAGAGTTGGGTGCTGTCTCCTGCCTCAATGACATTTAAAGAATAGAACAAGATAGAGAACATGTTCTTTATCTGTACAAGTAACAAGTTGTCGGCAATGGAGATGCTTCCGGAGCTTGTGGAAGACTTGAAGATGTTAGGGTGTGGTGTTGAGATGTTTGATGTGGAGTTTGGTGAGTCTGCCCTTGTTGTTAGTGTATTTCACCTCATCATGGCAGACAATCCTATGAATACGGCTGTGGTATGTAGTCTTGGTGCCAAGGCTAGGCTCCCATGCAGAAAGTGCTACTGGAGGAAGGGAAGTGCAGGTGCAGAAGAGGATGGTGCCCCTGCCAGAAGAAGAGAAAAGTTGGTGAAGATGTACCAACACTGTAGCAACAACCCCAACAATTCCAGCCTAAGAAGTAACCCCAGTACTGGCTACAGGCTAACTGGTGGTGAAGCCCTCCTGTCTCTCCAGTCGTGGGATCCTTCTAAAGATTGCCCAGTAGAAATCCTGCACACCATTCTCTTTGGTACTGCCAAATAACTTGTGATTGGCATGGTGCCATTCTATACTGATAATGAGGTAAATCACTCGGAAGAAAACTTTTACAAGAAAGCACCACACCCCATTCCGCCTGTGTGGCTCGTATCTCGGAAAAGATTTCAAAATAATTGTGCAGCAGATGCCTACCATTTTGAATCAATTGATTTAAAAAGACATCTTCACAAACAATCATTCTAAGGCAATCATCTTTGATTGTTTTGTTAAGCTCGGTTCTCTTGTATCCCTGTTATACATGTAAAGAATTGAAACATCTTTGGATGTTTATTTGGACAATGTGGGGTATATTGTCAGAGAGTTGACCAAGGCAATTACCAAATATGATGCATTGGCAGCACTCTCAAGTTGAATCTGTTTGGTCATCTTTGTGAAGATATTATTTGCTTTGCCTTGCCCATTCATTTTGAAACAGAAAGAGGCGGGCAATTCAACAAGTTCATTTATGAACAAATTATCTTCACCAAACGCCAATTGCCTTCTCAAGATATCGCCGTTTCCTTTGGGAAAAAGTACATGTCTGTACACATCTTCCAAGGTGTGTAGTGGCAGGTGCCTGGCTATGGTGGTCTTTTCACTTCTGGAGCCAAGGTTAGGCTGTTTCGACAGTTCCGCCCTCTCACCATCTCTCGTGAGCTTACAGACAACAACAGTAGCTCCAGAAGAATTGTTGTTGGTCTTTCTGGTCTCTTTTCTTTCTCTTCTGGTGCTTTCCTCATCTTTGGTAAAATCGTTGCCATTGACAAAAAAAAAGAATAGGGCCACCATTGTGCCATACAACTTCAAAATAGCCTCTGACCAAACCTCACCCTTACACCCACAACCACAACCACAACATCTGGCTTTTGCCAAAGAAACTCACAACCTTTCCTCTTTCTTTGACTTGGGCCTTAAGGATGATATTGGAAACAATATTATCTTTCCCTTAAGCACCACTGTTGAGGTGAACTATGATGGTGTAGTTGTTGTAGAGGCAGTTGACATTCAGTCAATGAATGAATGCACTGTTTTCAACACAAGTAAGTTTGGCTCTATTTTATGGACAAAGATTACTAGAATTAATTCCATGTGTGTTCTATAATAAATCTTTCTTAAGCAGTGTCCTACTGTAGATATTGTGGGCCTAAGGATAACACATTATGTTAAACAATAAATTCAGTGATTGAGTTGTCATTTTGGGACGATCCTTGTTCTATTTCTTGTCTTTACAGCCAATTCTATACTTTTAAATTGCAAAGTCAATAGCTATTGCTAAAACAGGCAGGTAGAGTTTGAAGTTTTTTTTTGTAAAGCAAGTAGAGTTTGAAGCTGTTCATTTAGATAGCAAAAAAGGGCTTTTCAGATACATTAGCCAATCATAATAACATTGTGATTTCATTCTCATAAATTTCCTTTTATATCCCAAAAATCTTTGGGTGTGAAGTTTTCAGCACACTATTTTCAGAAATTATTCGCACAACTTCAGAAAAAATTGCACACTTTATATTTTACTTTTTGTACAATATTATATATATAAAAATTGCACCAAGTGTGCGAGGTTTATCAAAGGGTATTTTTACTTGAGCATATTTCATATTTCAAAGAAGAATAGCGACAAAATCCCTTGAGATCACTGATAAGAACATCGCTACATGCTTCAGTCATCCTCATGTTTAACGTCTCAATTTCTAAGATCTTTTCTCTTTTAAGTTTACTCTTCACAACAGACCAGAGTTTCTCTATGGGATTAAGCTCAGAAGAATACAATAGAAAGTATGTACATCTATAGCCACGACTTACAATAAGTCTTCTAATTCTTTTAATGAATGTATGCTTTCTTAAATGATAATGTACACTTTTCTGTTATGAAGTTGTAGCCTTTTTGGTGGCCTTGGGTTTTGACTGGGGCTTCCAAGGTGATTAAGTCCAATTAGGTACTGTAGTCCATGATATTTTGAAGAGGAAAACATTCTTTAACTACATCTATTAAGATGGGCTTATTGCCCAATGCGTCGATAACATTTCCCTGTCCATCCTCATAGTAAATCTGTAAGCTGATTGTTGAAGAAATAATATTTCGAAAAGTGTACAATTCTTTTTTAATAAAACTGTGCAAAAAGTGAGAAAAAAAGGTGTGCAATTTTTTTTCTGAAGTTATGTGAATAATTTCTGAAAATAGTTTGTAATGTTGGACACTTGAGATAAGATTGGAGACACGTAGGGCCTGGAGGGGCTGGCTACTGACAGAAAAAAAGATAAAAGAATAGGATGTGGAGGTGTTTTCGAAAGTGCAAGGGTGTAGGGTAAAGGTGAGGTATAGAATATACCACGAACAAAGTAGGGTACAGAGAACAAACAAGTCTTTAGTCTGGCTGTGGTACTTTGTGCATACACAGTTCGGAACCAACGAAAAGGAAAGAGACACAACAAAAACAGTAATAGAGCAAGAAGCAGCCCACTATCCAAGTCAAAGAAAGTCTATCTTGTTTATACTTCAGAAAGTAGCTCGGATCAAGGTCTGTTTTATTAAAGATGTAGTAAACTACACTTTTCATACTAATTGCTACCTCATTTCCTGTGAGGTGGGGTCTTGTCTTCTTACCATTGCAAGCGTGCTTTCCACCAAACCTCCAAGAAGATTGGTTGGTCACACTACACTGTCTCACAGTGTATTTTCTTTTCTGTTTGACTTGATTAAGCTTTTGTCAGAATGAGGGAGATAATAGAACAATAAAAGGAACAGCAGGAGAAGAACACTGATAGAATTTGTGAGGGTGAACGCCATAGTGCATATAAAATCTAAAAAAAATCTCTCCTTTTTTTTCTTCTCGTTACTGCCATTTTATGAATTGAGTTAATAAGAGTGCTTGATAGATGACCAATGCACTGATTGGCAAAGTATTAATGGGCTAATGAGTTACGTTGAATATCTATATATTTTAATAAAGACTAGTTCTTGCACCAAATAGTTTATTTCTCTAATACTAGGAGAGTGGGGCGTTATCTTTTCCTGTTAAAGAGAGATATCTCTTTTTTAGATCATTCCTGATATGCTCCAAGTAGTGTTTTATTGGTATTGCTTTTATGAGCTATGAACTATGAACATGTAAAGAAAGGTCTTTGTCTTGAATCTATTTACATACACAGGCAGTAGTATTAATGAAGACTGGCGAGGCTTCATTATTGCTTTATATCTCATTATCTTCCATTCTTGACATAGGAATCCACATCGTCATTTCTCATGCTTAGGTGATACCAACCATAAAGCTCCGAGGAGAGAGAGAGAGCAGTAGGCTTCAGATCACCAGGTCTGTTTTTATTTCTATATCAAGCCATAGATGTTCTTATCGGAGCTTAGATGGCCCCACAATGCGCCACCACTTCACACCTCTTCTTTATGAAGGACAGTGACTTCTACCAAGGCAAGATAGAGCAGAAAAAAAGAAAAAAGTATTTGTAATGAAATCATACTCTCCATCTCTCTACATTTTATAGACACTAGTGAATATGGCTCTTTATTCTTTATATTATTTATTTTCATTCTATTCTATTCAAGAGATAAAAAGAAAGAAAGAAAAAGACATACATCCAAGGGTCTTGTAGTCATACTCTTTCTCTGTACACAACAGACAAGAGTTTTGATGATCTAGGAGATGCTTCTTGCTCCAACATCCCCTTTTTATCGGCCATTGAAACAGGTACAACCACTGGCTCACTTTGAAAAGACGCATGGTGAGCATGTGAGTCGTGTCAACATCTGACGTGTGATTTACAATGGACTCGTGCACTAACATAAAAAAAAAGACGAATATGTGGGGAGGGTGTATAGTTCTATTTTATAGAGGAGTTTGTGTGGAACATGTGGATGATAAGATGAGAGTAAATTGTAAAATGCAATAAAATAAAATAATACAGCCCAAGCAATTGTCTATGTTGATTTGTTTTAGTGACAGAAAAAGAAAAAGAAAAAGAATTGTCTGAAATTTAAAGTGACAAAGTACTTTTTTTGGTCTTTCAGTGTAATAACAACAATTAATAGTAATTAATAAGAGATAAAAGAACAAATAATGATATTTATGTGTGGATGTGGGTGTGTTTTATGAAGGACAGGGCGCCAACTGTGTCATTTGTAGTCTGACAAATAAATGAAGTGTCAATTTCATAGAGTATTCTAAAATATAAAGTAGAAATGGAAAGAGCAAACGTTGCTTTTAATCTGTAAAAGATTCACTCGTAGCAGTATACGTGTAGTTGCTATGTAGTTGCTATGTGGTTGCTATGGGCTTTTATTTATTTTCTATTGGTATCTGTATTATAAAATCAAAAATATATACCTTATTGAAGCAATAAAATTCACATGGACTACTTTATCCCAGAGGGTATATCATGGCAGTGTGTTCAACTAGGACTAAAAAGTAAAAGAAAGAATGAATAGTAGAATAGTTTATAGATCCAATCTCCAAATAGAGTCTATGGATGTGTCTGCCTTCTTTTAAAGACCCTCGGCTATCAAAAGAAAGACTATAACTATTTACTATTCTCAACACTATAGAGAGTAGTATGGGCTGATATATCATTCCATAAGAACTATCTCTACTAGAACAATAAAGAAAGAGTGTTGAGTTCTCAGCCATAAAAAGAAAACAGTCAACGAGTGTATAACAAACACACTACCAAAACACCAGTGAACTTGGCAAACAATAGCACCAGTAAACCAGCCTCTATCGCCCACCATGACTGTTTCTGTTCCAATACAATCTATATTACAATGAACGGTAATAATGTTGTGTGACAAGAGATACAAATGGTATAAGCTCGGACGCACTACAGAGATCCATTCAATGGAATAGAGTTAGTGGTGCTGAAAATCCTTCTAATGTTTCACAGTGACTTCAAACACGTTATTGTTGCTATTAAATGCAATGATGTTGCATAGCGTTGTTGTGTCTGTATCTCTTTACAGATGAGCACAGGAAAAATTTAATCGATACCAAGATTCCTATTTAGACATTCCAAGAACTGTTCCATGCACTCTCCCATCCCAAGACCGCCTTATTGGGCTTATTGGGCTTATTGAGTCCATTGCGTCTATTAAATGTGTTGGGCTTATGGGTCTATGGACATGGGTGAAGATATGCTTCTCTTTCTTTCTCTTGGAATAAGGTCTGTTACACAACAAATGACTTGTGCAGGTTAGGTCGATCCATGTTCTTGACAATAATTAACTTGCAGTTCTACACAACATACTCTTTTCTCTCTGATATTTCACACTTTTTAATGTTGAACAGTGACTGTTGTAGTACACAAAATATTTCTATCCAAAAAGACAGGCTCAGTGCACACTTTCATTGATAGGTCAAACAATAGATTTATTATACTGTATCAACAGTGTCATGAAATAGACAATTGAGCCAGCAATGCCATAGAAAGTAATACAAGTAGATGGAGGAATTAGAGGAGTCATGTATGGGAAAGAAAGAAAGGGATAAATATCTATATATAAAAATAAAAATATATCTATCTCTATCTGTGTGTAGGTGTGTGTAGGTGGACAGGGTAGTCCCCATTGTCCATTGTCAATAGTAGATCATAGGTGGTAGGTGAGCTATTGCATGTTACCTACTCCCCCTTTTTTCTTCTTCTATCAACCTACAAATATACACACTTCCACCACATACAGAAAGAAAGATAATAATAATAATAAAAGAGGGGGGAGAATGCAAAAGTAGAATAAGGAAATGAGAAGCATAAAAGAAGTTCACATAAGAAAGAGGAATGACAGAATGACAATGAAAAAGAAAGAAAAAAAGAAAGAAAAAAGATGACGATGACGATGAAAACCAGGAATGAGATAGAATAAAACCAGAGTGAATAAGCGTAAAGATAAAAAACCATAAAAGTTGCCCATGCATGTCCTTTAAACAACACCAACACGTGATGACTTTTTACCGACAATGCTCTTGAAGCTCTTCCACATGCGACCTACAGTGGAGGTCTGTTGCTGAGTGGTTTCTGTCTGTTGCTGGGGGGCAGTCGCCGACTTTTGCTTTGCAGACTCGTGATCTGTCGGCGTAACCTTTGAGCGCTGAAAAGATGAGAAAAAGGAACGACGTGGTAGAGGTGCCTCTTCGTGGAGAGAGGGGGATGTCTTTTGAGCAAAGGAAAACACCTTGGAGGACATCTTCTTTATCTCTGACGTAAGTGTCTTTGCCTTTGTCTCCTTGTGTGCTGTGGGGGGTGTGGTGGGCACTTTAGGATACTCAGGCGTATTGCAAGTGGACGATGAGGGAGGTGGGACAGTAGTTGTTATTGTTATCGGCTTTCTAGTGTCTGTGCGCCCACCCCAGAAATGGCGAGCAGCAAAGATGGAGCCTCGAGTGTCGGGGGATGGGGCAGGTTGGGGCATGGCTTTGATTGGCTCTGCTGCAGTGGGTGAACGAGAAGATCGGAAGCTAAAGAACTCTTTGATGCGGGTGGAGGTCTTCTTGAGTAAGGGAAGAGAACTGCTAGAGGCCTCCTGTGAGGGTGAGGATGTGTGGACGGGTGTAGTATTGCCGAAGCTTGATATGTTGGTAGGACTAGGCAAGGGTCCAGATGTGTGTTTTGAAAACAATTCTCTCAACGACTGTACTGTGCCTCTCTTCACCTCCAGCCGTGGTAATCGCTCTGATTGCATTGAAAACTCACTGGTGGTGGGTGAAGAGGCCAGCTGGAAGAAAGAGCGAAGTGAGTTGACGGTGCCACGCTGGACTGTGCTGAGTAAAGAAGCGGGTCTTTGCATCGTAGAATCTCCATCGGTGGAGTGTCGTAGGCTTTGGTTTTCAAAAGACGGAGCTCGTGTGGATCGGTGAGTACTTTGCACGTCAATGGGAGAAAGTGTGCTGTAAGATCGGGTAGACCTAATAGAGGGCAGAGGGCGTGCAGGTGAAATGCGAGCTACATCACGAGGATCTGCTTCTGCCACAGGCAAAAAGTGACCATCGTTGTGGAACGGAAAAGCAAGAGGACGAGGGCAAGAATAGACAAGATCAGGCTGTCGAGGTGACAGATTTTTCTTGGCCCGATGGGGTCTCTTTTTGCTCTGCGACGTGGCTGATGTGGTATCGGTGGCCAAACTTGACTCTGATACTATGCTGCGAATAGAGGGGTTGTCTATGGAAAGACGTCCTTCTTCTTGACAGTCTTCTACTGAAGGGGGTTCTGTGGTGGTGGGAGATGTGCTGTTGGAGGCTGAGGAGTTGTAGCCACTGTCTACGCCCGATGTGCTGGAGGAGAGTGAGTTGCGCTTTTTGGAGAAAGATCTCTTAGTACGTAGATTGGCATATTGTTCATGTCTATAGCCTGCAGAGTGAAAGTACATTGAATGAAGAAGAGAAATGTCTCTGTGTCTTTAAGACAACGCTAGGGAAGAGAGTAATAGTAGAAAGGAAAGGGAAAAGAAGAAGAGAAAAGTGTGTTTTCATGGAAATAAATCTTCATAAAAATAAGCAATCATGAAAATGTGATAATAATGCCATTCTCGGTCACCATAGTAACACGCATCAGTACAATAACAGTCATGCTAAATATAACACTAATAAGAACGGTAATAGGAATAGAATTAAATAAAGATCAGAGCTCTAAAATGTATGACCATCATAGCAATGGCCATCATATAAAAATAAATAATAAAAATAAATAATAAAAATAAAAATAAAAATAAAAATAAAAATAAATAATAAAAATAAATAATAAAATAAAAGATATAAAAGAGTAGCGGATGAACAAATCCCGGACTAAAAAGGACAAGGGAAATGAACAGCAGAGGTCCCGGACACTTTTGTGTAAGCCAAGGATTGTTCGTGATACATAGATTCTTGTCAAAAAAGAAATGCACTTTTATGTCTACTTTTCTGGTCACAAATAAAGTTACCTTGTCATTGTATTCTTCTTTGTATTTCTACAATAGCCATAGATGACAGGAACAGAGGACACTAAAATACCCGCCAATAAAGGACGAGTACAAATGCTATTGTTCCTTGGCAGGGAAAATAGTCCTATCTATTAGCACACACACAAAAAAAAAGATGGACAGAACCCTCAAGATGATATCAATAACAAAACAGCCGATGATTTATTATCTCTCCCCCTTTAGGTGTTTACTGTTTTATATGTATATCATCCATAGGTGACCCCGACACTGCAAGCAGGAGCCATGTGTAGATTTGCCCAATGCGTATCCTTACTGTATGAAATAAAAATAATCCAATGGTTGCGCAGACACTATTCTAATCCAGTCTCTTGTATCCGTATCTAAATAGTACAGACAGAGCAGCAGATAGACCTACAGCAAGATGCATACACCAAGCAACCATCCCCATTCTAAAGGAGATAGCGTGTAGAGTGTCCAGGGGGGAAATATGGCGTGTGTCGAGGGCATAAGCCACTAGACAAGTGGAAGCAGCTCCAGGAATGGCTTATCGTAAAATAGATAGAAACTTAGCCCATCGCTAAACGTGGCATCTTACTATGAAGTACAAGCATGCTTTGTGGATACTGATCGACAAAATAGGAACAATGAATCTCTTCATATCCATAAAAAATAACAATAAAAAAATAACAATAAAAAATATACTCAAGTGTCCAAACCAAACTTACCTGGCCACGAGTTTCCATCCTCTCTCACTCCTTCTACGATGGCTGAACATTGTACCCAAGAGTGCCACCAACGTCAGTGCTCCAATTACAGCTGCTAATACTATTCCGGCCCCCGCTGCTTGCCTAAACTTAACAACCAGCGTCCACGTGGCCATAAGTAGTTCAGAATAATCAATTTAAGAAAAAAAAGAAAAGGAATTTCTCTTATCACAGCCGATAAAATCTTTCTGTACTTGTTTGTGAATTAGTATAGACGTCCTCTCACTGTTCATCATAGTGTGTTCAAAACAGAGCATGGTGCTATGTACATTTCTTATTTATGACTATGACTATGACTATGACTACTGTTACTATGGCTATTAATTATGACTATTAATTATTAATACAGTCACTCAAGTTATTTCCTGGAAAGGATTTACATTCACCTGTAATACTTAACATAAATATGAATGCATTGAACTATGCTCGTGTCAATGGAGTGTGGGGAACAGTCAATGTATAGGATTCACCTTTGATACAATCAAGATACTCTTACTATGTTTCTGAATAATGAGGCGTAAATAGATGTATTAGTCATTCACTTATACTTGGCGTTGGTTTAATAGTATGCATAAAAGGAACATTATAAAATATCTATGAGTAAACATCTCATCCCAATTCGCTTACTATTTCATACACATTAAGGCAAATAAGTTAAAGCTATAACCTTAACAAACAAAGGGAGAAAACAACAATGTAGTCCAAGAGTGGCATGATGGGAAGGAAAACAAAAAGAAACAGAATAAAATACGAATCAGAAAATCAACAATCTAAAAGGTAGAAAACAGTCAATGTGGTCAAGGTGTCTTCTTCACGAGATTATCCTCATGATATAAAAATAACTAGTCAATTCTCCACTTTTTACTTTTATCCGTGAACACTATCTATTACATTCTTCCAGATGAGTCAAGAGGTATCCTCTATAGAAATGAATTCCATGTTATGACAAAAGAACAAAATAGTGTGTTGTGTTCTACATGACATTCAATGTGTTTGAAACAAGTCTTTACGGAGAATTACCTAACCTATCCATCCATACACACACACATATATATATATACAAAGACATACACATTGCAACCGAAATAGGGAAAAAGTGTGTTCTATTGTAGTAAGACATGGGAGGGATGAAACAAAAAGTGTCTTTTTATTTATTTATTTGTGGTACGTTATGAGCATAAATTCCCCTTTATTGAAATATATACATATAAAAAATAATACTATACGCTGTTATTGTTGAACAATAGAAACATCCACACTTCTATTAAGCCTACAGATAAGAGAATTTACCATGGACATCGGCAGGGAGATCTTGAATCAGACGACCTATTCATCATACACAACATCGTACACAAAGAGGCTATTTCTTTCTTTTTTTATAGTGACAAGTCAGTATTTTTATTCAGCCTATGATGTACGTTTGTGTACTTTTAGGTTTACATTCTTTTGCTATTGCTGTAGCGCTGTAAGTGTCTCTAATGTCTAATATTTCAACTACAATACTATATAAAAATAAGAAAAATATAAAACTTATTATTATAATTATAATTATTATTATGTAACAAAAAATCAACAAAGAATGGAAATGTCTACCCACCACCAAGATAAGAGAGATCATAGAATTACATTAAAATACAGTTTTGATTCTCTTTACTGCTATCCTGAGTATAACGAAGATAGTTTCCTCTTTGTGCTTCTTTAAGCTGCTATTAGAAGAAGAAAGAATAAGCACCTGATATTTTCTTGAGTGATCTTACATGTCCTTTAGCCGATGCCTTTTGGTAATAGGTTAAGGCTCTATCATAATCTCGAGGCACACCAATGCCCATTTCATAGCACTGCCTATCGGTAGAAAGAAAGAAAGAATCGAGGAAAGAATTGAGAAAAGGATATCAAAGACAAGAGTCCATCTATTTACCCTAACATCGAAAGGGCTTCTGGTAATCCTTTCTCACTTGCACGTTGACACCAGTGAAAGGCACCATCTTCATCACGGGGATGACTTAGTGCCCATCCAGAGACATCCAGGGCAAAACGAGCCCTGTCTTCTCCATTCTCTGGACCATGGCTTCCGTGGTTCAATAGACGACTAAGTCCTAACATGGCATGTGCATTCCCACTTTTGACAGCTGCATAGTAACTGGCGGCACTCTTGGCCAAATGAACAGGCATACCAAACATGCCATACTCATAGATGTATCCTAGTTTACTCTGTGCTTCGTGATGACCTGAACGAGCAGCCCGTTCAATATAAGTGACTGCAGCATAAGCACCACCATAATGATCTGCCAACAGTCTACACAATCACAATAAGAATCAAAGAGAAGACAATAAGCCATGCTCTGTCACTCACTCAGTACCCTATAGAACTACACCACTTACTTTGGAACATCCACAAGTGGGTAGGTATTAGTGAGAAGAAGCCCCAACAAATAGAGTGGTTCTGAGTAACTATCTTCTGTCATTGCTATTGTCTGATGAAGCAGCTCCAGGCCTCGTGTTGTGTTCTGGCGCTGATGAAGATCACCATGCAAGTTGACCTTGGCCATTCTCTATCCACCCACCAGAAAGTAAATAAATAAAAGGCATATATAGGTGTATGTACATATGCATATAGGTATATAACAGTAAGAATCTAACACTCCCTCTATAGTCTATACTATCACTTACAAATACAGCATCTGGTAATCCCTTCTCTGCTGCCTTTTGGAAGTAATGAAACGCATCGACACTCTTCTCTTCTTTTTCATAATGCAATGCCAATGCATACATTCCCTCAGTTATCCCTTGATTTGCTGCTACTGTCAACAACTTGAATGCCTTGGAGTTGTTCTTTCTAAACCCATACAAAGATTGATCCATCCACAAGGCCTGCATCAAAGCAGCCTCTCCGACCCCTTCTTTAGCAAGTCGCTTCACCCATCGCACCCCTTCTTCTTCCAATGCCTTTTTCTTTTTTGCATTCAATTCATCCACAGAAGTAGTATGGGTACTGCTATTCAAGTACAATGGATCCAAGTCTTCCATGTTGGGCAAAGAAAAGCCATAAGGATACGATTCAGGCTGTGGATCCAAACCACCATTACCACCACCACTACCACCACCACTACCACCATGCCTACTCACTCTTGTTTCCAATGGACTCATGGGGTCTTCTTCTTGATACCCCCGCATGCTCTTCCTCTTACTACTACTGCTCATAGAAAAGGTAGCCCCCAGGCCATACGATAAAGAAGCACGGGTAGCCTTTTTCTGGCCTGTCTCGTACAAACTGGCCAATTCCAACAAGTACTTTGCAAAAGAGAGTTGTACACCAGGATCACCAGTTTTAAGGGCCTGGTTGCGGTACAGTTTAATGGTATTTGGGTGATTTGTAAGACTGTAGGATGCCTTGGCATACTTGGAGGCATGCTGGAGTGCCTTGCTGGAGGCCATGTTGGTGGATGTTTTTACAAGGGGGACATTGAGAAGTCGGGTGTCATGGCTTGGTACGGGAGAAGTGACTCTACTGATGAGGCCACTTTCTGCTTCGGATCGATCCACACCATGGTAGAACATGTCTGCTTGTGGATGAGAAAAGGGTGTGTTAGGGGGTGGCGTATAGCATGTGGTGGGGTAGTCTTGGTACCAGCTGGGGAGGGGTCTGTCTTCCATACGTGTCATTGGATGGTGGGTGGGTACAGGTGCTCTGAGGGGTGTTTCTTGGGCTGTGTAGTGGGCTGTGTAGTGGGCTGGAGGATAGAGGGACGGTAAGCCAGAGGTAGGAGGAGAGGGTGACGGTGGGAAGGTGGGAGAATAGACAGAAAGTGCATCAGTGGTTGGAATAGGTACAAAAGGCAGAGTGTGGATGAGGCTGTCCATTCCCAGCAGAGGCGACACTTCAACAGAAGGTAGATACTCTAGAGTATTGGCTTGAGAGTGGTTCTCTATTGTTTTGGACTGTCTTCGAAAGGAATCGGGTGTTAATGCAGATGTATGTCTTTGCATAGGCGGTCTGTGGATGAACTGCTCTTGTTGACTGCGGACTTCTTCTTCTCCTCCTCCTCCTTGTGTATCGTCATAGACAGGTAGTATGTAAGGCTTTTCTGTTATTATTGAACTTGTCGACGGGAAGTGAGGGTGTTTCTCAGTAGTCGTCATGCCTGCTTCCTCAACTTCTTCCCTGTGAACGTCTTCTCTACAATCCTCATACTCTTCTTCTCTATAGTCTTCGTAGTCATCCTCTCTATGGACTCTTATATGAACGGGTGGTTCTCTGTACTTTTCCCTGTACTTTTCCCTGTACTCTTCCTTTTGTACCTCCTCATGCTCTTCCGTCGCATCACTTGCATCATCAGGGTCAGGGTTAATCACTCGAAGTGCCCAATGATGACTGTCTGAGAGTCCACCTTGGTCTGATTCTATTGTTCCGATAGAAGAACGGTTGGTAGGACTTGTTCTCTCTCCATTGATAGTAAGTAAGGAGGCTGTGGCGCTAATCGTGGATGTGCTGGTAGTGCCTCTTCCAGGCATACTCGGCACAGGCAGACCATGTTGAAAGTAGGTGGATGGTGAAGTCACTTTAACAAAGCTATTCAATAGCCTCTGTTTACGATTAGCACCTGCTGTCTCGGTGGAGGTGCTTGCTGCGGGTTGAGGTCGAAATGGAAACATGGTAGCGTAAGAAGGTAAACTTAGTTCACACGTCGCACGTAACATGTCTGGTCTACGTAAAATATATGTATCGCCTTGTAAAAATATATATATAAATAATAAATATAGATATCTTTAGCTATACCTATAGGAAGAATATAGCTATAGTTTCTATACAGATGCTTAGTCTGAAAACTAAAGTAGCTGTTTTACTTAAGATATAAGAGAAAAGGAATGTGGGCTTATTATAAAGGGATAAACATCTTTTTTTTTCTTTCTAGTTTGCTGATGATGATATATTTATAACTCTACAGTTTATGCTCTTGAGTTGTTTTTATTATTATCAACAACCCACCAAAGAATAGGAGTCATAGAACTGCATGGCTCATTCAAGAGGATACCATGGATTATTTTTGGTATTATTTTTAAAATAAAATAAAATAAAAAGGGAATGTATGAGGGATGTTTTTATACTTATGAGATTGGAAATAGACTCCTTGTCTTTCATGATGCTCTATACTCATCGAATACTACCTCAATGGATAATGACGAGTATCTTCTGGGTGAACCACACCTACAATTACATGCCATTCTAAACAATTGAAAATAGAGACAGGGATACTGTAGCTATAGATGAGTCCAGAGATTATTATTATTATTAAAAAAAAAAGTTAAGTATAGTAGTAAAAAATTAAGGGGAAGAAAAGACAGATGAAGTGACATTGATTAAGACACCGACATTGGCTGAACGGAGCCTCCAAGTGTGTGTACTACGATTCCTTCTCATGAGCTATAGTATCGCTATAAAGTGTGTACAAATATTTACATCGACAAAGTCGGTGTCCAATCATGCATGCATATAGGGTTATATTTCGATACCATTGTGGATAGTACACCATAGCACATCATCACACACCATGGCACAGCAGCTCATTAAATATATTTCCTTCCCTCTTTCCTGTATCTCCCCTCTCTCCCTCCCTCTCTCTTCTCCTTCCCCCTGTTTTTTTTCTGTAGATACACCACTAGTAGCATTATAGATACAATTATAAACTATGAATACATAATATGAATACATAATATGAATACAAGTACAGAATACAAGTACAGAATGTAAATACATAATATAAATACAAAATACGACTATAACAAGGAAAAGATATAAGAACTGATAAGGTATTGTGAATCAATGAAAAGAATCATCTTATATGCCCGATATAAATAGGATTTATAAGGGTTCACTGCTATTTTTACATCAGTATCACCTTAAGACGTCAGAAAAAGATCTTTTTTTATCCACGGAAATGAATAATGAAGTCTATTTTAGTTTATTCAGGTTTATTTTGGCCATACTCTTTTCAACATTTTTCAATCCTTGGAAATGATGAAAAGATAAACAAGATTTTTTTAAAAAAAAAAGGGGGGGAGGAAGGAAAAATAAATAAATAAATAAAACATACACATACACATACACATACAGAGCAAGTCAGATCAAAACAAGTCATGATCTATGTTTTTTTTATTAGTATGTCCGGATATCCATGCGTACTAGAAGCGCTCTCTATCTTATATACTATGTTTTTAATAAATCATGGAGTTACGGAATTATAAAATAAAAAATACAATAACTAAAGAACAGTAACAAATAGTAATAATAAACGGCATTGATCTGCTCAAGTCAAACAATTGAATATTGAGATCCATCTAATGTCATAATAATAATAATAAAAGAGACCTTCTTGGACCCATAGTTCAATGTTGATCGATTCAACAGATCGATAAACGGAAGCATATATTTATTACACTGGTCAGTCATTGTTTATTAAATGCAAGGTCAGTATAGTATATACCATAGAAGCTTTGATTCCATTATTGAATACATATCATTGACTGCATGAAAATAAATTAATTTTTTACTCATTACGTTTTAATAGTGTTACCAAGTAGGGAAATAGTTTATTAATGCTAAACTAATAAATATGAATAATAGTATAGGATAATCTATAGTTCCATTCTGGATTCTAGAATATGTTACCTTGACAACAAGATCTGATAGTATGGCTATTATGGTAATATCTATGTTTATTACTTGCTATTTTCTAATCACCAACACCCTTCAAATAACTCTCTTGTAATTACTACTGTAACTGTAACTGTAACTGTAAATGCAAATGTAGTTGTAAATACAATGGTTACTGTTGCTGTTGTTTTTCTTCTTTTTGCCTATTGACTCTATGGATCTAACGTCCAAGCCATTCTAATAAAGGTGATAAATCATTCCCCTGATATCCCTTCATATGAGAGAAATCAAGGCGGCAGCCTATCCGTATCTGAAACAAGGTGATGTAACCTCAAGAGTAGGACCTCCTCTTTGAATGTGGACTTTTTGTTTTAATTCCCGTTTTCAAGAGATTACAATCTAGAAAAAAAGACCTACAGTGCTATGTTAGTCAATAGATAAGCTAATCACAATGGCACTCCTACTGAAACAAGCACTATTGGTCAAGATATAATAAAATTGAAGTTTGAAAAGCATTAGTGTTAGTATGAGAGGATAATAAGAATTGAAATTTGCCCATCTCTCGAAACACCCATTAGAGCATGTTTGAGTTTACATAGCAGTCATCCATCCATCCTAGGCACTGATATACATGCCTAAGTATCCATAATGTAGAGATAAAAAATAAAATACTTTACAGAACCAACTCTCTTGGTGAATTCACGTATGGATGTGAGAAATTAAAAGGAGAGGCACTTGTGAACTTCAGAATAGACAAGAAAAAGATGGAAGAAGAAAAAGATAATGTATGTTTTGATATTCCATGAATGGCAAGGATCATTAGTCTAGCAGTATGTCTTCCTTATCGTCATCGTTGCACTCCAAAGAACAGTTTGTGTTAACTAGTACACTCATTTAAGTGATTCATAGACTAAGGATCAAGTGAATTAGCTTTAGATTCAGGTCCACAGTGTAGCAGTACAATAATAAAAAGGCTCGTTTATGTTTAATAATACCATTCTTTTACTATTGCAACAAAGCCTTATGAATGGCCAAATAATAGGGAAGAACATCTTTAATATTTATGACTAACCATTATTATTATAAACATTGATGGGACATAAGAATATCAGTAATTATGAGAATGTAATCACTTGTACTATCTACGTGTGTTTACACTTTTACGTGTTCATCCTAGAGTTAGAGATTGGTAGGATCAGGTAGAATAAATATAAATGCTCTCCTACACGTTCATCTCTCTCTATCTCTCTCTATAAATACATAGTATGTAATCACTATACCCCCCCTTTTTTCCATAAGAATAGACGTTCTTCAGTGTGATCTTTGTCGAGGATAGTACTCCTATTCTCACCACTTTTATAATGCAGGGTAGCTGTTTACAAATAAAAGGCTCTTATGGATTGAAGAATTCACCGAATCTAGTCATCAGTCAATAGTTCTATTCTAATTAGCTGTGTTGCTGTGTCAATTGAGAAAAGAAAAGTGTGATTAGATTTCAAAGTATTACAGTTGAACCTATTTGTGTTGATATTATTTACTGACACTGTTCATCCAAAACAGTCTATTTTCATTTTTTGTTTCTTTTCTTACTGAATACAGTCTCCCACTTCCCTTGATATTTCTACACTCTTTCTAATGCTACTTTATTGTCATGCCATTTTCCATAGATTGCTCCCCCTGCCCCTGCCCCTGCCCCTGCCCCTGAAAAGGACTTGATCTTGTACTGATATACTTTAGAGTAATGTAGACTAGAAAGATAGTCAAGGGTAGAAAGTAGAAAGTAGAATCCAAAATAGATAGAAATAGGAATAAATAATCCATGGTATATAAGTATTTACCCTTTTTCTGTTGATGACTACTTTTTTCCCCTCTCCCTAGCAGATATTCTTTTTCTTTGTTCTTGTCCATCTTGCCAAGGATCTGATACATACCCAGAAAAGAGTGATATGGTAATAAGGAAGATTGTGACCTTGTCTATAAAGACATCCTATAGTGTATAGAGTGTGTAGAGTGTGTAGAGTGTGTAGAGTGTGTAGAGTGCAGAAGGTAAGAGTATGAGATGGATGAATAGATAAATGCTTATATACTACAGGATATGATAAATGACCAGGCCTTAGAATGTATAGTCTGCTTCTTCATCAGAACTCTACAATAAACAATAACATTAATCCATGCCATGGTCTATCCTTGCCCTTACATCTTCATCAGGACTATAAGTGTATGAATTAGTAGAAGCATCAACAACACCACTTACGTTTCTCCTAATACTGTCTGGAGTTCTCTTGACCGTTCCCTGAGTTCATTCTTTACTTTGAGCAGTTGTCGTATATAATCTGCAGCTACAAACACCCTCCAAAAGATGAGGTTCTTATTTCTTCTCCATCTACAACTACACATTACATTTCTGAAGGATCAACGATTCGCTTCTTTGGCAGTGACTCAATGTAGGCACACTGTCCACCAATTGATCAAATCCAATACGAATGTTGGCCCGTCTTTTCTGCTCAGATGCAATATGATTCGCCTTTTTCTGATCTTCTGTCAGTAATTCATGGGTTGGTTTTCTTCCTCTTCCTCCTCCTCTCGCTCGTGGTGCTGGTTTTTTATCTGACCCAAGGCCATCCAAGCAGGGAAGATGGGATCCACTGTCGCTCTCAGATAAGGAAGGTGATAAAGAAGCCTCTCTTTTAGGCGACCCCACCTTCTGCTGGTCATTGACTCTTCTCTTTTCTATCTTGTTGACAGGTTCTGGTGTGTCGGAAAAGGGGCGTTTACGTGGGGTAGAGGTCTGTTGTGGTTTAGGCTGTCTTTGTAATTTAGAGCCTGTTGCTATTGGCTGTTGGTGCTGTTGGTGCTGTTGGTGCTGGTGCTGAGGTAAGGAAGAAGCTGCTCCCTTGTTCAGTCATTCTTCTTTTTTGTACACATGTATACATGTGTGTTTAGATACTTACACGAGGCATGAGGAAGTGTTGTGGCAAGATCGTCTCTTTCGTCCAGTCCATCCAAAAACAATTGCAGCTGCTTCTGTTCTGCCTCTGTAAACAAGTTATGTTGTCGTTCATTAGCAACAGCATTGGCAATGGCAGTGGTGTTGAGGGTAGATGAGGTTCGGTGGGCATCCATGGCAGTGAGGGCTGGCAGTTCTGTTGGCATGACAATAAAGTTTTTTTTTTTTTTGCAACACAGTAGAAATAAGAAATAAGAAACTTGGGGGAGTTGGAGAGGTGCGATAGTTGCGGGGTGAGTCCACGTGAAAAAGACTAAAGTTACACAGGTAACGATGGAGAAAGGGACAGCTTTTATGTCAATAGAATAGAGAAGAATCAACAGCAGATCCAATGGTATTTGTCTTTATTAGGGTTCACCTCATTTCTATTAGAAAAGAGAGGCTGTAGTGGGTCTGCGTGAATATTCATCTTGTTGAGGTTCTTCGTTCTCTGGAATTGTCACTAAACTAGGAGGAACAAGTTCATATTTGCGAAATAAAAGACTAAATCTTGCATAGAGAAAAGTCTCATTCTAAAGGGAAATAAAAAAGAAAGAAAGCTTCAATGACCCACTTATTCCTATGCTTACTGTCTTTACCTCAAAGAATTCGTATACTTCTCTATGATGACCATAGGCATGAGCAAAAATACGGTAAATACGACGGGCAATGGATTGAAAGTGCTTCAGAGAGGGTTCAGGCACAGAAATACTATATCCTATAGCATGAATATCCTTGTTCCATAGCCCATGCCTTACCGACTGGGGAAATACTTTGTATTGTTGAGGAGGACAGTAGCTCCATCCAAGGTATGAATGATGTAATCAAAGGCAGGACACTGGCTGCTTGAGTAAATATAACAAGACCCGACTTACTGACTGGGTGGCAGGATGAGCAGCACACAGATACTGCCACCCATCTGCCTTCATATCTGGGCAGTGCTCAACTGTGCACTCTGGAGCCAATGCAACCACTAGCAGCCCCAACTCTAGGCATATTTGTCTTGACTGTAAGAATATAAGGGTATTCCTCCTTCTACCTTAGGTGTTCATACTGCCACACATCATCGTCAATGCCCTTGGGGAGTTCAACAAGCATATCTACTTGGTTTCTATGAGTGCGGATAGTCTGTTGGAGGTATTCCTGAACATTGAAGGAAGAGTCCAGTGCATCCAAAGACTCCACTGGCCATGCAAACGTATTCTGCTCATGTCAGGTAGTCTAGGTGTGTTTTCTCATTACCTCCAAGCGAGTTCCTGGATAGAGTCTTCTTAGTGTGTGGCGCTGTGGGGGTGTTTCCAGGTCAGTCATCAAGGCACGCACACACAGATAAGTAAAAGTGACTTGCAAAAGAGAAGAGGAAAGGAAGAAGAAGAGACTTGTATGGCACCTCCTGCTCACGTGATATAATGAGAGCAGAAGGATATCTCTACCTTTATCAATCTCTATACACCTCTATACACCTCTATACACCTCTATACATCTCTATACATCTCTATACATCTCTATACATCTCTATACATCTCTATCCTTAGGCATATGGAGTTTATTTATTTCTTTTATTAAGGAAACGTCTCCCTGATACCATCTAACAGACACACCCATCAGTCTTTTTCCAAATGTAGTCTTATAGATAGCCACCTACCAAAATAAGGATGATGCATTGCTTCCTGCGCAGTCAGTCGCTCTTGGTGGTCATAACGCAACAGTTTATCAAGAAAGTCAATAGCCTCTTCCGATACAAAGCGGTGATTCTCATTATTCACAAACTTAGACCAGGGCTTGCATGGGTATCTAAACAAGAGAACATATCAGTCTCCCCCTTTGATATCCTCTTCTCTACCTTCCAAGAATGTCGTGGTATTGCTGGTCCAGTTCAATATCATACTTATCCAAGTACACAAACAGCTCATCTGTCCCCAACACACGGGCAATCTTCACCAGTTGATCATAGTTATCATGTCCATGGAAAAAGGGTTCTTTGCGGAAGATCTATCTCTTATCAGCAGCTGTTCTTTGCCACCTGCTTACCATACTGGCAAACATGCACCCATAACTCCACAGATCCAGACTGTAGTCGTACTCCTGGAAATCCACCAGCAGCTCAGGACCCTTGAAGTAGCGAGAGGCCACCCTCACATTGTACTCTGTGCCTGGATGATAGAATTCTGCTAATCCCCAGTCAATCAGACGTAGCTATATATATACCAAGTGTTCCCCCCCACCCCACCCCCTTTTTTATCAGTCCTACTACTTGAAAGCGTCGTCCTTATCTATGGATTTACCTATCTATGAGTTACCTGTCGCTTATCGTGGTCTATCATCACATTGTGGGGCTTCACATCACGGTGCATAATGCCTTTGGAGTGGCAGTAGTCCAAGGCCTGTCTTCTTCAGTCACAACAGTCACTCCCACACACAAGAGAAGTGGCATTACCTTGAGCAACTCCAGCATATAGTATCGAATATCATAATCAGTGAACTTTGGGTAAAGTACTTTGAAGTCCATGTTGTTGACGTACTCAAAGATAAGAGCGGGTGTTTTTGACTAGGGCCGAGTGAGTCATAGAGAAGTGTTATTCTACATACAAACAAACAAACAAACAAACAAAAAAGATGCTCTACCTGTGGATCTCGCACAACATCAAGCAAACACACGACATTAGGACCTCCTGCCAAGTTCTGGAGAATTTTGATTTCTCGCTTGATCTTCTTCTTCTTGACTGGCTTCAGTACTTTGATAACACACTTCTCACTGCTGGATGTAGTGATGCCTTCAAACACTTCAGAGTACTTTCCACGGCCCACTTTACGTATGACTTCGTAGTTGTCCTGAGCACTATAGTAAGGGGCAAAAGGAACACATGAGCAAGTGAGCAGATGTGTTCTTTGTTGTTCTTTGTTGTTGTTATTGTTGTTATTGTTGTTGTTGTTGTTGTTGTTGTTGTTGGAGTTGGAGTTGGTTGGACGGACTTACCCCCATTCTACCTGCAGATTGCAATAGTCCCAGTAGCTGCTCTGTACCTTTGTGTTGGCATCAGCATAGCACCTGGCTACACTCTGATAGGGCATTCTGGAAGTCATGGTGAACAGAAAAGGCAACTAAGGAAAATGTGCAATGCCGTAGTTGGCACCGAAATATATTTTTTTAACGCTTGACAAAATGTTTCTAAACTCCTACTTAACGCGTAGAAAGCACAGTGTCCCTCTTTTTGAAGATGGCTGTGAAGTCAATCAAGTGGGCATGAGAGGGGAAAGAAGATATGAGATAAGTGAATGAGGTTGAGATATGTTTCTATCCTATAAGAAATAGGCACCATGAGCCAACCAGGGTAAGCTAAATAGCATACAGAGAGTATTTGAGTAGGCAAGGTAGCCTAAAATAAGAAATACAGTACAACACAGAGATATCAACAAATGTCTCTTCCACACCATGATTCGAACCAGCGACCATTCTACCTGGCAAACAGACGTTCTTCCGGTTGGGCCAACCACCAAAAGGGCATGACAGCCCCTACCATCTTCTGTCAGATGCTTGGCCCATCTTTGGTTGCTGCGTGCTTGGTTGGCGGTTTCGACCTTGAGTCCTGTCCTTCTCCCTTCCTTGTGTGGCTTTCTCTGTGTCCCTTGTCTTCCTGTGTCCTGCCTGCAGGTTTTAACGCTATTTGTTCATATGTCTGGTTCTTTAGGTCTGTGTTCACAGACGAACAAAATAAGCTTTCCTGTGGGATTCTGCCTGTATAGCTAATAATGATCTTTGTATCGCCAGCATAAATACTTGTAATAAAAAATCTTTGACCTGGGCCAACCACCACGGTCCTAATAAAAAAAAAGCAACTAAGGAGAAAAAGAAAAAAGAAAAAAAAGAAACCCAGCTGCACAGATGTACACAGCTTTGGAGAAGCAAAGTGCAAAAAGTAGAGTACAAGGGTAAGGTACAAATGTGAGGAAAGGCAGGAGGCAGAAAAAGGACAGTCCAACTCCATAGGCTCTATTGACACTGGTTCTCCTGCTCTCATATCTCTAAGCACTGGAGTTGGCTCTACTTGTCTTAATTACAGCATTTTATCCTAAAATTAGACAATTGGAAATTAAATGGGACAATCCGAATATGAACATTACATATGAGAAAGAGAATATATCAGACACATCCACTATTGTTGATGGATTGAATTCTCTCTCTCTCTCTCTCTCTCTTTTAGTTAATAAAAATAAATAAATGCTACGGAAGACATCCCTGATAAAAACATCAGAATTGTGTAGTGTCTTTTATGCTATATAAGAAAGAATACAGTCTGAAGATGTTGTTCTGTCATTTTCCTTTCTTCTTGGTTATATGTTATTATATATGTTTGCTCGTCAATCATTCCCAAACACCCATGTCGTATTAAGAAATCAAAGTATATAGTACATGATTAAATACCCTATAAATGTGCTTGGTTTACATCAATGGATAAGCCTGTGAAAGACTTGGCCGTTGGAATCAAAGACAATAGTATGTTGTACATATAATGAATTGAAATACTACTGTATGGGTATGGGTATGCCTTGTTGTAGAATCAGTGAATCATCTCTGTTCTTTATTTATAAATATATATGCCTCGTTAGTCTATTAACTCTGGAGTAGAGATGTTTATTGTATGCCAAACATTTACCTACTCTCGATATCATCTTCAGCCTATTACCACATCCTTATGGAACAGTCAAGGCTGACTTACTGTTTTTCAAGAAGAAGAAAAGACAATACTATATGATTTTTATATGCCTTTCTTTTCTTATTGTTTCAAGCTAAATGTCTAAATGTCTAATTGTCTAATTGTCTAATCTTGGGATAAAATCCTATAACATATGTCTTGCAATATTTGCACTGTATAACACAGATCATCCTAATAAAACACCACTACCAGCATCACCTACAGAAAACAAAAGTGCCTATCTTTTCTGTCTTTCTTCTTCTCACTCCACATTCATGAATATATCTGGTGTTTTGTCCACCCTCCCCCATCTACAAGTCCATCACACAACACTCTGCTTGGGAGAGAAATAAGCACTGTTGGTGTCACCTTGGGAGACTATCATTTCGCGCTTTTCACCCTAGGTCTATTCTACACATGTCACTTTTCTTTAGACTTTTCTTTAGACTTTTTTTCTTTTCTCGTATCTATATCTGCATCTATATCTGTTTTTACATCTATAAAAACACAAAAAACAAAACACAAAAATATAGAAATATAGAAATAGAACACTTTATAATATGAAAAAGAAGAATACTAATAAAAAAAAGAATTACTTATACAGGAGTAAAACAATAGAAAAGAAACAGCCCCAGTCTCTTGGTGCTTTCTTCAAGCATAGGCATTAATACCAAGACACTCGGAAACAGTGGTAAATCGGTACTGCTTGGAATTCACATACTCAATGGCCCAAGGAACAAGTTCAGTAACGGTCTGTTGGTAGACTTCATGTTCAAGGGCAATGTGACCACCAGAAGGTGTGCCTGATTCACCACCAAGCACACTGCTAAAGTTATCTTGTTCACTGGCAAGACTGTGGGTGACCCAATCAAGGGAATCAATGTCCCACATAATCACACTAACATGGGTGTGAGTCAGAAGCAGACAGAGGGTGTGATTTACCTGTATCCCAAGTTGCCCAAGACCTGAAGTGTGTTGCTGTCATAATCACCAGCAGGGGGACGCATCACTATGCCAACATAAAGTCAGTTCATCAGTTTATATCCGTCATTTAGGAGTCTAAAAAGGCAGAAAGAAAAAGGGTCCTAGGACTCAACTCACGTGCAGGTCTAATCGGACAGATAAAAATAGCCCATCAAAGCATAGACCAAGGGAGAGGAAGAAGCAGAAAGAATCAGGAAGAAGCAGAAAGAACAGCCGCCAAGAATAGATTAAAAGAGATTAAAAGAGATTAAAAGAGAAAGAGCAGTGAGTCCATTGTGCTCCATCTCTCACGGGATAAGGAGAATCCACTGACAGAGGGAGAGTAGTAGTAGAATGATAATAGTACTATTATAGTACTATTATAGTACTACTGTGGTACTACTGTGGTACTACTATTCTACCCTACGAGTCATCCTGCCTCCTCATTCTCCTTATTCCAAGACCTCCTGCTTTTCTTTACCTTTTACCAATGGCTTGCTGGATGATATCAGCATTCGTATTCATCTGGTAGCTCACTTCCTCAGAAGATAGTCCGCCCAATTGCTTGTGCTCATAAGTGTGACTGGCCACTTCATGACCCAAGGCAATAAAGTTCTGGAGGACTTGCAAGTAGGACTTGGTACCGTCCGATGTCTCCACAGAATCAGTAGTCACATCACTGTAGAAGACCATGGGATTTAGAGAACGCTGCTCTTTTGACATTGGAGCCTCTACTTACATCCAGTTCTTGCCATTGACAAAGAAGGTGGCAGAAATACCCTGAGCATGGAGTGATTTGGCCAAATCCCATGAGAATTGGTAAGGACCATCATCAAATGTCAATGCAAATGTGCCAGGGACTGTGCATTTGGTATAGACAGGAGCAGCTGAGCGCTTCTGGATGGGAGCAGCAGCCACAGCGGCAATAAGAGTCATTGCTGTCAAGAGAAAAGAACGCATACTGAGAATAAGATAGAGAATAGAGTGTGGAAATAAGACTGCTTATTTGGAGAAAGAGATAAAGACACTACAATGGGTGGATGCTTGTAAAAACACACAAAGTATCTCCCTCTTTTATAGTAAATGAAAAAGAAAAAAGGAAAAAAGGAAAAAAAGGAAAAAAAGGAAACATCCTAAACAAGATGTGAGATGGTCTGCTCTTGTGGTGAGGTGGTTGAGGGTCGGATTTCCTTTCAACGAGGGAACTCCTTGCACTGTTGGATGTGACAGCTTGCTGAGAACAGGACAGCAGGTGCAAGCGATAGTCATAAAATAGAGAAGGCGCTCACCCCCCTCTTTTGCAGAAGAAAGTTTATCTTTGATTATCCCTGGACACAGAAATCAGTGAAGGCCCTAAAATTAGATGTGCCTGATGTTTGTTGATGTTTGTTGATGTTTGTTGATGTTTGTTGATATTTGTTGATATTTGTGGTTGATGTAGTTCATATAGTTTATGTTTTTGTATTTAGACTTTTCTCAGATGTATATTTAGCTATTCAAAAAAAAAAAGAGGGTGGTGTTTGTGGTGTCTTTGTGTTGATATTCTACTTAAAAATAGAATTTTCCTGTACGCTGAACACATTTAGCATAACTTTGTGTTGACATTTGTGTGTGTGTTTTTCTCTTTTCTTTAAAATAAATAAAAGTTATACTTTATGGCACAATGGCTGTAAATAGATATGCTTTTATGGGTAACAATAACAGTAGCACTCTATTCCTGTTGACACTATGGGTGTTTTAATGGGTGTTTTAATGGGTGTTTTAATGAGTTGTTTTATAGACTGATTTATAGACTGATTTATAGACTGATTTATAGACTGATTTATAGACTGATTTAACTATTATTCTATATAACAACTACTTACCATGACAACTACTTTAAATATCTGTCTTCCTGTTTGTCTCAATGTTTGGTTTATCTATTGCTATATTAAATAAGTGCCTCAATGACAGTACGAGTCAAAAGACCCTCTTATTGCATGACACAGCACCACAAAACACATTTGACAGGCACCAGTGTATAAGACATGGGTTGCATCTTCTCATAACAGGCAAGTAGCTACTATTTTTACAATAGACACAACCTTGTTTCTTTTACATACATAAATGTATTTAAAGTTCTCAACCTAAAAATAACCAAAAGAATCAAGTGAGGACATGTATTCCTACCCTCATATCTTACAAAGGAAAACAGGGGTAGAAGAGAATGAGAGGAAACTCAAGATTTGCCACTTGCATATGCACAGTACAAAAGAGAAAGAAAGAGAGAAAGAGAAAGAGAAAGAAAGAAAGGAATTAAAGCCACCCATGCCATTGCTGTGATGATTTATTATTTCATTGAGTGAGTTCAAGAAGACTCTACCAAAGCATAACGAGAGGCAGCACGGTCAAAAAGACTTGATTTCAGATCAAGCTCCTGCAAGAAAGGATGAAGAGGTGCTACTTCTCTCAGTTGACTATGTCATTCCATTAGTAAAAGAACATGGACAGATACCACAGCAAAAAAAAGAAAAGGGGGGGAAAGAAGGAAAAGATAGATTCTGTTGCCCTACACTAGTCCATACCTGACATAGCGGCGGATAACGTCCTGTGTCTTGGATGTCAGAGTGGCACACACAATCATGTTCACTAATGTGTCTGCATCATCACTGTTCTATACACATCCCCACCCAATAGCATGTATTAGATTCTGCTGCTGATGGCTATATCTGGAGTGTGGCTATGTGTCTACATCTAGAGTATGGCTGTACCTTGGCCAATGCTTCCATTAATAAGGCCTCTGCTTCAGGATAACGGCCTAAGCTCAACTGAGTGGCTGCTTGACCATTCAACACTTTGACTGTCTGAGCAGACCCTGACTGACTCAACTCTTCAAAGATGTAGAATCCTTCTTGGTATTTCTCTCCTCCCTTGGGCCAATAGAATGAGAAAAAAGACATATTTACACCTTTTATATGCCTTTAATACACATATGCCCCCGTCTCTTACCACACGTAAATTGACCCATGCTTCCATGATTTGTAAAAGAAGAGCATCTTCTCCCCATATCTTGCACTGACTCACTTCATTTCTAGCCAAGTCCAGACGATCCATTTCCAAATACACCTGAACTGCCAATGCAGTGCTAATCCCCACCCATCCATAGACAGATCAGTCCATGCACTCTTTTCTCTTTCTCCTGTCTACTGTAGGTGTGTGTGTGTGTGTGTGTGTTTCTTTCTTTCTTCTGTTCTATTTTTCTGTTCTATGCTTACCACTCCAATTTCTTTTCTCGAGAATGCAACACTTTGAGAGCCTCTTCTAATTGATGGTCGTTGATATACACAGTAGCCACCAACACCTGTACAAGTGCATTCAATCGATTGGCACCTTCCTCCAACAAGGCCTGTGCTTCCTGAACATAGCTATCAGTGGCAGCCAATCCCTTTTTAGCCTGCAGGTAACTGGCTAACAGTTTCACTGCCCTGAGAGGAGGTTCAGCGTCAGAAGCCACATCATTAATAACAAGGTTGTATTTGGCCTGAGCAACGTAGGAGCGATGCAGGTAGGTCTGTGCTTCCACTTTGGCTTCAGGAGAATACAGGCCTCGTTGTGAGCTCACTTCATTTATCACGGCTTGGTAGTTGCCGAGAGTAAACAAGTTTCGGAGACCAAAGAGAATAGATTCTTCGTCCATGATGAGTTGGAATGCGTGTGAATTATTAAAAGAGAGAAAGACAGAAAGAGAGAGAGTGTGTGTGTGTATGTATGTGTATGTATGTTACTAAGCGTGGAAGTGTGGAAGTGTGGAAGTGTGGAGGTGTAGAAGTGTAGAAGTGTAGAAGTGTAGACGTGTAGACGTGCAAGTATATCAATAGGCGTAGGAGTGTAGGAGTGTAGACGTGCAAGTGCAGAGGCGTGAAAAACTGACCAATGAAATACTCAGAAAAGAAAGAAAAAAGAAAAAAGAAAAAAGGAGGGAGGGAGGAGGGAGGAAATCTCCCCACTTGCGAATCACAGCCCACTCCACTGACAAATGACTTGACGGCCACCCATTACCGTCAGCAACCCACCGACCCATTTTCCAAGCGTCCCCTTCCTTGGTTGTACAGAGAGTGATTCAAAGTCCGTATTGACGCAGCACGTGTGGCCGACGGATGCCTCTCTCTCCTACCACTCCTCGCTATTCACCCTACTTTTCCAAGGACAAAGACATTCCTTCTCTGGGATGTTACGACGTGTTGGGAAAGGACTTGAAGGTTCTCTTTGTGGGGATTAATCCTGGTCTTAAAAGTGCAGAAAGAGGCCACCACTATGCAGGTCCTACCAATCATTTTTGGCCATGTCTTTCGCAGAGTGGTATAAAAGTAAATGGGTCTATTCTTCTAGGCTGATACACAGACAAGGCCTTGTAGATGAACCAATGACTTGGAGACAGGACATTGAGCTGCCTGACAAGCACCGTTTGGGATTTACCAATTTGACAGCTCGTCCTTCTCGTTCAGCCTCAGATCTAACCCTCACTGAACAAAGAGCAGGGATTCCTGTGCTGAATGAAAAGATACAAAAGTGCCGTCCCAAAGTAGTGTGTTTTGTAGGAAAGGGGATTTATGAAATCTATAAGGGTGGAAAGTGTTCTTCTCTTGGATTGCAACCCGACCCTATCCCACTAGACCATGGAGTGTGTGATGTATTTGTGATGCCAAGTACAAGTGGGATTGTTGCTGCCTATTCCAGGCAGGACAAATTAGGGTAAATCTATCTGTTGAAGAAGACATGCTTATGTTGAATGGATAGTTTCTTTAAAAGACTGGGCCAACTTGTTTATGAAAAAGAAAGAGGTTTGCCAATAACAGAAAGAGGTGACATGAAATAAAGCAATGTATGTATGCTATATGTTCGTTGTTCGTTGTTCGTTGTTCGTTGTTCTTTATTTATTGTTCTTTATTCATTGTTCTTTATTCATTGTTCGTTGTTCGTTGTTCTTTATTTATTGTTCTTTATTTATTGTTCTTTATTTATTGTTCTTTATTCATTGTTCTTTATTCATTGTTCTTTATTCATTGTTCTTTATTTATTGTTCTTTATTCATTGTTCTTTATTCATTGTTCTTTATTCATTGTTCTTTATTCATTGTTCTTTATTCATTGTTCTTTATTTATTGTTCATTGTTCATTGTTCATTGTTCATTGTTCATTGTTCATTGTTCATTGTTCATTGTTCATTGTTCATTGTTCATTTTTACTCTTTACTGCTCTCCTCTACAAAGAACACCTTCATGGACTAGTGTTTGTCAGGACACACCAACAGTCCATGATCTACTAAACTGGTCACTACCAAAAGATGTTGGGCAGCATCACGTAGGGCAGTAGTAGAGGCACCATAGATAGCACCAGTGTCGGTTAATAATTCATTGACATTGTCCTTTTGTAGATCCCATGCCATAACACGCATGGGAGGGGGTCTCATTCCCTTTTTGTTCTTGCTCTTGACATAGGCAAGCAGTTGAAGACCATGAGGATGTCCAGACACAAGCAACTCTTGTGTCTGGCTGTCATATCTCAAATTATCAGTAGCTAAAGGAAATGCCTTGCTATTCACATATTCCAAAACAATACCAGGCTTTCCATCCCCCTGTTTGTTTTCTACCACATGGATAGTGTACTGTCGAACGGAGCGTAGATTGGTCTCGGACACAAACAAGACAGAGTCATCTCCTGCCAATCCATTAGCAAAGACCAGTCCCTTGGCCACTGGATAAAAGGTGCCAACCCGTGCATCATAAAATAACACATTGGTGATAGGCAGCAGCAAGTAGTTCTCAAACATCTTGAGAAAAGGGTTGTAGAAGTAGTGGTCATTACTAACAAAGAAAGAGGGTGTGCCATCAGGACCACGGAATCGGTTATCGTGGAAGGGGTGCACACTGTTGGGAGTAGCGAGCAGTGGATGGGTGATTGTCTTCAAGTGGACAAGTTCCTTTGTGCCTGAAGCATCTGTGCTTGCTTGGACACCAAACACCTCGACACCTGAAGGGGCTTGATCAGGTAAATTAACTACAAAGGCCCGGGTAGTGTGTTGATCTCCATGCACATCCAAGGCAATTCCAAGCGTGTGAAGATCATTGGCTACTTTAGGGGATCCCTTTATCTTTAATTTCTCAATTTGTCCCTAGTATTCGGTCAACGTGTCAGCAGTAAGGTCAATATAAACTAAGCAAGCCAAAGGACCCCCTCCACCTGTGCCCAGAGAGAGAGTATATATATATATATACATATATATATATGTATATATATGTATATTCTATAGAATACACTCTATACTATACTATATCATACAATAAAGAAAACCATCAACTCACATCAGTATAGTTCACTCTCCACACACTGCCTGTCTCTATTGCAAGTAAATCCTCTGTTAAATAGATATTCATCACTTTGTTGATTCTATCACGCATGGGATCACAGGCCACATAGACAATGTTCTTTTCAGTAGTAGAGGGTACCATGTCCTCACAGAATTTGAAATCAGGAGGACCTAATGACAAGGGCATGTCCATAATAAACAATTAGCAGTAAAGATAAAGGCACAATAATGAGTGTTCAAAAGAGACAATGGCTTGATATATCCTTATTCTTACCTTGAATACGAGTGCACCCCTCCATACCATAAGACTGAATAGTAACACCTACACTCGTCAGTCCTATTAAGGGATCTACAGATAACATTCAATTTCATTCAATTTGATTTTTAGTCTTCTATCCTTTTTTTCATCAACAGGAGACATTAGAGAAGGGGGCCCCATTTCTCCATTTGACTTATTACATAAATGATATGCGGCAAGAGCCACCAGTCCTCCACCAATCCAAGTGAGTGAGGATGTTTTTCGAGGCATAAATGAATAAGAACTTGGATATCAACAACAGCAACAGCAACAGTAACAAGGCACTTGACTAATGTATTTGTACCATCATGGTGTTTTAAATACTCAAATGTCTTGTACGTGACATTTCCCCAGAGGTACAGCACTGTTAAAGAATATGTACATTTTAGGAAATAATGACTGCTCTTTTCTGTGCTTAGTCAAATGAACATATGAATCTAAACACAGCCATCCCACTGATTGGCAGAACAAGGGCTGTTCCCATTCTATCTTGGAGCCTCTGTCTTGGGTTAGAAGACAAAGGAAATGGGGCAAGTACAGTACTGCTTATAAACACCCCACCCATCTCTCGTCTGTAGTGATCACGGGACTGTGGATGATAGACAGAACAGCCACTGATATTCTTCCCTCTGTCCTGTTTATAGAAAAGAGGGTTCCATTCTCCTGGTCCATGGAAGCAGCAGAAATACGACTGGGGTCTTATTCCTGGCTTGGTGGTTGTCTGCATTATTGTGTAATGACGCGTGTAGGAGCCCATTCAGTGGGGTAGGACCAGTGAACTGAAAATCACTTGTGGCTGTTCATATAACACGTGTCTCATCCACTCATTCTACACCCAGAAGCAGTGTTAGAATTTCACATGAAGGACAACAGGTGTACCATGAAAAGGAAGAGTCATTTGGATGTCTGCAATACAAGGATGGGTCGTTCCTACCTCTTGCTCTGTGGATTTGCCAGTAAGTCCAACTTAAAGGACAGCCATCTACTTTCTTCTTTTGTAGGATATAGTATCTATACCTAAAAATAGGACAATTGCAATATATGAGACAAAAACATAGGAGGGTTCAAAGACCTATCTTATATTTTGGACAAGTCTAATGATAGTCACAAAAGAGAAAAGACAATGATAGAGAACCAAGAAAGAAGGCTATATCCAATGCAGTGCAGCTATATAAAATTTAATTGTAAGACTATAAAAGTACATCGGTATTGGAAGAAGAATCAAATACAACCCATCTCATCTACCTATGATGGCTATGGGTACAGAAAGGAAAGGAAAGAAGATACTGCAAATTCATAGGAGAGTGTATTGGATTGACCAACATATTATACCACATTTTAAGAAATCACTATAAAAATAGACAGCTATTACAAGTGGATATGGATGTAGTTCAAGATTCCAAAGTAAATAACACCAACATCAATTATACTGACTGTGGTCTACACTAGTCAATTGTCCAAAGGCTCTCTTTTGTCTGTCTCAACTGCAATCTACAATTTGTCTCTTTTCTAGAGTAAACTACTGTCCACTGGTCTTTACCTCTTTATTTGCTGCTGTTGAAATATTTTTTTTTTTAAATAAAATAAAATAAAATAAAATAAAATAAAAACACTGCCTTATCATTGGCTTATTTTTTATTTATTTTGGCAAATGACTGATATTCTAAGCTGATGAGTTTCATAAGAAAATCCCAATACTCTTTTTATACCAGTTTTTGCTCTTCTTTAGTCTCTGTCCAGCCAAATCAATGTCACACTCCGCCCAAAATGAGCCTACGAGCAGAACAGAAGCCCTTGCTAAAGAGGCTCAGGTGCTTATTCTTGAAAAAGACGCCCTTGAAGAAGAACTGCGTACTCTCTTAGAAGGACTGCGTTCTCAGGGTGTAGGCATGGACACGCCTCTAGTAGATAGAGAAGGGTTTCCACGCTCCGATATTGATGTAGCAGCAGCACGCGTGGCACGTAGCAGAGTGTATGAATTACGCAATGACCATACAGCCCTCATGTCCAAAATTGAGAAAGCAATGCATGTCATTCATCAAGTCAGTCGAGCTGAGGCCAGTAACACCCCTCGTCCTAATGACAGTACCAATAGTAACAGTCCTGTTCAATCTACCAGCAGCAATAGCAACCATAACATAAACACCAGCAATACAGCACCCACAGCACCCACACCTTTTGCCCTGGTCAATGCTGTAGCACCCGATTCCCCCGCCAAGAGTGCTGGATTGTGCAAGGGCGATCAAATCTTTCGATTCGGTAAAGTAACTACCTCTCTTCCTCCCAGCCAAAATTATCTTCAGGCTGTGAGTGATGTCGTCGTAGCCAGTGAAGGACAGCCTATTCTCCTCAATGTGATGCGTGATTCACAGATAGTCTTGCTGACACTGATCCCCAGACGTGGTTGGGGAGGAAGAGGAACTTTAGGCTGTCATCTTTTGCCTATTGAATGAAATTGATCTATTCCTTTAACATGAGGAGATTTATTCTTTATTTGCATTCTTTATTATTATCAAGCTAAAGCAATTCATTTGGCAATAAGAAAAGGTAGTGAAGTTATATGAGGAGGGTTATTGCATGCCATTTCAATGACAGGTAAACCCTCCCCTTGTTTTGTTGCTGTTGGTGGGAGGCTAGGAGAAGAAGTAGAGTGATGCATGTAGGTATGCATATTTATGTGTAGGCAAGTAGGCTGATGGTTGGGCAGGTAGAAAGTAGACAATGAGTAGATGAAACAAAAGACCAGGGGACCCATAAGGAGAGAATACAGGAGATTATCAATTCATGTGGAATTCTGTTGGACATTGTGTCATGTCGAATGTAGGCGCTATGTATTGCTAGTGTTTACTTGCATAGACGCAAGGTCCGCGCAAAGTACTTGATGAAAATATACCTTAATATTAACAAATAGCCTACTTTTCTGCCCTTAGAAAACAGTTAGTATTCTATGCATAACACACTGTTGAGTAACAGGTGCAGCATCCTATTTTGCTTTGGTCTATCTTTCGCTTCTGTTTTGGACTGTTGCATTTGCCGTAATAGTACTATTACACAGCTTACTAGAATCACTCATAACGGGGACATCCACATATCAAACCTAGTTTTACTGGCGGACTATGAGTTGGGTATTTGCTGTGAGTGTTGATTGTTAAGCCATGATGGACTTGGAATGTGATGAAATTGTAATTTGATATTGTAATTTGATATTGTAATTTGATATTGATATTGTGTAATTCTAATCTTCCGTGACTCTACTTCTATCTCACCGTGATTCTAATATCAATACCAGTATTGCTTGCTATTATCATTTTCCTTGTCAATGGAATTGTAATTGTAGGTATCATAAATAGTAGAAAATAACATATTACAAACAATCATGGCCATTTTTAATGCTCTATATCTACTCTACACAATAGTGTGTATGTTACTTTAACGAGGAGTTCCTGATGGAAAATAGGTACTCTGACTCATAAATGTCCATGACTTCGCCAACCCCGCCTTTTATCAGTCATTTTATCAGTCACACAACTCTTTGTTCATTTTTCTTACTCTACTTATCTCAAAGGAGCAAGTCAAGTGTGAGTCTTGGTAATAAAAACAGCACTTTTATTTGTTTTATCTTTTGGACTCGCATAATTCCATGGACATAAAGAGGGAGAAGAGAAAAAAGAGAAAAAGAAAAGACATCTTATGGCTGTAATAATAATGATAAAAGAATAACAGCTCAAGATAGAGTGTACATGCAAATGGCCCAGAGAATTGACCAATCGGTACTTCTTTGCCTAAAACATAGAAAGAGTAGAGTGTTTTTATTGGACTGTATGGGGGCAACAAGGCAAAGTATTCTATTTTAATCTTCGGGTGTGGAATATGGCAGAATTCATGAATTGACTAATGGCAGTGACAAAGAATGACAAATGACGATTCTAAGGATGAAATCATAACAATCCCACTGATAATGGTAATAGTAATAGTAATCTTATCATGAAAAAGAAGAGGAAATAAATAAATAAACAACACCAATAATAACACTAATAATAACACTAATAATAACAACACTAATAACATCACTAACAACAACACTAATAATACTTGTATTCTTTTTATTGATATAATAATAAAAAAAGAGTAGGAATACATAGTAATAATTGTAATTGTAATAATAAACTATCCCATTTATCATAAAAGAAGGGTTCAAAATATAAGCCATGGAAAGATGACTTTTGTTGCACAATAATGTGACAGTAAATACTATCCAAAGTCACTATCACTTAGATTCCAAGAGGAAAGAATTGGGCGGAGTTCATATTCAATTTTAAAGCCTATGCAAAAAATGTTTTGGATATTTTACTCTTTACTGTTATTATTGCTTCTTGTCTCTTTCTTCCATGAAGCTTATGACATCTAGGTTCTATTTCCTTAGGTCTTTAATACTATCAGCTGCTTCATTCAACTCTCCCATATATGGACAACCTATTCTGAGTGTGCTTGATGCACCCGAGAGCTATGCCTCTGCCTCCTACTGGGAAAAGCTTATTGCCATCTTTATTTTGGTTGTCATTGGTGGTGTCTTTGCTGGTGAGTGGCTGTTTTCATGACATTAAATAGGATGGAGTAATATATACATAAGATGATATATTTATCTATAGAATGAATTAGGCTTAACACTCGGTTTGATGGGTTTGGATGAAACAAACCTCCATGTTCTTATTGAGTCTGGAACTCCCAGTGAAAGTGCAAATGCAAAAAAGGTACTGGCATTGCTGGACCGTGGAAAGCACTGGGTGTTGGTGACGTTGTTATTGTCCAATGTTATTGTCAATGAGACACTTCCTATTGTTCTTCATGAGGTTGCTGGAGGAGGACTTCAGGCCGTGGTTATTTCTACTGCATTGATTGTCATTTTTGGCGAGTAAGTGTCTTTGATATACGATATAATAGAAAGACATGTTATTTACTAACCTATTTGTTATTATTTTTGCTTTGTGTGTATGCTCATGTATATCTAAAGAGTCATTCCTCAATGTAAGATAATAATAAGACAAAAAAAGGCTATACTATAGGATTGACTCTAATGACTGATACCACCTATTTGTTTCAATTCTTGCTGTAGCCATCTGTGTTCGTTATGGACTCGCCATTGGTGCAAGAACTTCAGGGTATGTATAAACTTTGTGTAGATATACAATAGTCACTTGCTCAAATGATGGTTGTTAGAATGGTTGTTGGACTTATGTATATCATGTTCCCTGTTGCTTATCCCACTGCAAAACTCCTCGATTACATCCTTGGTGAATCTCATGGAACAGTGTATAAAAAGGCGGGTGAGTTATCATTTATGGATACCTCACGCCCTAAAAGAAAAAGAAAAAGAAAAACAACAACAACAATGAGATGAGATGAGAACTGTCTTATTCACTACTTTTTCTTCATAAAAACAGGTCTCAAATCACTCGTTTCTCTCCATCAAGCTGTCAATTCATCTGATGTTGATGCCTTGACATCGGATGAGGTTCTTATTATTGGTGCAGTCCTTGACTTGCGCTCAAAACCTGTCTCCCAGATCATGACACCTCTTGAAAACGTATTCACCTTGTCAACAGAAGATATTCTTGACGAGAAAGTTGTGGATGAGGTATACTCTACACTTATAGGAAGCATATACTTATCACACTGTCTCTTTTATTCATAGATTCTCTCTGCTGGATATTCTCGTATTCCTATTTACACACCCGATAACAAGATCAACTTTGTTGGCATGCTGTTAACAAAACGATTGATTACATACGATCCTGAAGATGCTCTGCCTGTAAAAGATCTTCCCATGAGCACACTGCCTGAAACAAGCCCTGATACTAGCTGTCTTGATATCTTGAACTTCTTCCAGGAAGGAAAGAGTAAGTTTGGCATGGCTGTCCTTGATCTGCCAGTCTAATCTTCTGGATTGTAGGTCATATGGCTTTAGTTTCAAATGATCCTGGAGGCCAGAGCGGTGCTTTAGGTGTTATTACATTGGAGGATGTTATTGAAGAGCTAATTGGAGAGGTAAACATATAGTCTATAACAATAGAAGAGTTCTGCGTTCTTGTTTTATTTTTACTTTTAATATTGTGTTCTAATACTTTTTATTTTTATTTTTATTTTTTAAAAAGGAAATTATTGACGAGACTGATGTCTATGTGGATGGTAAAGTGATATAGAAAAGAGAAATAAGAGCACATTACTCAATTATTGCATTTTTTTTCTCTGTTCAGTTCAAAACAAGATTCGGGTTGTAAGCAGACAGGTCCCTGTTAGAAAAGACAGTCGTCTTCAGCGCATGTTGTCAGCTCATAGACGTCGACCTGGTTCTAATGATAAGGCACCACCATCAAGAGGAAACTCTCTGAATACAACTTATGGATCGTATGAAAATGGACATGTAGTTGAGCCCCATATGAAGACATATGCTGTGTTAAAAGATGCTGCTTTGTCCCATACTACTGATAAAAAAGATGTAGACTCAGAAACACTACCTCTTCTAAATGACAAAGACAAATAACAAAAAATAAAAATATTCTACGTTTTATTATGATTGCAATAATGTATTGTATTTTATCTTATTAAAAAAACAAAAACAAAAATAGTAGTTAGCAAGTTGTAAAAAAAAACAGCCACACAATCAATGGTTTGTGATGAACTATCTATGATAAGCTGTAGTATACTTGAATACAGTGGATTAATCTTTCAGAGATAACATAAAAGTACAACAGCCTGCATTAGAATGTATGCCTTTTGGTGGTGATTTCCTTGAAGTTCTTCTATTTGTAATAACCATTAAAGTATAAAAGAAGTATAAAAGAATAACAAACAAGTTGAATAAATAAGAGCAGAGTTAATTGTACATTAACTAAACCAATACCTTTGGACCTAAGAAGTCATTAACGACACCATCACATCAATGGATGATAAATAATAGCTGACACTATTCAGTGTTGCTAATAAAATAACTATTTATTTCCTCTTTCTTATTGTATTTCTATCTATTCTTTCTGAACTAAAGATGCTATTCAGCCAACAAGATGTTAATGAAGTAAAGAAGATACAACATGCTTATAGATTCAACCTAGGATTCTTACATGTATTTGATTTTTATAATAGACTGATGAAGAGCCTATAGCAAGTTCTTTGGGTGCAAATCATGCCAGAATAATGACAATCAAGACATCTTTACGTGATACTGCTTGGAGTTCTGAATATTCACTTGTTTTACAATGTCTGGTTCATAACATCAATACCATTGTTTCTCATACTTATGCTTTCTCCAAGTATATATTGATCCATATACTCGAAAATGAAGATGAATCTGCGTTGAATGAGTGCATAACTAAGGATTTCTTCCGTGAGGTGCTTTTGTCCCTCATTAATAAGCAAACCAGAGAAGGTAGTGCTTCCGGTAAAACATGCCTCACACCCAAAGTGCGTCAAATAAGAAAGAAGACCAACCCATTGAAAGATGACTACTGCCAATATGTGTCCTACACTCCAATTAAAATAACCAATGCTCAACAAAGATCTATTTATGAAAGCACCAAGATACACACATCCTACGTTAATAATATTGCGTCTCAATTTCGAAATCATCTTAGAATGTTCTTCAACATCATCCTACGACAACAAGAAAGGATTACCACATTGACCCATGCCATGAAAGCTAAAAACTATTCTGAGGAGGCCATTGCAAATATTATTAGATTAAATGTGTTGGATGTGTGTACGCAAATCAAACTAGACATTTCGACAAAAACTGTTCCCAATGCACCCGTAGATTTTTTGAACAAAAAGGCCATTAGCCAAGTACAAGAACTGCTAGCCTGCTATCCTCCCAGTTATAGATTTGCCAAAAAAAAATCCATCTATTATGATGTTAAAGCCAATCCAACCAAGCACATGTACACATTTGCTAAACTGGCCCAACTATACGAAGAGAATGGAAACAGATCTTTTAGTTGTTTCTCACTTCGTAAAAGCTTTATTCCTTCTCACATTACGATAGATACTAAGATACTCAACCACCCTATCTTGAAAAAACAAGAGCTACTCGAGCGAAAAGTTTGATCTTTGGGGTCAAGTCGTCAATCTAAAATCAAAGGTGTTCAAAGGTCAAGGTATAGATAGGTCAATGAGATTTCAAGGTACACTAGAAACCGATGGTGTGGCAGTGTCAGTAATCAAGCAAAACCTTATATCGAGACGTTCCTTGGGTGGTAGCCTCAAAGCACTTATTGACGAGGACCACATTGAATCGATTGAAGAGATATCTCAAGCTACATTAGCAGAAACAAAAGACAAATGCGTACTCATCGATCCGGGTCATCGAGACCTATTATTCTTCACGCAAGAAAACAGTACACCCGATAATAAATCCACCTACAGGTATACACATAATCAACGAGCCAAAAAAAACAAAGTCAACCCATTTCAAGAAGCTTCGACAGAACCTCAAGCCTCCATCCATCTAAAGACTAGAAGATAAACTTGGTCAAGTTCCTGCTTCAACAGTAAAACTCCAGGAATTCATCAAATACATACATACAAAAGTAAGTGTATTGGAGGACTTGATATTGTATTACGGCAATGAAACAATGGAAGATGATAATAGGCAAACAAAAGACAGTGGGGTCAAAGAAAAAGGTCCCTCAAGTGCCAATTCTCTTATTATGAAACAATCGCTACTGCCGTTTCGAAAGATGAAGCTATCAAGTCATATCAATAGATTACAGTCTGATAAACGACTATCCCGAAACCTGAGAGCCAGGTTTGGAGAAGATCCGGTGTTGATATTGGGTGACTGGTCAGCCACAAATATGAAGTTCCATGAACTAATAAAGGGAAAAGGCATGCGGAGGATGTTGAAGAAAGAAGGATTCAAACTCTATCTTATCAATGAATTCAAAACATCGAGTCTGTGTCCTGAGTGCAAGTACTCACCTTTGGAAACATTTAAACATGTCAAGAACCCCAGGCCCTACCAACGAACAAAAATGCCCAAAGTTAAATATCATGGTCTTCTCAGGTCATTTCTTCTTAATTTTATATCAAAATAAGACTCATCTTTCTCCTTTCAAATAAGTGTTCAAACCAAAATTGTATAAAAGACAAGACATTGAAGCTTTGGAATCGTGATCTCGCTGCTACATTATACTTTAGACATAGTCTAATGTCTCTAAGGAAACATAGTACCCGCCCAGAGCGATTTTGTAGATATAACAAAAGAAAGAATGATTCCAAAGATACACCTAGAACCAAGAAAAAGTCCAAGCCTTCTGGTTCATCTCCATCCCTCTCCTTCCCAGTTATCGATAGAGCCTCGGTTGACTAACTGGCGGAAACACATGATACAGGTAAACTATCTTAAAATTGATAATGAAGTGTGTCTTATTCGATTTTTTCATGCAAAAAGACTCATAATTTCTAGTATACAATACGGGAAATGGACTATGTACTAACTCCAAATCTAACACACATGGTAATTTGACAGGTGCTGTTGATATTTAGTGAGCTTGGCTGTGTAGCACACACGTTCAGAAGATAATAAGAATAGAAAGAATAAAACAATAACAATAACAATGACTTGATCGATGAATCAAGTTAAAGCTATATAATAAGAACAAAATATGATCAAAGATCTGAGAGAAAGGGATACATATACAACAAAAACTAGCTTGATCAAAGAGTCAAACTAAAGAACAATAATAAGAACAAGAAAAACAAATAAATAATTAACGATAGCAGGCAGTAAGTTTGATATTTCACTCAGGACAATATCACAGAACACTGAGCTCGAAGACGAATCAAAATACAAATAGAATAAGAACAAAAGAAGGATGTTTTTAGACAAGTAAAGATAATGTTTATTTCATTGAAGTATTCTAGATATTTATATGTTTTTCTTATCAATTGAATGACTAATAATTGTCAAAGACCATCAGTCTAGACAATTATTTCCGAGAAGACAGAAGAAAGGAAGATAAAGATAAAATGACAACGAAGTTGTCGACAAAGAAGATGAATAATAATAAAAGCAAAAAAAAAAAGCCGACGATAAGGAGTTTGATGGGGAAAGGGAAATGAAAAGAGAACAATGGTAATAGTAACTTGACTCAGATAAATTAATAAGTGAAAATGTAAAAAGATAAAAGGTGTCTAAATAAGAAAAATTATCCGTAGCGGAAGATAGATGTTGATTTGGTGTTTTGCTGGAAGATCATTCTCCCACGTGTCACTGTTGACAGTAGCCTAGCGAGCAATGAGAAGACAATTAAATTCATCAGTATTTCTCTTCTTGTTTCCAATTTTTCTTTTGGTTTGTTCAGAGTTATTATATGAGATAAATATTATGGTACAAAAAAATACATATTCAAGGGTAAAACTATAGTCTAGATCTGAAATATACCTAAGATTTTTGAACATTTCTGTATTACGGAGTTTGACATAGTGGAGAGATGGCCGAGTTAAGTCAAGGCGTCACATTACTAGGTTTGACATGAATGATGAAAATAGAATATTTCTCATTTTATTATCATTGATGTTAATTTTATGTAACTAAAATCAATACCATGATAGAGGGTTGGTATTTGAGAATATCCATATACTATGTATGGAGGTCAAAAAAAGTGCCGACAGTTTTCACTATCTGGTTCTACGCCGAAGTACTAGAGCGTGTAAATTACCATTAAAGGTATGCGAGAAATGTTCCCCAATCCTGAGAATATATGTAGCAATTACACTAGCAGCTTCTGGCTTTGCTAAATGGGCTAAGAATGGGTGGTAGAGGAGAGATCGGAGGAGAAGTGAGGATACAGCGTCTGTTGCTGAAGGAGTCTTTGCACTCTATGACAGTATTAGTGTTACCGCTCAACACATCGATCAGTAGCCTCAATGAGAAAGCTACCAAAAAAGCAAAATACAGTGTCCAGTGTAAACTCTATAACCTTTTTCATTTTCTGACCTTTTCTTTTTGCTCAAAAAATATTCTTTTTTTTTGCTTATTCCTCATTTCTTCTTTTTCCGCTATAACATCTGATATGTCTAACACTACCAAAAAAACCACCAAGACTATTGGAAGCAAGAAGAAAAATATAGACGAGTGAAGTCATCAACTCATTGTTCACAAGGCCACTCAACATGGCTCCAACCAAGTGGAGATTGCAGCCATGCTTGGCATCAGTCATTCTGCTGTCAGCCTTATCGTGAAGAAGTACAGGGAAACTGGCTGCTTCAAAGCAAAGAAGAGCTCTGGGCTCAAGCCTATTCTGATGTAGAACGACTAGAGAGAGTTTGTATACGAGATGAAAAGAGATTCATTCCAGACAATATATCAACTTTGCAAGCAGATGACCACCAAAGTGTGCATGAGCACTTTTAGAGAAATGATAAAGAAGATTGGACTTTCTTCTTTCAGGGTTGTTAAGAAACCCTCTCTCAGCATTAAACACAAGAAGTTGAGGCTTACTTGAACTAGGACCTACCTTCATTGGATAGATAAAGACTGGAAGACAGTCATCTGGTCCGATGAGTCGAAGTTCCAGCTAATGAGCAACAACCACTACAACAGAGTGGTGCGCAGAAAGAAGGGAAGCTACTCCCAAAGAACATTTATCCAAAAAAATAAAAGGAGTTTTGGTGGTGGTGGGTTGGGGTTCCCTTCTCTGGTGAAGGTGTTGGTAGACTTGTTACGGTGAAGGGGTCCATAAATAGTGCCAAATACACCAGTATTTTAGAAACAGCCTATTGCCCCGAGCTGTCTTGTCTTTTCGGCAATGAATTCAGTGGTAGGCTGTGTTCTTCAAGAGGACAATGCCAGTTGCCATACTAGTAAGGAGACCAGGAAATGGAAGGATGAGAGAGGCATAGTCACAATGGAGGGGTGGTTCTCTCAAAGCCCTGACCTGAACCCAATTGAGCATCTTTGAGAGGAACTTGACAGAGCAGTTCGGAAGAGGATGACCCCAGCAAGCACTCTCCAGGATCTGAAGGTTCTCATAGTCCAAGAATGGGAAAATATTCTCAAAGAGACTACCAACAACCTCATTAACAGCATGCATCTTCAATGCAAGGCTGTAATAGAGGCCAAGGGTGGAAGCACCAAATATTAAAGGTTTCCACCCAATAAATCTGTATATATTATCCTGTTGATCTTCTTTATACTTCATCCAATTTTCAAGTCTCTACTGTGTGTTTAATGTGTGTTTTTATTAAAAGTAATAAGTATTTCTCCAAACAAGAATTATATCAGAAAATAAAATAAATTATTATTTTTTTGCCTGACACTGTATAAGATTTTCACTGAGTTTGAGTGAGCGAGCATCTTATTACCTTTAAATACATCTACTCATTAGTTTTAAAAATTATTTTTGATTTTGAATATTATTTTTTAGGCTTATTTATTCATATTCTAATGTCTTGCCCCTTCTCCCCTTTTTTTCTGCTTTTTTCTTCTTCATTAACGGTTGAAATAATGGCAGCAAAGTCTGTCTCGGTGCGGTGATTTAATTTAATAATCAATGGGAAATTCCTATTTTTGTGATCCAACAAAGTGCTCATCTCTAGTGGATTCTTCTCAAAATATTCGCAGACAACAAAGAAGTACTCTATGAAGACACTATTATTTTAATTTAAAGATGAAATTTCTAGTGGATTCATAAGTAGAAGATAAGACCAATATTAAAGGCGTTTTATAATAATAAAAACAAAAGTAGTAGTAGCTAAATACCTTTCAATTAAAATCTCAACCTGGAGGCTGAAAGTTAAAAGAATATTATCAGTTTAATGTATTAATAATTGTTTATCAAGACCTTCATCTATAGTAAATATGGTATGTCATCTTTAACTCTCTGCTATGCTGATAGCAACAACCATCGATGTTCAATGATTAATGAGTTATAAATCGTCTAAAATGATAAAGAATGAATATGACGTGCATTTCAGTTTGTCACTTCATGGAATAGGAGTTTAAGGAATTATTCGAGATTATGCATTTTGCTATTTGTTTGGAAACACAAAAAGAGGAAGCTAATTTCCCCTTTTTATCGGTACCTTTTCCTTGAAGATAAATAATAAAAAGAGAATCTATATTCAAATACACACAACTATGTATATGTTGATGGACACCTACCCCAATTCACTATTGTTTCTATTCTATTTCTCTCAAAATTCCCAATAAAAATCCTCTGCGTATCCTTCTCCTGCTAAGCTACACCTTGAGTGTTACTATAGTCTTTTTTATTTTTATTTTTATTATTGATTGAGTTACAGTAAATGAGTCATTGGCCAGTTATAATTTTTTGCCATTTAAAACATAAATCTTGATCTAGAAACTCAATGTTTTGTTCATTATTACAACACCTATTTCCATTCTCATATGTAAAAAAAAAGAAAAGAAAAATACTATTAAAAAACCCAAAGACAAAAGGTGTGTTTTAGGAATGCAATAAATATATTTCTTAATTTGCTTCTGCTATCTATTGAGCAGGCTTATATACTTTATTCCAAGTTATATTGATTACTTTTTATAATAACAAATCTTATGAAACCAGAGGGTATGTTCCTCATCCCCCTTTTTTTTCTTTTCTAACACTACATTTATACTGGTACCTTTCAATATTTTTTTTTAAAAAAAACAGCTACCAGTACAAGAACAGTTTAATGACTCAACTCAAACAATGTGACATATTTTAGTATTATAATGCTAAACAGTTCATAAGAAATAAAAATAAAGTTAAACGCTAAAATAGTGATTAAGCACTTGATAGTATGGGCTAAGCAATAAGCCCCATAAGTAGCTGGTGTAAAACATACCAAATAAAATGCTTAATTTCCTGATCTTATTTCATACAGTCAGTCTTTGTTCTCTTCTTGCTGTCCTCCCTCTCTGCCAGACGCCGACCTTGGTGTTCTGGTAGTGGCTGCTACAGTGCAGGCAATTTGGCGTGCCCACTAGGCTTTTATCTTTGACTCTGCTCCTATTCTTTCTGGTGTTCTGGCAAGTAAGACTTCTTCTTCGATGGTGGCTCTGCAGTCGATGGTGGCTTAAGTGTTTTTCTTCCTTTCTTCCTTTCTTCCTTTTCTGTCTATGTGGCCTTTACTATTTTTAAGTGCCGCACATCATAGCGTGTCGGCCTATTCAATAAAGAATAAATAAATAAATAAACCCTATTTCATACAGTTTAAAAAGGGGAGGGAGAACTAGTTTGACGCAAGATTCATTGACAGAAAGTTGGATTTAATGATGTCCCACGTCAAAAGATAAAAACATTAAAGATACTCATGTTAAAAGGGCACAAACGATCTTATATGGAGATTTCCAATCTCTAAATTAACAAATGAGGGATGCAGTGGCACCGGAGTTTGATCCTATTGTAGTTCTTTTTACCCAGAGAATCAACAGTCACATAAAAAGACAAATTGGGGACATCCTATCCATACTCTTCTTTTCTTTCTTTTATTCTTTACCCAAGGAATATGGACAGTCCTCACAAGACAGTGCCTGTAGTTGATGAAAGCACACATCTCTTGGCATCAGAAAGTGGGACAGCTAAGCCAAAAGCCGAGTCATGGAGCGACCTTCGACCTTATCTCTTTCCCATTTTAACGACCAATTTTGTGAATATTCTCGGTGGTCTCAATGATGGTGCTTTTGGAGTCATGATTCCACGTCTTAAGCATCACTACGATATCTCCAATGGAACAGTTTCTCTTTTGTTTCTGTTCAATGCTATTGGCTTCTTTATCAGTGGTATTTCCAATGGATATATTGTGAAGACCATTGGACAGCGCGCTACTATTTACGTTGCTGGATTCTCACTATTGTTCACTTACTCTATTGCCGCCACTGGAATGCCTTTTCATATCATGCTGTTTTTGATGATGTTCCAAGGAGGCAGTATTGCTCTTTTAGATGCAGCTGTCAATGTGTATACAGCCAAGCTTCCTATGGCTACTTTTATGCTTAACATTCTGCATGGTAATCTATCCCTCTACCTATCTATCTTTTAATGTTGGTGAGGGGAATTCAGGACCTATCCACACATACAATTGAAAAAAGAAAGTCTCATGGTGTTGATATGTCTCTCTTCTTTTCATTAGCCTGTTATGGTGTAGGTGCCATGATCAGTCCAATTGTTAGTACAATGTTTTTGGTGCGTGGCATTACATGGCAAGCAGTGTATGTCTTCTTGGGCTGTGTTGCCATTCTCAACCTGGTGTCTATTACTATTGGTTTCCGTAATGTTGAATTGGATCATCTCGAGGATGTAACTCATGGTAGTGATGATCAGGAGGAGAATTCACCCAAATCTACACTCTACGTCCCTAGCCATCCTATCCGTAACCCTGTGACTATTCTTATTGCTCTCTATATTCTCATCTATGTTGGTGTTGAGATTGTCTTGGGTGGATGGGGCTACACTTTCCTTACAGAAGGACGTCACGGTGATAAGGCTATTATGGGCAATGTCACAGCTGGTTATTGGGCTGGACTGGCCATTGGTCGTTTGTTACTAGGCTATTTGGCAGGTCGCTGTGGTGAGAAGCGTACTGTCAGTGCTCTTACCCTTGCCTCTGTGTTGGCTGTGATTGTTTTTGGTCTGTCTGAATCTGTGGTGGTGGACTCCATTGGTAAAGTATTCATCGTATGCATGGCTGAGCAATGAAGGAGGACACGCCTTTAGCTTTCCAGCCTATTGAATGTCTTTTGGTGGGATTTGCATTCACCTTTACTCTCTATTCTTCTTTCTTTTTAGCCCTTGTTACCCTAGGATTCCTCATTGGACCTATGTTCCCTACTTCTATCTCATTGGCATCACAAGTATTGCCACGCAGCATGCATGCAACCTCCATTGGGTTTATCACGGCCATTGGTGCCAGTGGTGCAGCTGTTCTTCCTTTCTTTGCTGGTGTCATTGCTGATAAGTTTGGCATTCAAACCATTCCAGCTGTATGTCTTGCCATGTTGGTAGGTATGGAGATAATGTGGTACTTTGTCCCCTCTCCAGAATCCTTGGGTATTCCTAAAAAAACATGAAATCCTTCTTGTTTCTTTCTTACAAATCACACACTGGTATGAGAGGCATTTGTCTTCTTTAGTGATTTGCATTACTATTAGAGTAAATGTACATGTTCCAGAAACCCTAATATAAAACCACAAGATATATGTATTGTACAACTGCTTTTAATAATAATCAATGGACAAGAAATATTACAAAATAGTATGTCTTCAGCCACAGCACAATATACAGGGCTATTTCCAAAAGATGTAGGATAAAAAAGATCTCTCTTTTCTTTCCTTCTTTCTGTCATACCATTGTACTTGATAAAATTGGATTTATTCTTGACTATATTTTTGATCTTAGTGACCATGCACTTGTATTAGTCTACAGCTTAAAAGACATCTTTTGCCCTATACAGTGGAGTGTTGTTCTTTTCTTGGTACAGATGACTGGTCAAGTATAAATATAGTCAATGTACCAAGAGACTTGAGAAGTAGAATTCTTCAAGAGTAGTCTTTGGAAACTGGTGTGTATTCTCTATTATTATTGTTATTTTACTTTGCATTCATGCATTCAATTGTTGTGATTATAAGCAAGGAAAGGCGCCTTATTGGTGCAATTCAGAGTTTGATTCTACAACCCTACATGGTGTTCAGAATAAGTTAAGCTGCTAAACCAAAGATTGCAAATAGAAAGTATCCATAAGAAATTAGAAGAGAGAAAAAAAAACACCTTGCTTGAAAATGATCTTAATTTCTATAATTCTATAATGTTTAGGAACATTACATAAATACAAAGGAGATTCATTTTGTTACCAATGACTAGAGCCAATGATCAAATGTTTGGGTGATGTGTGCGTATAGGTGAATGAATAGTACCTTACTATGACAGAATGAACATACCATGACATCATGGGTTGGGATAGAGTGTGTAATAAACACACATCGATTCACTCGATAGTAGTTATTTACCTTTTTTTTCCTATTATTGATATTCTTATTATTGATATTATGACACATCATCACCAAACGAAGGATCCATTGAATGTTAATGAAGGTAAATCAAATAAGCGTAATAATCCACTAAGTTCATGTATCATTAAGCCCCTTGGAGACCTCCAGTCATTCCATTTGGTCAGCATGAATGGGACAGATCTAAAAAAGCACAACTTCATCCAGAAGCATGTTCAACGGGACATGGTACTGTTGATGTGCAAGATAATGAAGTATATTCAGCAGAGAATGCCACCACTACTGCTATACCTACTACTCATAGTGAGCACAAGGTACCTTTAGGAGACTCGTCTCATTCCAAAGAAGAAGAGCAGAGCAAGCACTATAGACTAGGTCATACACTTCATGCTGTCCCATCTCCACAGAATTATGTTCATAGAGATATGCAAAACATTTAATAATAATAACAATAAAAAAAGGATATTCTATTCTATTCTTTTCAGTTTACAACTGTCAATACTAAGGCAAAACCCCCACCACTCTATGTCTTGGATACACAGAACAGAGTCCACTCTTCTGAATTCCTAGTACAATCATGCAGTAGGATGTCTTTATGCTAGACCCGATGACTAGTCCAATAAGATTCTTCTGTGCTGGGCTTTATGTCTACAATTAAACCCCACAGTAACCTGTTCTTTGTTTTAAATAGCACTGTACAATTCCAATGGCTTTATTATGATAGTGATGATGGTAGTGATTCAGTAGGATGTCTATTTTCCATTATGTAATGTACTGTTGTTGTGCATAACTTAATTCTGCATCTTTATTCTCCTCTATAGACTCCTCTCTATAACATACATACACATGGATACTCGTCTATAGTCATGCATGCATACCAGTGATATTGTGGATTTCCTTCTTTTTATTTATATACATCAAAGGGTCTTTACATAATTACCTTTTTTAAAATAAATAAATAAAAATAAAACACAATAGAAAACAGACGGTGATATGAATATAGTGTCTTTACGTGGGAAATACACCTCCCCTCATCCAACAAAAGAAGAAAAGCTTACCAGGAAACACACCCGTCACACCTCTCAGTCGACCTGTCCACCAATCATTGGTATCTGCTGTTCTTTCAATGAGTTCTATTTTGTCATCCTTTCTGAATGTTAAGTCGCCCTCTGCCTGTGCTTGATAATCATACAACGCCAATACAAAAGACCCTTGAGACTGTGGAGCCAATACGCTTGATCCTCCTGGCAATGGTGAGGCCGCAGGTGTATGAGAAGAGAGCAGCGATGTTTTGGGTGCCTGGAAAGATGTCCTTTCAGTGTTCATTCCTGGTGCACCATAGGCAGGAGGAGGTGATGGGTAGCTGTACCCTGCTGCTAATGACGCTTCATTGCCCTTTTCTTTTTCACGCAGGGCAGCTCGTTCTTGCAATGTCAACTTTGAACTGTTGCTTCCCCCTGAAGCTAAAAAAAAAACACACACACACACACACACACATACAGGAAATCATGTCAATTCCTTCACTGTTGTTGTTGGTCCTTTTGTTGCTGTTTACCTGCTAACCAGACCTTTCCTCCTGATTTTAATATATCCATTGTCTCCATCTCATGGCGCACGTCCCTTTGTGTCCGTCGCCATTCAAATCCTTCTAGGAGGGGCATGGCATGCGTCACAAGGTGTTGGCTGTTGGCATTCACCAACTCATAGCAGCGAGCATAGATAATCCCATAGATCTTTGTCTGCATGTTGTAGAAGTTGTTAAATACAGGAAGAATGAATTGACTCTTGTGGTAGAATAGTAGGGGCAATTCCTGCTTCAACATATTGTTCAGGTAGTTGTAGTCTTCTGTGGCTGTTTCTAACTTTGCTTCCAACTTGTCTGTAGCATGAGATATCACACTGGATGGAGGGATTTGACCCTTGTTTTTTTTGTTTTTGTTTTTTTTACCTTGAACACTTCTTTCTCTTCACTGAACGTTCTTGTTTCTTTGACCTTTAACTTTGTAAGACTTAGACGGAAGCGATCATAATCAATCAGTTTATGCTGTCGTTTGATGATTGTCTTTTGGATCTTCTTGTAGATTTCCAGGAGTTCAAGAGCAGGTCGAACCACATCTCTATCTACAGTATCCTAATGTATTGTTGTGTGTATTTTAGTGGAAGTTCAAGTCATGCCAATGCTTCATGCTTTAGACACACTTACAAGCTCAGGAAGGACCTCATCTCTACAATAAGCCATAGCAGCCTCAGCATCATGTGTAGCTTGAGTAGCAAGTCCGGATGTCTGCTGGAATCTCTTTTGGATGGTTCCTTCTGCTACTTCTCTCCCAATATTACTGTCATAGATAATAGCAACAAAAGAAGCCATGGCATTTTGATGCATCACAAGAGCTAGCCAAAGGATCAGAGTGAGTTCATCCACTGACCTTCTTTTCTTTTTTCATAGTGTGCATAGAGAGGATCTTCTTTTCTATAGTTGCATCTACAGTACCTGCAACACTGTCCCTGAATTGCTGAGCATCTTTTCCTAGTCGTTCTATCACCTTGATGCTCTCCAAGAACCTCTTCTCTAGTTCCTCAAACTCAGGGTCTTTTGTCACTACAAGAAAGAGAAGTGAATCCTTTGTTGACTCCAACCCACCCATACAAAGAGAAATAACCCTTTCTCTCCCTTGTATCCTCTTTTTCTCTTCTGTTGTTCTCCATAGCTATGTGTTCTTTCTTTCTAACCTTCTGATTTTTTGGATAGAATTTGATGAGGTAAACGACTCACTACCTTTTGAAATCCCTAAACAATAGACATTTAAATAAACATCCTAACAGGACACTCCAGGTGTATTCATCTTACCTTCCAACTCATGATAATAGTCTAGGGCACTGTCTAGGGCAAAGGCAATAAGATAGTAAAAGACTGTACTTTCTGAATTCTTATGTGTGTGTGTGTGTGTTTTACTCTCTTTTTCTTTCTCTTTCTCTTCTTTCTTATTTTATTTTATTTTACTTTCTTGTTTTGTTTTCTTAATAACTCTTCTCTAACTAGAAAGTGAGAGAAACAAACACTACACAAAAGGCTGTTGTGTCGTAGGGTAAAAAAAAATACTATCTCGAACACTAAAACGGTAACTTCTAACTTATTTCCATTTCAAACCCAGATACCGTATGGGCTTGGATCAACAGTGTCTTCTATCACCTGCCAGATATATCACGTGTTTATACTATGACTGTAAGAAAATATAAATATATAAATATTTTTTTTAAAAAAAATAAATCTCTTAAAGAAGAATGTCACAGAGTGAGGTAGGACATGACACTATGGAAGACTGCAGCTGAGATACAATGAAGAGATGAGTGGGTTGGTTGCTCAATTCAATACAGCTCCTCCAAGTATTGCTCCTCTTTAACAAGAAAGAGGTGGAAAAGACAGCTGTGCTCTTTTTGTCTGATGGTATGGAGTAGTAAGTAGGCTATTGTATCTACAGCGGTATCCATAAGATACGAACAATGAGAAGAAAGTAGAAACAAGTCTTTGATGATCCATTACTTGCCAAAAGAAGTCTGTTTCCAAGGCATAAAAGAATAGTCATAGTCATAGTCGTAGTCATAGCAACAACACTAATAATAATAATAATAATAATAATAATAATAATAATAATAGTTTACTTTATTACAGTAATGAACAAGAGAGTTTATCTACATTAAAATAGATACATTTCACTCTATAAGTGTATGGTGTCTATCATTCATTATAAATATATAAATATATAAATAAAGACAGACATCTGTCTTTGCCTAGTATTGACATAAATAGCATCAAGGGACTATAAATTAACTACAAGACAAGGCAACCTATAAAATAATAAATAAATAAAACACATCTTTATAGAATAACATCACTCTCTACTTACATAGTTACTTGGAATCATACCAATACTGCCATTTTCCTTTTGTGCTTTCCACCAATTGCCTTGCCGTGTTTGTACATTAAAGCGTTCTCCCTTATCAAAAGACAATTCATGAGGATCTTCTGGATTAGCAGTGTCTATGCATAGAGATGAGATATTAGAATTCTACAGAGGCACTGAATACTACTTACATGCATGAAGAGCTACAACAGGAATGTTATAACTTGAGCAAAAAGAAGACATTATCCTGTTCTCTTCTCTGTGACAAACATTATGATTGTTCTGCATTACAGGATGGAAGGAGGCATTGGGATATGCATTCAAAGAAGGACATCCATTCTTCGACATTACAGGATGTGGATAAGACAATTGAGTAGAAATGGGATGCGAGTAATGGGATTTCTGTCCTGCTCCTACTGCTACCGTTGATGCTGTGGTGGTTGTAGTGGCATTGGGAAGACTTAATACAACTGTATCATACGAATGGTTATCAAGAGAGTAGGGCGAATATTCCTTCAGAGGATAGAAGCAAGAAGTGTCTTTCTGGATTCCAAACAAGAAGATCCAAGAAAACTGTTGTTTAAGGATGGTGTTTGGGTCAGTTTTTTTTCTTCTTTCTCTTTCTCTGTATGGATCCACCTATTCTTTATAAGAGCCATGCCTACCTTTGCTATCATCAATACAATATAACCTGCACTGGAGGTTACCAAAGCAGGATGCCCTGTAAGAATACGTGCCTTTATCTCATCAATGCCATAAGGAAAGCTGAGGACAATCAGAGATAGGATCTAATGAATACACACCCATAGGCATTGAGTTACTCTTATGGATAGAATAGCCCAACATGTTCTTCTTACTGTGAGATGGTAAGTGGCAGTTGATTCTGAGAAGATGACTGTAAGGACAAACAGCAGAAGAATGAATTCAAAAACAACAGTGCACCAAGACAGAGCCTGGATCGAGTGACTGACAGTACAAAGACCAGTAAATGTCACTAACCACCCAATCTATGGTTGTAATAAATAAAAATAAATAAAGACAAAAATAAAAATAAATAAAGATAAAGATAAATAGATAAAAGAGAATGTATTGTGTATATTTAAATTCTATGCACACTCTACACATAGTGTTCCCTTTTCTTCATCTTCTTCATTTCAATTAGGCACTACTTACAAAGGCAAGAGTACAGCTAAACACAGAGAGAGAGCAAAGTCGGTAATTGCTCATTGAAGAATTGAAGATACGTAAAGAGGTGTTGAGTTTTTTTTTTAAAGTGTTTGGAAATCAAATCCAGTAAAAAAAAAAGAAAAGAATCCAAATGTTCTTACATTTATATTCTCTCTAATTCTCTCTAAAGGGAACCAATCATCCATTCAATGTTGTTAAGCATAACACAAATAGGTGAAGTAGTCTTTCCCACGTGCATTCTATAATTCAACCCTCCGTACAAGCTAAAATAATATATAAAAAGCAGCCCCGTTCTATTTCCAAGAAATACATTGACATGACAACCAACACAGGGAATAGGAGTACAACAGCAGCAAACTAAGTTTGTTTGGGTTCCATTGGAGTGGAATGGGTGATTAGCAGTGTATACGAGAATAAAAAAATAAGAAAATAAGAAGATAAGAAAAAGAAAGAAGAAAAAAGTTGTTTATTCACAAGGGTCTTTTCTCTTTTCTTTTCTTTTCTTTTCTTTTTTTTTAGCAGTGTATCCATAGTAACAGATAGAAAAAAAGAAATATGAAAATGTATGGATTATACATTTGACTGATAAATACTATTTTTTTTAAAAAAATAAAATAAAATAGAATAACAAGAGAATGATGTACCAATGTGCTCCAGTAGATAGGAGACAAAACAATAGCAAGAAAGGAAAATAAAAATCCAAATGTCTTTACAAAGTTAAAGTATCTCAGGGCATGAAGGAGAGCAGTCTGTTCCCAAGTCTGTTTTGATCCGCCACCACCGGAATGAGTTCTAGTGCAATAAGAGTGAACTCATAGGAATATCCCCTCCCCCTTTATCTATACCCTATTCTATAATAATAAACAATCATCCACCAATCACTAACACTATTGTTTTATGATTCAGTGTCTTATTTCCTCCTGCCAAATCTATTCTCCAATGTCAATCCCTCCACTTGCATTCACTGTCCATTATAAAATAGCACAGAAACACCCTCTACAGTGCGTGACAAGGAATTCATGTCACACACCGCCTATTTCTCTCTCTCTCTCTCTTTTTAATACTAAGAGAAAATAAAAATCACACCTGCTTGCCTCTCTCATTCTACCATGTCTGCTCTTGATATATCGCCATTACGCTCCATTATAGAGGCATCTGAAGAACTCCAGTCATTCATAGTAGATCAACTGAAATGCAGAATAACAGTACGGGGGTTTCTTTCCTTCTCTGGCCATGGAAATAAACACTCATGTCTGTACTAGGGAACACTCTCTGAAGATGTGCTCGAAGGAGAAAAGGGCCTCGTCCTGCTCAAAACCATTGATAAAATCATGGACTTGCATACCCGTGCATTTGGATCGACTCGTATCAGTAAACAATCTACAGCAGAAGCAAAAACAGCCATGGATGAACGACAGATTGGTCTTCAGAATGTCATGTATGAAAAACGCCACTTGTTAGAGGAGATAGTAAAGTGCAGGGATTTCCGGTAAGACAGACAATCCAATAAGCCCACGTTCCTATATATTTACAAGTGTGTCTGTCTTGTTCCTGTAGTTCTGTTTATCAAAATGTTGATTTGATATCACTGGAGGAGTTTGATAGAACAGCACCTTCTCACTATAAAGAGAGTTACAATCCACACGCGTTGATGATCAATCGATTGAAGTTTGAGCATGAAGCACGGTTAAAGTACATGGATCCAATGATACCCCCCTTTTTGCTCATTTCTATAGTTTAAAAGAACAGCAGGAGAAGTTACAGGCAGAACGTATCAAACTCATTAAAGAGAATCGAAAGGCACAGGAGAAACTCGATAGATTTGATAAGCTCTATGATGATTTAGTACAAGTAAAGTGGAATGGTGGCTGTGAGAGACTAGTATTGACATTGAATAGGCATCAATACCCATGGAATTAGCACTGGTAGAACAGGACAAGGGCACGGATGAAGTCAACCCAGTGCACACTGAGCAGCCAGAAGACCACACCATGGGATTAGACAGCACAGAGAGATCCTTGTCAGAATACAATACATCAACATTCGAGAGCATGGATACTGAATAAACAAACACATTGGCTATAGGAATACCATTCTTTTTTTATTTTTATTTTTATTTATTATTATTATTATTATTATCATCATATTATTTAAAGAAAAACATGTCGTTTGTCAAGTAGTTATAGTTTATTATACAGAAAGAAAGAAAAAAAACAGATAAACAAGGCATTTCTATTCTACCATTACATCTGCTTTTGTAGTTAATTGTTGTTGACTGAGAAGATATTTGAGTGTATAAGTGTTTGTATCGCACCTATCAACATAACAAAAAGATGTAAGCAACTGTATCTCCCTTTTCTTTTACAGATTCACTTACAGACTGGAGATATCATCGCGCACACGATTTACACCCTTGTGCAGTGTTCTAAACACAGACTGGAATTCACCACGGTGCTGCTTCAAATATCTACCATGGGCTGTCATAATACTTGTCACCCATATCAAGTGGAACTCAATATGAGGACTTGTCTCCATATGCACACCCACAAATTGAAGCAACTTCTGTAGGTACTTTTCTGGCATTCCACGGGCTACTAAGTCAACAGAGTCTGGTGGAATGCCCTCAAACACAGTATGCAGTATGGCCTTTTCATTGAGGCGGAAGGCCATGCAGAGTGCCTTTAGATATTCTTTCTCTTCCAGTGTCTCCATCACACTCTCTGGTGTAATGTCAATCTCTAAATCAAATGGATCAAACATAATGGCATCATCCAATGAGTAAATCAAAAGACCGTCTGTAGTAGCTGCTGCCCATGCAGAGCCTGTGGGTGAGAAGCGCACTGCCTTGGATTTAGCCTCTGGGCGTGTACGGCGCACTGACAAATCCCCAGATTGTGTGCCTGGCAATGTATTGTCCAATCGGTCTTCCAGATCAGACTCTTCCTCCGACTCCATCTCTTCTATACTTCCATACTCTGTCATCTTCTTTGAGTTGAGGATTTCTTGAGTTCCGTCCAAACAAAGGTTCTCAGAGATCTGAAACTTCTTTACAAGCACACTGGTGTCGATGTCATAGATACAAATATATTTGCTGCTACCACCACCAATAATGCTGGATCCATCGGCAGTGTAGCAAAGAGAGTGAAAGGCCTTTCCGGAGGCTGCATTTTCAGCTGTTGTACGATCGTTTTGTTTACGACCGCCAGAAATATCTTTACGACCATCCAGGGTGGAGAGGAGTTTAGCATCCTCCGCATGCCAGAAACTGATCTGACCATCCAGGGTGGCTGTAGCAAGATGTTTGCCATCAGGACGGAACGCCACTGCCAATACTTCTGTCTGATGAGGCAAGGGCTCAACAATCTTTGTGCGTCCAAACACATCCCATGTTCTTGCTGTACGATCCCAGCTAGCACTAGCAAGTAGCATGTCAGAAGGAGAAAAGGCAAGAGCACTGACAGGTCCTTCATGACCAGCAAGAATATCCAACAATTTGCCAGTCTGTACACTCCACACGTAAATCTCAAATGTGTCCAATGTGCCTGCACAGACAATATCACCACTAGGATCCACGGCTAAAGAGCTGAACTGAACAGGGTTGGGACTGGTGAAGGTTCTGAAGTTACGATAGCGTACAAGATCAAAGGCACGCACAGTACCATCCAAACTGGCAGAAAAGAGGACTTGGCCCTGTTTAGTGAATTCAACTGCACTTACACCACTCTTATGATCACTAAAGGTAACATAGCAAAAACCGGAGGTGGTGTTCCATACTTTCACTTTGCCATCATCCCCTCCCGTAGCCAGTGTTTGTCCGTCAGAAGAATAAGAAAGAGTGTTCATATCGTAAAAGTGTCCTTGTTGCTTCAGTACATAAGTTTCTGACTGCCATTCCCATACAAGCAACTGGCCTAGTTTGGAAGAACCAAACGCCAACCATTCACCTGTGCGGTTGATAGTGACAGTGTCAATGTTCTTTTGTGAGATACTAAACGAAAAATAAAAAAAAGACATAGATGTTACTTTTTTCTTTTTTCTTTTTGGTGTGTAGAACTCCTGTTGGTAGGTAAGATCCAGCAAAGTAAGTTACCTCAGTGTATGAATTGCATTGAAGCTTGGGACTTCATACAAGCCAAAGACACCACTGGAGAAACCAACCACTAGCAATTGGCTTGGAGCAAAGAATTCGCATGATTTGACTTTTGCTGGTGCTTGCATGAAAAAGTGTTTCTTGGCCACTCTCCATTTGAATTTATCCACCCACTCTTCTCCATCATCCACTTCCATGTCTTCAGGAGTGAGTCCTTTGAGATCAGTGTAGGTGCTGTACTTCCAATGGAACAGTGCTCCGTCTCTACTCACAGAGTAAATCTATATAAAAAGCCCATTATTTCTCCGTTCTTTCTCCGTTCTTTTCTTTCTATAGGCTTGTCACTGCACTTACACTTTTCTTATCCTTTGAGAACCATGCACCCACAACAGCATCTCTGTGTCCTGTCAGCACAGGAGGAGTATAATTAGACTGAGGATCAACAGAGTAGATACGGATGCTCATGTCCTTGGAACTCGTCATGAAATGTCTATACACCCAATATCAGCCTCCCTCCCTCCTACACAAGAAAGAAAGACTCACTTGCAATCTGAACTCCATGTAATATTCACAATATCATCGTAGTGGCCCGTGTAGGTATTGTGAAGAATAAAAGGCGAGAATTCACGAGTAAATCCAGGTGTCTTCCATACTTGTGTGTGTTTTCCATGTGTCACGGCGAAATGCTTTCCATCAGGGCTGAATTGGATGGCTCGTACTTTTGCCTTGAAGTTGAAGTGGTGAAGAACAACACGTCGAGGGAAGTTGATGAGAAGAGCGTGTCCGTCTGTTGAGTCATGGTCATGGTCATAATAATAAAAAAGAAAGGAGTAAGTTTAGGATTCTTTTTCTTCTTTAGAGAGAGAGAGAGTGAATGAGCAAAGGTGCCTGCTTAATCATCACCTTGGTCTACAGTAATAAGAAGAGACGCCTGAGGTGAGAGTGCCATGGCAACAATATTCTTGCGCATATCCATAGGCAGAGTGTAAGACTTGTTGCTATTAGTGTCTCCATAATCAGTACAAAAAAACAGGAAACAAGAAACAAGAAACAAGACATGGGATGCTTACTTGACCAAGTCAAATACAGAGACTCGGTTGCCTACTGCACTAAGCACAGAGTGGCCATCCGGAGTGAATATCAGATTTCCACCTGTATAGACAGTACCACACAAGTTTGAAAACTAGAATAGTAAAGACATGGAGGAAGTTAATGAGGGGTGTTTCTTCTCCTTTTTATGTTCATGTCTGAATGTTCTTGCCTTGAACGATGTTTTCATTCTTTAAGGGACGCTACATTGGCAAGTGTCGTCGTGGGCTTCTCATATTTTTTGATGGAGGTGGCTTACTTACAATGAAAAGCAGTCATTGGAAACCCTCCTCTGAGGAGTCACAGTCTTTGGTGCTATACATATCTAAAGATTTTTGGGATATAAAAGTAAATACACGGACAATAAAATCACAATATTCTTATGATTGGCTAATATGTTTGAAAAGGCCTTTTGCTGTCTAAATGAACTACTTCAAACTCTGTCTGCCTATTCTAGTAATAGCTACACTATCTTCATAAAGTATTGGTGCATTTTTGAGGAATAAAATAGAGTGTAGAAATGTAGTATGGTTCAAAAAAAGACTTATATGTATCTTAGTTTAGTGCAGTGATAATTACACCGGATTCTTTTTTGATGTTTTGGTGGATTGGATACCACTAGCTAAAGGTGACTCCTTTCTTTTGGTACCAACAGACTGTACTGTCTTGAATCGACAAAAGCATTTGGGTCGTTTGCCTTCTTCTCTTAGCCCAAAAAACGAACATGACGAAATTTCAATGTTGCTGCCATGTCCTGATTCCAAAAGTATTGAGAAATCATCTCATAAGAAACTCCAACAGTTTTGGTCATGATCTTCAAACATTGTTGGTTTTTGCACCTAAATAAAATAATAATAATAATAATAAACTTATTGGTCTTTTCTTTGACTATCATATTTATAAGCTTTTTAACTTTAAAGACCATGACATGTCACTGTAGGATTCTTCTCTCTTCTGAAGGGTCTTGGGGTGTTGCACTTTCTTAAATTTATCAAGCTCATCGTTCTTACAGGCAGGATATAGTACTGACTTATTTTAATAGATGATATATGGCTTATCATTCTCGAGACAAATATGGAGTACAAGGTAAGCATACTATCTCTCTTGATTGAATTATTACTAATACACTCTTCTTCACTCAGTCTCAGGTGGTCTTCCTTCTATACTGTCTAAGGTGTCTAGGGTCTCTAGGGTATATTCCCAAGCATGGTTATCTATCTCCCAAATATAAAGCACAAGGACTTTAGGGTATAGATTCTATTGTTATGAGGGAATTCACTTTGTCAGTAGCTATAGTCATGCTATACTATTAGCTATACTATTATAATAAACAACTCTATTCATCAACACTATATTCTATTGATAATACAATTTGATAGTGAAGTATACTACAAAAAGAAATAATAATTTGGATACACACAAACCTCTTGATTTTAAACATCTTTCCATAAAGGCAATAAGTTTTTTGTCTAAAAAGGAAGGAGATATCCCCGCCCAAAAGCCAGAAAAATCTCCTGGTGTGTAGATACTTACAAACCTTTTGATTTAAAACACAGCTCCATAGAAGGTGCGTTTTTTTGAGGATATAAAAAGAAAAGTATCACCGCTTAAAGACCAGAAAATTCTCTTGGTGCTAGTATAGCCAATCAAATTCAGATCCGATGGGTTTCATTTTAATTTCCAGGGAATTCTTCATCCGCCCAAGAACAGTCTTCAGTGTCTCTTTCCCTCTTCTTCCTGCTGTTGCTGTTGCTGTTATTGATGCTGTTATAAGTGACTGGTTATCTTGAGGCTTCAATTGAGAAAACAACAGATTATTTTATTCTTTTTATCTCTCTCTTTTTCTCATAAAATACATCTCCAGAAAGAGGGGTTTCCTCACTGACAGTCTATCTTTTGCCCTGTCCCTCGTACAACTCTCCACACACAAAGAGTGTAAGGCTGAGATGATTTTGTCACTGTCTTTTTTCCCATGACTCCTTCTTATTATAGTAATATACCACCCTTCTCCATTCATTTCAACCCCAGAAGTAGACATGAGCCAGGAGACCACACCTATTGTCTTCTTCATTCCACCATGTTACCCTTTACTGTACGTGCAAAATATTATCCCAAACCAAAAACAGCCTCTTCCAACTCATCTAGAATGTAAGAGTGGATAACAGACATACGACAAGTAGTAACTGTGACCAAAAAAATAAAAATAAATAAAAATAAATAAAAAAAATAAAGTGTCCATGAAAAAGCCAGCAGTGCGTCACAAGCAGAGGAAGAGCCAGTATTAGAGCCAAAGTTCAATCTTGGACAGTATGAATACATTGAAGGACGCAACTATCTACAGGCTGGCAATCCTGCGAGTCAACTTATGCCATGTGATGATGAAGAAGTGGAGCGGCTTGAACTGACCCACGTTCTCTTCAAGTAAGTCCTACAGTGTATATATATCTGTGTATAAGTACTTAAGAGGACTCATTTATCTTGCCATGTGTGTTTATAATAGATTGCTCTTTGGAAAGTCAGTCAACACAATGAGAACTTACTAATGAAGTTGAAGCAGAAGTCATTTTGCACCTATTGAGGAACAGCTTAGGAAGGGGATTCAAGTACTAGAGACAGGGTGAGTTCCAGTATGAATAGATAGTGTAGATGGAGCACTTTTTAATGCTTTCTTCTAGTGCTGGTCCTGGCTGGTGGATTCACGTAGGTTATACACCCATGCCATAGTTGATGCCATTTTCAGTAAAACATTAGAATGCACAGCGACATGTAAGCATGTGTATATTAATGCCATGGTATAGGAAAAGGCAACAGAATACCCAAATTCACACTTTACAGGTGTAGAAGTCATGCTCTATCCAACGTAAGCAACATAAGAAATGAATCCTCATGTAACTCCTCTATGCACAGTAATCCTCCCAACAACACACATTACCGCATTGTAGATATTACCAAAGGACTCCCCTTTCCCGATAATTACTTTGATTATGTCGTTCAAAGGGATTCCATGTACCATTATACTCGAGAAGATTGGGATACTGTGCTGAGTGAGATTATCAGAGTGACAAAACCCAATGGCTATATTGAACTATGTAAGTAGAATGGAATGTGGATGCACAAAAGACCGTCCTTGCATTGATGGCCTGTCTCTGTTCCTTATTGTGCAGTGGAAAACAGTGGAGTTTTGAATGACATTGGACCCAACATGTCAGTATGGATGATGCGATGTATGTGGGATAAACTATAAGTAAACACACACCTACACACACACCTATACACACACATACACACACCTATACACACACATACACACACACCATACACACACATACACACACATACACACACATACACACACATACACACACATACACACACATACACACACATACACACACATACACACACATACACACAACACACATACACACAGCTTATGCCCATTGCACTGTTACAGGGACCGTCTCCTTACAAACACGCAAAATCAATCCTAGACTAGGAAACCAACTATCACAGCTCCTCATGACCACGGAGAAAGTAAAGGATCTTGAGTCTTCTCATCGCTCCCTTCCTATAGGATGGCTTGGTAAATTAGGAGATACTGCCCTGGAATGCTATGAACGATTGTTTGATTCTGTCAAACCAAGATTATGTGAGGATTGGTCTATGAGTACAGCAAAGTACGATAAACTAGCAAAGGCAGCCTCAAAGGAATGTCGAGATTTCAAGAGTTGGACAAATGTCTTTTATGTTTACTGCCAAAAAAAGACACTACAGGAATTAGAACAGGAAAATGCGAATTCTAGAACTGTCTTGGCACAGACTTCTCCTCTCATCAGCACAGAACCCTCAGCGACTTCTCCTTGATGGAGTAGGATTGATCCCAAACAAGACAAAGAGGAAAAGAGACGCACCTTTCTTCTTCATACAGCATTGATAGATAGACAGACAAACCCTATAGAGAACCAGCCCATGTATAGATTAGAGAGACAAAACAGCTCCAATGAGAGAATCCGAGTCAAAGAGCTCTTCATTAGACAGTTGGAATCTACATTAGAATAGGTATTCCACTCCATATACCACATATTACCCATACAAACACCATTATTCAACCTTTATTATCTGCATAAACACTCCACCTATCCTGCTTCCTTATAGAAAACATCCCAAGAATAAACTCCAATGGCATTCTAATAAGAGTAGAAGCAGCCTTCTCCTCTCCATCCTTACCCACCAAAAAGGCGGTCACTTGTTCTTTTTTTTTCTTTCTTTCTTTCTGACGCGTAGAGTGTCTTGCTCTCTTTCTTTTGTCACTACAGCAACCTCATTGACACACTCTAAAGATGAATGAGAAGAATCCTGCCGCACCACCCGCAGGCGTGCTTCAACCACAGTCTATTCAGTCTACCTACCCTACTCTGCACACTCACACCAACAGCACCCACAGCACACCCACCTCTCTCTCCCATGTCCTGTGTTCTACAGACATCTACAAAGTGACAGGACCAAGTGTTATGCCCTGCTCTTTCTCGAGGCTCATGAGTTCTTTTGGTAAGAATACTCCTCATAGGCATACACAATTGGCAATTTCCACTGACGGGTGTGTTAAAACAGACTCACCAGAGAACACGCGGGTCTTTATGCCAAACAACACACCATGGGTCCTTATCACCCACAAACACAGGGTACAATTGCATTGTTACAATAGAGACGTAAGTCTTCTTTTCTTATTTACCATTAAAAAAAAAGAAAAGGAAAAACCCGCCTTAACAAGTGTGTACAGTATCCAACAGCAACAGCAATAACAGATATCACCTTTCCTATGCCAGTTGAGTGTCTGAACGCACCTTATTGCATTCTATTACCCGACAAAGAAAGCCTTTTTGATCAAACACTGGTTCTTGTTACTGGCCATGGCATTGTGCTTGTATGGTCCAGCATAATAGCAGCTGCCCACCAACTCACACAACACACGACACACACACTTACCTTGGAACAGCATGAACAGATAGTAGCAGTAACCCATGTGTCCTCTACACAAGCCATCGTGGGCACATGCAAAGGACATTTGTTTCTATTGAATGTCATTGATCATGGAAATGAAAATAAGAATACGAATAGACATGGGATCGAACTCTCAAGTGTAGCGATGGACAGATCCAACACTCTTTCTGATCGGTTGAGTCCTTGGCTTCCTGCTGCATTAACACGCCTAACAGGTGTTTTTATGAAAGAGAAATCTTCTGTTTTGAAGTTAATACCATTGCAACAGTAAGTGTGGAGTATGAGGAGAAGGATATATATCTATAAAAGAGACACTGAGTTGAGTAGACATGGCCAGAGTCGTGTTTGGATGGGTGTTCTGACAAGAGATACATTGCAATTATGGGAGATATCTATGCCAATGCCAAAGGTAAGCCATCAAAAGAAGAAAGAAGAAAGAAGAAAAAAGAAGAAAGAAGAGTGAGTGAAGAACCACTTTATGTATCTATCTGGAAATGCAGTTGATCTCTCGTGTGGATCTCCTGCCCTGCATTAAAAAATACATCACAAAAGAACTCTTGTCAGGGGATTTGGAAGATGAAGTTCAAATACGTGCCTTTGATATGAGTGCTTACAAGTAAGGATGGAGTCTAATGGTTTCTATACTAACAAGACAGAGCAAGACAACTGGTCATGGTTGTGTCTTATTATATTCCTTCTATGGGTGAATACTGTCAATTTGCCGTACTTGTATTTCAAATCCATGAGGTCTTTACCCAACAAGACCACTCAGTCATAGAACATGAGTATATTATTCAAGACGCCATCTCCTTGCCCTATTCAGCTGTAAGATTTCTCTTGTTATTTTTATTTGTTTGTTTATTTATTTGTTTGTTTTTTTTTAAAAAAAAAAAGATAATGCAATGCATGAAAAGAACACCTACAATCAGTGTTTCTGGTGATAGTGACATTGCCTTTGTTACCTTTGAAGATACTGTAGTCTCAGTAGGCCTCAGTAGAAGATCCACCTTTGAGGTATCCATTCACTTGAAACCAACCACTGGCAATGTGTTTTTAGCAGCACTGGCTCAGCCTACCACTTCAATCCAAGGCAATGACCTATCCTCTACAGAAGCCCTTGTCTTTACAACACAAAGTGGTATTTTAAGTCTTCAGATCAACTCCCCTGCTGCCCTATCCGCATCAGAAAGGTAAGAAGAAGGAACATGGATGAGAAGAAGAAGGCTGATCTAGGATGACATCTGTAGTCTTATGAATGGATCTTCCACGGTAACCGCTGCCATGGGATGTGTTTATTGATTCAACTACTTACCTATTGTCTAACCCTATAGAAGGACAGAAGTACAGCGTTACTTGAAGATAGATTAAAACAGGCTGTCTTCTTTGAGGATCAAAAACAAGTAAGGATCTGTCTTTTCTTTACATCTATCATTCACACGAGCAGAGTCCTTTGTATTTCCCCCTCGCTATTGAATGTGGTCGTGGCGATCTGCAGGCTGCTGCCTTGTCTCTTGCCCGTACTCTTCTTCATGGGAGCAGTTCTCTGATGACACCTGAAACCGATACTCACCCGTATCCACTATCTCGATACAAGTACATTGTCAACATTGCCAAAATATTGAACAAGTACAATTTAATAGATGAGGTACAGCTGAACTTTTTGAAAAAAAAAAGAAACAAAAAAAAACAAAAAGATACAGGACATAGGAATTTGATTCTTTGTTTTTTATTAGCTTCGTGTGGAGGCTAGAAAGGAGCTGCTTCACTATGCAGAAACAAGTCTTGAAATATTTATTTTATGGAAACATCACTTTGATCAAAGGTAACAGTCCCTTTGCTATACACAAAGAGAACCCAACAGTTGGTATTTATATTACATGTGGAAATGTGCCTACAGAAAGGACACTGCCAATTCTTCGGACCTCTATGCTCATGCCATTGCCATTGTTGTTGAACCCCTCCTTGGGAAAATAACCTCACACACTACGCTGGACACAGACGCTCTTATCAATGACTTTGTAGCAAGCAAGGTAATCTCTCCCTACACATCTTTCCTTGTCAAAGCACTCCAACTCATAGTGTGTGTGTGTGTGTGTGTGTGTGTGTGTGTGCGTATGGGACTTGTTGACATGAACATAAAAAGACATCTTCTGTCGATTCATTTTTAGCAACCCTCGATGAACTGCAAAACACACTGCCTTATTCCAACATGGAGAAACATAGGATTCGCAGTAGAGCAAACCATTTAGTGCTGGTACATTAGTGTGGATCCATGTAGTATGACTCATTTTTCTACGGGGTTTTTCATACGATGATAGAGTGCAGTTTATGAAATGTCAAGTTTTGGAGATATTTGTTTGGAGAATTATCATTTATCAGAAATGAAAGAACAGAAAACAGGTGAGCTTTATTCAATAGACGTGTTGAGAATAACTTGACTTCTTTTTTTCCATCTGTCTATAGCAAAACATTGTGTATTGCTTAAAGATGCCATTGAAAAAACACTTTTTTTTCTTCCTCAAGGCATCATTAGCAAAAAGAGACCACTAGAAACATCGGTTATTTTGTCCATAAAAACAGAGGCACTGGAGGATGATCATGATCTTGAGCAGGTGCTTTGTCAACAGATCTTTGCCATGGCAAAATTAGTATTGAGTCTATCTGGATCAGAAAGGTAAAGAAACAAAGAAACAAAGAAACAAAGCTGGAAAGAATGGATAGGGCATACATAAAACAGGAAAACTCAATCATGCTTGGTAGTTTGACAGACCAAGTCTCCATTGAACCCTTGTCCAAAATCCAAGCATTTGCCATCAAATCTGTTTTCAGGGCAGGATTCAAGGAACAGGCCTTACAGTTGGCAGAACAGTACAAGGACTTTGATACTTTTATGGAAGTGATTCAGAGTGAAAATGCACAGGTGGCTCAAACCCTCCTAGAGCAGAATCTCAGTACCTATGGAAAGGAGTTTGCTTGCTATCTCTGCCAATGGTATACAGAACAGGGTAAGTTGATGCATGATGGATACATGCGTGCAAGTATTATTTTATAGTGTCTGGTTTGTTGATCAATGGCTGGATTATGATTAGACCAGCAAGAAAAAATATTAAAGATAGACGCTATGTATGGCGATATCGTGGAGGAATTCCTAAAGGGAAAAAACCTTTCTATTGAGTGGATGTATTATATGAAGCTAGGAAATTATACAAAGATGTACAGTGCTTTAGAGACAGTCATTCCAAAGGAAACAAATTTAAAGAAGAAAAAGGTGCTTATAGAATACCATCAAGTGTGTCATTTCATTTGACTCATCTCTATACAGCTGCTCTATAGCAATGCAAAGTTGGCTTATATTGCAAGTCAAACTGAATGTCCACCCCATAGGGCATTGCCCGAGGTATTAAGTAAGTCATTGTTTTATTAGCAACTGGGCTGGTGTCTCATTACTGATCTATTGTCTGCTTAGGTTCGTCTGAGGCAGTTCTTATCAAATACCATCTTCTATTGTTGGAGGCACAAGAATTCTTAGCATCTTGCTTTGATACACGATGGAGGCGCTATGGAGTAAAAGAGACACATGTTTCTAGCAAGACTGGGTATATTGTATCTCAGGTTGCAAAAAGACTCAGTGCAAAAGACCAAACCAAGAAGTATACAGTAGGTAGAGAGCCATACAAACAAACAAAAGAGAAAGGCAGTATCTGTACATGTAGTAACATTGGACTCTTTTTCCTTTCCTTTTCTTCTTTTTAGCATTTCCACTCTCTTGTTGAATCTCTCTGTGCTGGGAATGCACTTTCTTGTAGAGACTTTATCGATGTTCTTATTCTCATGGATAACACCAGCAGTCAAGATCAGAAAGGATTGATCACTGCACTTAGACTTACATTTATCATTGAGGTAGATGCCGTCAATGTACATTTTATGCTAATGTTTTTATGCTCTACTTGCAGCAGACAGAAAACCCCACACAGGCCAAAGACACAATTAATGACATATGGAAGAGCATCTACACAAAAGACAAGTAAGCCTATGCGTGACACTATCATTTTGCTGATCAATGATGACTAGTTGGACTTTTTTACGTGCGTCTGCTGAGACATACACCAAGGTAGAACTACAAGTGTGTCTCAGACAAACTATTCTATTCAAGGTATTGGCACTCTGCAATGCAAATGGTAAGTTGCATCTGCCTATAGACAGACGAGTCTTATTTTGGATTAATAGATATCAGTGAGCAACTTATTCTCTCTCCACAGCAAGTTGGTTTTGGTATGGAGGAAGTGGAGCGTGGACTGTCTGTGTCCCAACAAAAGGACGATCTGTTATGGGTTTACCGGGAGATCCTTGATCTACTGAAGAACCAGTAATCTATACATGTTTAACCTTTGTCTTTTATATATCTATATATGTGTGTGTGTGTGTCTACTGCTCTATCTCTTGGTACTTTCTTGACTTTCTTTTCTCTGTCTGACTGTATGGAATAAGCAAGATGATGTTTTACCCTTTCTTTTTTTATGCTACCTATTTTGTTTTTTGTGTTTGTTTTGTTTTATAATCTGGATAGGATCACCCTTGAGAAATGAATAAACAAAACAAAACAAAAAACAAATAATAGAGCGAATGAGCACATGTATGTACAATGGTTCTATTGCTATGTTGACTGAAAATTAAAGAGTTTAGAACAAGTATAAAGGCAGGTGAATTGTAAGAATAGACAGGGACAGTCTTGTGCCACGACAATGTTTAAAAAATACTTGTATTCTCTATGCTCTATTCCAGACACGGAGGAGGCACTAGGTGCACTACCTAGCTACAGTTAGGATCCAAAAGAGAGAAGGATAAAAGGATATTTAGAAAGAGACGAGTAAAATGATTAGAATAAAGCATTTAGAATTGATTATTTATCCTTTATCTTTTACTCTTCTTTTACAAAAGACACTCCTTTAATCAACAAATACACATACATGGAAAGTGTATATAACAATAAACATTGTTTTTGTGTTTGTTTTTGAACAAGCAGGTTTCAATAGTGCTGCTTTTTATTACATTTAAATAGAAAGAGTTTAGTCATGATAGATACAAGAGAAAGATTATATACAGTAACAAGGACACTATTCAATGCAGGCTACTCTCCATGCTTAAGAACACGCACAAAGTCTCTGTAATTAAAGTTGCCTTGATCATCCACAGCTGTTCCTTTGAACATAATATCCACCTAATAGGCCATGTGCACATAAGTAAGTAAGTAGATATTCAAGGTGAATGAGGTGCTATTACTACCTCTTCATGGGTAAATCTGTCACCCATTGTTGTCATGCATTCTCTCAAATAATCAGCATTAATAACACCTTTACCACTGTCATCAAAAGCAGAGAATGCATTGGTAATAATGTTTTCTGCATCCGTCCCCGTTAGTTTATCAGCCATAAGAGTAAGAAAGACGGTAAAATTAATAGGTCCAGAGGCTTCACTCATCATCTTCTCCAATTGCTCAGTACTTGCAGGCTGACCTAATAAATACATACTATTCATTCTATTTCTCTCTTTTCCCTCCCTAATGGCAGAACGCTTTTTGCCTATTCTTATGTTTTACCTAGGCGTTGGAAAGTCACCTCAAGATCCTTGCTGTCTACAACACCATCTTCATTTGTATCCATGATACCAAATGCCTCTTTGAATTCCATGATTTGTTGTTTATCAAACATTGCAAACACATTTGAGTTTTGGCGTGCGTTACGTTGTTTGCTCTTTTTTAAAACCTATCATTTATGATAAGCCAGAGGATACATGTAGTTACTTACTGGTGCTGCCATTCTTTCAATGTATAATGATAGTATATCTGTAAACAAGTACAAAGATAGAGACTGGTGGAGACTGTAGAGAAGAAGAAAAGGCAGACAAGAAAGAAGAAGCAGAGAAAGAGAAAAAAAAAAGGATTCTTCCCCTTTGAAGGGAATGCTTTGATTATACCATAAAGAGTAATAAAGGATGAAATTATGTGACACTGTATCTTTATGCTTGAATTGAATGGACGTATTTGTGTAGCTCAAGTATGGTGTTGAGAAATTGTTTGAAATTGTCACTGTTCTTTACATTTAGTTTATTACAAACAGAAAGTATAATGTAGTTGTAGTTGTATATTTATAGTCACCTACATATACATCCGTCCTCTTATACTGCTCTTGTTCTCCTTAGATTATGCTCATTGATAGCAATGCATTTCTTCTTTTTATTATTATTATTATTATATTGATATATATTATTTATATATCTCGTGTTAAATTCCTAACCAGACAAGTCAATTATCTTGTCTATGTATCTTTCGGCTTGTGGGCCGGGGCATCCATAGACTAACTGAAGGAGGAATATTTTATAGATGAAATAGGCCCACAAAGATATATAGTGATATACATATAGATTTATAACTTCAACAAGTGATATTATTATATCTTACATACCAATTCAATGGTGCTAGTCTTATTTTTATCACCATTACGGACTGATGGCTATTCTTTAACTTTTATAAAGATACTGCACACTTTAAATTTCATATTTTATTCTCGTTAGTTTTGAATAGCAATGACTAACATTTTATCTATACCTAAGTGCATATGTTCTTTTTAAAAGATGAATACTATAGAATACAAAACAGGAAAATGAATAGTCTGGATCAACGGATCATAGTCTATAGTTTGCATTTATGTCTGATCTTATTATGCTTACCTGCAGTCAATGGAGATGAATAAAGGGCTCAATACAAGATACATCTGTAGAATGATTATAAATAATAGAAAGAAGAAAAAGGGACATTGGTTGACACATTAGTAAAGACACTCTTGTAGTATAAAAACATATCTATCTATTCCACCCCTTCCTTCCAATGTCTCCGTCTTACTACTCAACCACTTCTCTCCTTCCTCTCCCTCCTCTCCCTCCTCTCCTCTCCTCTATCTCTTGCTCTCTATCTCTTGCTCTCTATTTCTCTCTATTTCTCTCTATTTCTCTCCCATCTCCTCCTGTTCTCCTCTCTCTCTATCTTTTAATATTAATATCTCTGATCACTACTTGCATTTCCCCCCTCAAAATTAATACCTTTCTTTTCTTTTTATTCTTGCTATATTAACAGGAAGAAATAATAATAATAGTCATAATAATAACAGTAATAGTAATAGTAATAGGCGACTTGGACTTTTGCATTCATCCCATAAAATAGCCCTGTCTATAGTGCTATCTCTTGCTCCATTGAATTCTCTTGATCTATTCATACTGTTGATTTTGGCCGTAGTTAAACAATGGAAAACTCAACCTTGTCAATACCACAAGTAAAACAGGGCATGCGTCATGCTCACTCCTCAGATAATACTACACTTGCGCCATCCTACACCATTACTGGCACACATAACAGTGTAAAGCATCGTAATTCTACAAGTATTAATATGCAAGACACTTTTGTACCTCATAAGGATCCCAACAATCCATTCGATTTCACGCCCGAACAATTATCCCTTCTTGTTGATCCAAAAAATATAAAACTACTGTCCAACTTTGGTGGGTTGGAAGGACTTGCTAAAGGTCTTCATGTGGATCCAATATTTGGCCTTAAGATAGACCAAACAACAGTCGACAGTAATCCTACTACAGATGATCAGCTTACTGCAATGGAGGTATCTGTAAGTACTTCAAGAATCCAAAATCAACCCAACTTCTCCAAAGTGAGATTTGAGCAACGACAAAATGTCTTTGGCACCAACATTTTACCCTCTCTTCCATGCAAATCTATTCTGTCTTTGATGTGGGATGCATTACAAGACAAAACACTTGTAAGTGTATATAGATAGAGAATATATAACTTCTACTCTTTATTGTCTACTATCCACTAACGAATATTCATTGTATACCTTGAAAGATATTATTATCAATTGCTGCTATTGTATCTCTTGGAGTAGGTATCTATGAAGATATCAAGATCCCTGAATACGATGCTTTTCACCATAAAATTCCAGGTGTTAAATGGGTGGAAGGAGTGGCTATTATCATTGCTATTTTAATTGTCGTTATTATTGGAAGTGTCAATGACTATCAAAAAGAAAAACAATTTCAAAAGCTAAACGCCAAAAAACAAGACAGATATGTCAAGGTACTTTTACACATTTATATCTCATGCCTGGCCCTGTTTGGACTCATTCGTTGATAGGCAACCCGTAATGGCGTTCCTGTGCTCATTTCTGTCTATGATGTCCAAGTAGGTGAGGTCCTTTATCTTGAACCAGGCGACATCGTTGCTGCAGATGGCGTCTTTATCAAAGGCAATCTGAAGTGTGATGAGTCTGCTGCCACAGGTGAATCCGATACGGTTAAGAAACAAGAATGGTCTACATGTGAACGTTTATGGCTTGAACAGAAAGAGAAACTAAACAAAGAGCCTATCCACCCTTCTTCTACTTCGTACTCTTCAGTCTCGATGTCTCTGGACACCATGGATCCCTTTATCATCTCAGGATCCAAGATCATTGATGGCAATGGCACGTATATTGTCACAGCAGTGGGTGCCCATTCTTACTATGGACGTACCATGATGGCTTTACGGTCTGAACCACAAACCACCCCCTTACAAATGAAATTGAACCGACTTGCAGATATGATTGCTAATCTTGGGTCAGCAGCTGGTCTTTTAATGTTAACTGTTTTATTGATTCGTTATTTTGTGGGATGGAAAGATGGAGTACCAGATCAGGCCACAGTTATTATCTCAGAAATAATGAAGATTCTTATTGTTGTAGTCACTGTAGTAGTGGTAGCTGTTCCTGAAGGGTTGCCGTTGACAGTGACTCTCGCACTTGCTTATGCTACTCAACGCATGATGAAAGACAATAATTTAGTACGTGTACTGGCTGCATGTGAAACGATGGGCAATGCTACTACTGTATGTTCAGATAAGACAGGCACCCTTACTCAAAACAAAATGACAGCAGTGGAATGTCTCTTGGGACCTTCACTCCACTTTTCACACAAGTCTGAAAGAGCTACCTATGCATTATCAATGAGCCATATGGCTTCCACTGTTCCTCCTCCTGTTATGTCTCTGCTCCACCAATCCATTGCTGTCAATTCTTCTGCCTTTGAGTCGACAAAAGATGACAAGACCTTTTTTGTAGGGAACAAGACAGAATCTGCTTTGTTGATGTTGGGCCGAGAAACATGCTCTGCACCCTACGACATCCTGCGTACAGAATGGCCTGCCTACCACTCGTTCCCCTTTAGCTCTGACCTTAAAGCCATGGCCACAGTTATTCGTATGCCTCATCCTTCTTATCCATCCAAGTCTATCTACCGAGCTCATATCAAAGGTGCCTCTGAGACATTGCTTAGTTGGTGCTCTACCACAGTATGTCTTGACTCATTCTCCACTACATCATCAGCCTCGGTACCCTCTTCACCTTCCTCCTCTTCCTCTTTTTCCTCCATACCATCCACCCCTACCCCATCGGCATCCAATGTTGTCTATAGTCGACCTATGACACCAGAGGATTACCGAAACATACAAACCACACTTCAAACTTATACAACTTCTGGCCTACGCACCATCAGCATTGGCTACTGTGATTTCGAGACTTGGCCACCTCCTTCTCATGAGACTGTTTCTTCTGCTTCTACCTCTGCTTCCACCAATGAAGTGACCTTCAAAGACCTCACTCATAACAACGGCATCACCTTTGTAGGCATTGTAGGCATTCAGGACCCACTAAGGCCCGGCGTCACAGAAGCAATCAAAACATGTCAAAAAGCAGGTGTGGTTGTTCGTATGGTGACAGGAGACAACATCGACACTGCCAAAAGCATTGCCAAAGAGTGTGGGATCTACACCCCAGACGGAATTGCCATGGAAGGCCCCGAGTTCTCTGCCTTGTCCTCTTCCGAAAAAAAAGCCCTTTTACCACGGCTCCAGGTGTTGGCCCGGTCTAGCCCACACGACAAACAAGTACTTGTGTGCCAACTGAAAGAACTGGGTGAGATTGTGGCTGTCACAGGCGATGGGACCAACGATGGTCCTGCACTCAAGGCAGCGGATGTTGGCTTTTCCATGGGCATTGCTGGTACAGAAGTAGCCAAGGAAGCCTCCAGCATTATTCTGATGGACGATAACTTTTCCAGTATTGTCAAGGCTATTCTGTGGGGTCGTTGTGTGAACGATGCAGTGAAGAAGTTTCTGGAATTCCAATTGACGGTGAATATTACGGCTGTGATCCTTACGTTTGTTTCTGCAGTAGCAAGTTCTTCTCAGAAATCAGTGCTTACGGCTGTTCAGCTGCTGTGGGTCAATTTGATCATGGATACATTTGCTGCTCTTGCTCTTGCTACGGATCCACCCACGCCTCAGCTCTTGGAGCGTGCACCAGAAGCACGATCAGCACCATTGATTACATTGACGATGTGGAAAATGATCATTGGTCAAGCCCTATTTCAAATAGCAGTGATGTTGGCTTTGTTGTATGGTGGTCTGTTCAGTGGTGTCTTGCAAGAAGACATGCTTCAGACTTTTGTATTTAATGCATTTGTCTTTTGTCAGATATTCAATGAACTCAAGTAAGTGTTGTTTTATTCTTGTCAAAAATAAGAGAGATGGGAGTGCTAGAAAAGAAGTTAAGTGGGGGAATCCAGTAACTCATTCAGAAAACGCATTGCTTATTGATAGTTGTCGTCGCATTGACAATCGATTCAATATCTTTGATAATATCTCGAAAAACAAGTTCTTTATTGCTATCTTTATTCTATGTGTGGTGGGTCAGTGTCTTATTGTGGAGTTTGGAGGAGCAGCATTTCAGGTAACTCCTATGGATGGACTCCACTGGGCGATTGCGGTTGGCATAGGCCTTTTAAGTCTGCCTGTTGGTGTTCTGATTCGATGTGTGCCAGACAGTCTTTTCAGTGGGTTGTGTAGAGTACCCACGTCTTCTACTGCTACCACTCCACAGCATATAGGGTCTATGGACCCAACAGACCCTTCACAGCAGAAACACGAGTTATAAGAAGATTTACTTATACTCTAGGAAGGGGAGGGAAATGTTCAACATAAAAGCATTGCTGTGACCTATTCAGTTCCATGACTTACTAGCAAAAGAGTTGAATCTCATGTGTTTCTAGAGTTGATACTGTATTTTGTAATAAATACCCCATGTATACTTTTCATATATTACAAAAAAGAAAAAGAAGGCTCTCTGATACTCAACGGCAGAATAAAATTAAAAATATCACTCTATAATAAAGTTATTATGTTTATTAAAGTCCAAAATATAAATATATTATTTTGTGGATCTTTGTTGTATCATCCACACATTGGGCCTTATAGCCACCACAAGTAATGTTTTGAAATAAGAATGAATAGAGATATAAAACAGTTCAACTACACAGACAAAAATAAAGAAGATAAATACACACACACACACACATACAAAGACTAGTCATTATAGCCCTCATCTAAAGGCCCATCACCATCAATAAGAGGCCATTGATAGGGCAATAAAAGTCTTGGCAGTACTCTTGCTACCTTGTCTACAAGCCTCTTTTCTCAGAGACCTAACCGTATCCTATGACCTCATCCTTCCTAAACAAATTTACAAACACCTTCACTTAATAGACATCTTTCTATTATTCTATTGTCTTTTATATCTTGTCATTTGACTTGTCGATCTTATGTGAATATCAATGACAGTCAGAAATGACTGCACACTTCAAACAGCAGATCTGAGTCTAGAATTCTTAGCCATAAGACAAGTCACTTTACCAAACATCAGACTCATGAGATTATTTATGTGACTGCTACTTTTTTCCTTTTCTTTTCCTTCTTTCTCTTTACTATTGTTAAAAAATGTCTGTCACCTTCCAGCTTCCTACTGCTCTCCACATTCTCGACGGTTTCCTCGCTGAGAACAAGTACCTTGTGGATGGAAAGCCCTCCGAGACTGATGCTGTTGTTGCCGAGGCCCTGAGTTCTGCCCCTGCTGCTGAATTCACCCATGTTGTCCAGTGGTACTCTGAAGTAAAGAAGAACAAGACTCCTGCTGCTGCTGAAGAGGAGGATGAAGACGATATTGATCTTTTCGGTTCTGATGATGAGGAGGTGGATGAGGAAGCCGAGAAAGTCAAGGCCCAGCGTTTGGCTGAATACCAGGCCAAGAAAGCCAACAAGCCCAAGACCATTGCCAAGACCACCGTCACTCTTGATGTCAAGCCTTGGGATGATGAGACCAGCATGGAGGAGCTCACCAACAACGTCAAGAGCATCGAAATGGACGGTCTTATCTGGGGTGGTCACCAATTGGTGGCTATTGGCTTTGGTATCAAGAAGCTCCAGATCAACTGTGTCGTGGAAGATGACAAGGTCTCTTTGGACGACTTGTCTGACAAGATCACTGAATTCGAAGACTACGTTCAATCCGTGGATGTTGCTGCTATGCAGAAGATCTAAAATAAAATAAAATAAAATAAAATAAATCATATCTATCCTAAGCAGTATAACCTCTTTTACATATGAAATAAAAGAGTAACATAGTAAAACAACTCGCAAAAAGTGAAACTATTTCCAGTGAGTAGCAATGATCTTTGTCTCTTATGGCCTTTTGTTTATGATGGTGATAACATGATGAGCTCTGTAAATATAGACCTTTATTCATAAGTAAAAAGAGACAGAAAGAGTCTATCCATCACTCAACTATAGTGTGAATGCTATTGTCCCATGCATGTCTAGATTTACGTCTAGATTCACGTCTAGATTCACGTCTAGATTCACGTCTATTTCATGACTAGAAAGGTACCAGTCATTTGATAGAGTGAAAATTCGTTTGTTATTTCTTTTATTTACATTGGGCAGTGGCTGTAGAAACGAGTAAACAGTCGCAGTAAAAGCCATTTTTACTACACACCCAAAGATTTTCTGGCCTTTAAGCGGTGATATCTCCTTCCTTTTATGTAAAAGAAAAACTCACCTTTTATGGAACTGTTTAAAATCAAAAGGTTTGTGGATATCCAAATAATTGTTTCCTTCTATGGATACCTCAATATCAAATTGTATTATCAATAGAATGTAGTGTTTATGGATAAAATTGTTTATTATAATAGTGTAGATAATACTATGGTATGACTATAGCTACTGCCCAAGTGCATTCCCTCATAGTAATAGAACATATACCCTAAAAACCCAATTCTTTGTTCTTGGAAGATAGATAACTATGTTCAGTAGTACACCCTAGAGACCCTAGATAGTACAGAAGACCACCTGGGACTGAGTTGAAAGGAGTCCTTACTTGCCTAATAATAATACAATGAGTGTCTTGTACATTAGAATAAGCCATAGCCCAGATGAAGACAATGCTTACCTTTTTTACTTTCAGAATACCCTCTAGTGGTGTCTACAATTTCTTTCTATTGTTTCTCTTTGTTAATAATAGCACATTACCTTGATTAGTTATGCTCATCTTGACAAGTACTTGGGCGTTAAGCTGTATGTGCAGTGTGAAAAATAACAAAATAATAACAAAGAATAAAAAATATTCTTATTCTGGTGAGGTAACAGTTCCATGCAAAAAATGAGTAGACGGCAAATCAATTTTCTATTTTTATTTTACAGTTTATTCAAACAATGAAAATCAGCCAACTCTTAGCCAAGAACATGAAGATAGTCCTATCAAAAGAAGAGAGAGTAATATGTTTATTAGAGGTCAAATCATAGGACAATAGAAAAGATATGCTACTTATCAAGAGATTGCTGACAATGTCGACATCCCAAAGAGTACAATAGACAAGAGTGTCCTATTGTATAAAAACAAAGGCACAGTTCAACTTAAAATACATACAGGAAGACCTGAAAAAGTGTCATCTACTTTAAAACTGGCTATCGTCTTGTCTATTTGCAGAAACACTATACAAATAATTGCATATGATTTGAGAAATATGAATGATATAAAAACAAGGTTGTTTGGTCTGACGAATCCTGTTTGACAGTTATGGGCAATGATAAAGGGACTAGAGTGATTAAAAATAAAGACTATTATAAAGTACTGAGCAATCTCTTTATAATAAGAATGTAGACAATCAATTAAAGAACAACTGTTCCAAATCCCGTGTTATTCCATGAACCTTTTATTATGAACATCTTTGACTGATAGATGTACCTTTATTTTGAAAAATAAAAATAAAAATAATAAGAATTTCTGTCCACTCACTTATTGTATGGGACTGTATATGTGCATAGAAAACCCGTAGAATTCACAATTTTCATTGATAGAAATACAAACATTATGCTTTAGCACAACTTCTTGGTTTTCAAATCACGGATTGAATCAATGGCATATGAAAACCAATTATAAAACAGAAATAGTATAAAAAGAATAGGTCAACTCATCTTTCTTTTTCTTCATGGAACCTGCTCTGAAGATTGCAGCAGTGAAGGACTCAATCACTAGTATTGGATGGAAACCGGGTTATCTCTGTCAGGACATACATCTTCAATAGTCAATTATGAAAGGTTTTCAAGATACCTCGAGGAGAGAGCCAGAGTTACCCCAGTGTTGCATAACTAATTATTCAAATGAAGTTACTCCTGCTGTGGAAAACCAGAATGTCAATAGCTTAATCTCATTTCGTAGAATGAAGCCTTTGATTCTCATTAATCAACAGCAATCAAACAAATGACTAGCTAGTAGTATCCAATCCACCAAAACATAAAAAAAAAAGAATCCGGTGTAGTTATCACTGCACTAAACTAAGATACACATAAGTCTTTTTTGAACCATACTACATTTCTACACTATTTTATTCCTCAAAAATGCACCAATACTTTATGAAGATAGTGTAGCTATTACTAGAATAGGCAGACAGAGTTTGAAGTAGTTCATTTAGACAGCAAAAATACCCTTTTTTAAACACATTAGCCAATCATAAGAATATTGTGATTTTATTGTCCGTGTATTTACTTTTATATCCCAAAAATCTTTAGGTGTGTACTTTTGATAGTGTTGAGCTTATTAGGGTGGGACGAGCTGTCTTTTTGATAGCAAAAGGACTTTCTTATAGTCATGTCTACAGTCATAGTAAGAATAAGAATAAGAATAAGAATAATAAAAAACAGCTCTTGTATGAAAAAACCTCCAACCTGGAAATATAAGTATGATTATTGAACAACAAAAAGAGATACTTTGGCGAGTAATGTTGGCAGGAAATAATTAGTCAAGCTATAGACACTGTATCTCTGAGTCTGTATTTCAAAGACCATTGCATAATATAATAATAATAATATTATCACTTGCCATAATAGAAATATCAATCATTCCCGTCAATAGAAACATAGACCACTTAAAAGGGACCACACAATAGAAGAAGGGATAGTTATCAATATAGATATCTAGGAGAATATACTTTAGCAACAGAGAGATTTTTACTAGAATTAGTAGATAGTATCAATTAGAAAAGTATACAAGAAGTGCAAAAGAGTAAATAAAGATCAGACTTTGTTTACTCTTTGAACTGTCCGGATTTCTTTTGGTTAAAGCCAAGACATCAACACAGACGGACTTTCTAATTACCATCTGAGACTAAAAATAGAATACCATACAATGCTTCTTTGGAATCTGGATACCAAATTAGATATCAACACTGTAAAACACACAGCTCTGATAAGCATTGGCTTGATGTACACACCCAAATGGCAAATTTGCCCCGAAGCAAAGCGTAGGTTGCAAAATTCCCGTCGTGGGCCGATGTATGGCTGCTAGTTATATAATTCAGACTAATGGATTTGGCCCATGAGTCTTTGTTGATAGCACTGTAAACCAAGACGAATATATCAAATTTTTGGGTGGCGATTTTCATCCTTGGTTCATGGAATTGTATCATAAAGAGAACAGTGAGTTTCTGTTACAAGAATATGGTGCTAGCTGTCATAATGGGGGCTATGCCAGATGATGGAAAGAGACGCATCAGATTATGCATTTTGATTACTGACCCACACAAATCCCTGACTTGAACTCAATTGAATACATCTAGTGTGCTTTGAAAAGACGAATTAAATAAGGAGAAGTATCTATTACCAATGTATAAAGCTTGAATACTATACTTGCAGATGAGTGGGAGAGGGTTGGTATTGAACTTGTACAACGATTAGTTCTGAGTATGACAGATAGATGCCAGGTTGTCATTGATGCCAAAAGAGGCCATACAAAATATTAATTATATTATTATTATTTTATTTTCCATAATTAAAGATGTTAAGCTTTGGTATGCTTAAATCTGAAGCTTCTATATCAAATGTGGAGTGTTTTATCTAATGTTGAACATGTCCTAAATATTTCGTCCTGAAATTTATTTTCAAAAGTATTAAATTCAATTGGGTGTGACTGTATTTACCCTGAAGCTTCAATGGGACCCTGTCAGTAGGACATTCATTCGTTATTATTAAAAATCAATTTAACAATTTCAACTTTAATTCTTAAGCTGAATGATTTTATTCTCGTGAGTCTATAAATGAGTTGGACTCGTATTTCAATAAAGAGTGTAGTAAGAATGACAAAGAATTCTGTGTCCAATCGGTGTTTAGTGTCAGTTGTTTACCAAAGATCTAAGAAAAATAGTCATGTACAACTTCACAACCACCATTACCACAGGCCTAAATAGGGGCCTTCTTATAAAGAAATATTCTAATATTCATCTATCATTGAGGAAGAAGTATTTGTCCTTGAGCAAGTGTTTTTCTTGTTTTTCTTGTTTTTTTTAGTTGCTTCTAGATAACAGTAAGGTTCATAAAGTTATTGTATTATTGCTCATAATAAACATCATCTTTAAATTAAGTTTAGGTCGTAGAAAAGAGACTAGACATCTCGTGAACTGTTTTGTTTTGTTTTTATTATATCAGAAGATAGAAAGGGGTAAGAATGAGAAAACTGCCACATGTAAAGATGTATTTTCATTCTGAGATAATAGATAGCTATGAGTTGGGCACATTACTCATATTCATTCCACTCACATCAAATAAGGCGGCCGAAGGAGTATCATTTATAACATTTATCCGATGTTTTCATAAATATTTATATTACATTACATTATCCAGCGGGTGGATTGGGAAACAGTTGTCGATTTCTACCTGTTGCTTGTCACCAAAGATAATACCTCCTTTCTTGAAATAGACTAAGCAAAGAATTCTATATTAATACTAACAAAGCATACGGTTTATTAGTAGAAAAGCACTAAAATTCACGAGTTACATAGGTCTGATTATTAACCCAATACACTTAATGATATACTAAAAGATAGTTTTTAGGTTATTGAACCCAAGATACTTCTATTGTTACCTCCCTGCATTTGTATATGTTTTCAAGACAAAAAAAAAAGAAACTAAACCCCTCCACAATCAGATAAGCCTTAGTGTGGATTTTTAACATGGTGCATAGGTAATATGTAGAGAGAAATCAAGGTTCCGGTTGATAGGCATTGTGTGTAACATGAGATTAAAAAGAACAGTAGAAATAGTTCTCGAATATTATTATTTTTTTTTTTTTCCTTCCACTTATTGTCCTCAATACAACAATAAACATCGCATTATGAATAATATTGAAAGAAAGAGTAATATTCATTAGCATGTCCATCAGAATGTCGTTCTAATGAGCTGCTATTCTTATTGACAGTTCCCAGTATTATTGCTCACAGAGGTTATTCGGGAAAATACTCAGAGAATACACTGATTGCTTATGAAGAAGCCATCCATGCCAATGTCGATGGATTAGAAGGAGGTAAAATGCCAACAACAAATGATTTACATCTTTTACTCATTATCTTATGGATACTCTGTCATAGATGTTCGTCTTAGTAAAGATGGAGAAGTCATTATTATGCATGATCTTACACTCCACAGAACAACCACAGGCATAGGTTTAGTCCATCGTGTCCCATGGAAAGGGTACATTGAACACCTCGCTACGAAAACAACACCACCACAACCCATTCCTCGCTTGAGAGATGTGATCGATCTCCTCATTCGTCCTGAGGTGGTAGTAAAGAATATCACTATGATCATCGATATTAAGGTACATATCCATTCATTTTATTATGAATAGATCCGATTTCTCTTGACATCCTCTGAATGACGACGGATCTATTAGTTTGACAATCCACTAGCCATAATTGATGCTATCTATGATGTAGTGAAGGATTACCAAGATTACACCAGCCTAAAAAAACAGCTTGTGTTTGGTATCTGGAACACTGCATTTCTAGAAGCTGTTCAACATTTCTTTCCTGGCTATGAGATATGTTACATTGGGTCGTCTGTTTCCATCGCCCGCAAACACTATCTCCCCACTATCAACACTATCAGTCTGTGTTTTGATAATTATATGGATTCCGACGGACAGTCATTTATAAAAGAAGTCCACGCATTAGGCAAGAAAGTGTTGTGTTGGACCGTCAATGACACACGGCTAATGCAGCAATGTGTTGCTTGGGGAGTAGATGGAATCATTGGTGACCATGTGGATACCATGGTGACAAACATCAAATATCAAGTCAAGGCTATGGATGAGACACAGTACGAGGTGTATATGAAGGAATCCCAAAAATTATACAGTTCACTCGATCGCCTTTATTACTATGGGACAAAGCACGGAAGAAGTATCATCAGCAGAGTCATTGTGGGTCAATAGCCTAAAAAGACACATTTCTCTTGGTGTTTTTCTGTTGGTAAATGATAAGGAATAAATGATACAACAGTGTATAAATATGCAACATATACATTCTGTTTAATAAATGCCCCTATCACCGCCTTTAATACATAAATACATAAATACATAAATACATTCATACATATATACATAAATATAGACACTTTATTGGTTCTCTCCCTCTCCTTTTCTTTCTTTATGATATTAGTGATAATAGTGTGGCTGAGTGTTAAATGGAAGCACTTTTTCTCTAGTGAGGCATCAAGTAGCCCCGAATGATATCGCTTAGCATTGCAAAGTTAACAGGCTTTGATATATAAGTAGAGAATCCAGAGGCTAAGCATTTCTCTGCAACATCACTCATGACATTGGCAGACAAGGCAATGATAGGTATTTGCTTATCTTTTGTAATCAAATGGGCCGTCTCCCATTCTCTAATCTCTCGAGTGGCTTCATATCCATCTATAGTTCCATAGAGATAGAAGAAGAAGAAGAAAAAACATAAGCCTAGACACCTTTTACTTTTCTTCTTTCTTCTATGCATAAAGACCCATCTTACCTTTGACTGGCATAAACAGATCACACAGGATCAATGAGTAGTAGGTATGTGGGTGACTATAAAATAACTGAGTACACACCTCACCATCACAAGCTACATCCACTTGTAATCCCACCCTCACAAGGTAACGTGTCAGTACTTTCTGATTCACAGGATTATCTTAACACGTACATAAGAAAAGAAAAGAAGTGTAAGTCCTTATGATCTCAAACAATAGTTCACCTTTTACTTGTATAAACCCTTCCTTCCTTCCTTCCTTCCCTCTCTCCTCCTCCTCCTCCTTCAGAATCCTCTCCACACCCTTTCTCAAGGATGTGTTCTATTTACCTTCTACTAAAAGAACACGAAATCCTTTACCACCGACATCCGCCTCCATCTGTCGAAACACTTCTTTTTGACTAAGAATCCGTTGCTGAGAAGTATCCAGCACCACCATGTCCTTCACCAGTGTCCGGGGTGTGATCCCATAATACCAATTCAACTTGCTCCTCCTGAGGGGTTTAAATACAAACCCACAGTACCGAGGCAACATTCCGTTCTCTCGTTTGGCATGTTCTGTAATCAAGGATCTTTGCATAGGCGTTGTCACAATCAATACCTGGGTATACTGTTGTGCCGTACCGCAAATAGTACGCATCAGAGAGATGATTTGCTGCTCAGAAGCAAGGTTCAGCAGGGTATAGTCATAGGCCCTTTTCAATGGACTGGCCAGTAATTGCACCGCCTCAATGGCACTCGTAGCCGTCTCAATCTCTAAATGACTAGGCTGTGTCAGTGTACTGAAAATAAAGCGGGAGTGCTTGACAATGGTGGAGAGAGAGCGTGGCCATTCACAGACAATAAGAATACGCAGAGGAAATCCATGGGTAGGAATGCGAGGGGGGGCTGTGTTGATGTTGGGAGACAGAAGGCCAGGACTTGTTCTTACAGGCATCAGTGACTGTGATGCCCTTTGCTGCTGTTGAGTAAATAGATCATTCATTAAGATAGGAGTGGGATGGGTAGGAGAAGCATTGCCTAAAGAACCAAAGGTGGTATGAGAAACAGATCCTCTGAGTCTGCGTGTTCCTAGTGCCATGGGTGTACTGAGGCTTTTGTCAAGTGCTCTGAGGGTGCTCTTTTCAGGAGGAATGGGATCAGATCCAATGGATTTGTCGACTGTACGTACAGGTGGAGGTATCAATTGCATAACAGCTGCCTTGTTCAGCAATACATCGTGCAATGATTCCATGGAGTGTGGCAGGGTTACTTCTTGTGCGTGGATTTTGGGATGTACCAACAATGGCACAGAAGGTGGGGTGTTGGTAGCTGTAGCCTTCGTGGGATCTGTTGGTGGCTCACTCTCCATTTTACTGCCTCTGTCTTCTTCTCTTAATGTACATGCATGAGGTCTAAAGAAGGGATCTTTTACTTCATTCTGTGGTGTCTGGGGATGCAGTTTTGTCTGTGGCTCTGACACACCAAACTTGGCTGTAAAGTAAAAAGTAGAGCCTTTGTTTTTCTGACTCTTGCAATACATTTTACCCCCATGGAGCTCAATGAGTTGGCGTGAAATGACTAGGCCCAATCCACTGCCTCCATGTTTGCGTGTACTCTATCAATTCATGGCAAAGAAAGAAAGAAAGAAAGATAGAAAGATGAAAACATAATAAGTCACGACTCTTTCTACCAGTGAACATTCCTTGTGCATCCCATCTTGGCTACTTACAGAACTATCCACTTGGGAAAAGGGCTTGAACATAATGGCTTCTTCCTCAGCATCAAATCCGGTGCCTGTGTCCACCACTTCAAACAGAATTGTCAGCTCTGACTCTTCCTTATCATAGTGTTGGAGAGAACATTGTGTATAAACTTCTCCATGAGATGTGAACTTGATGGCGTTCTAAATAAATAATAATAATAAACACATCACCTGTCTTTCAGTGTACTCATTCTATAAAGGAGGGACAACTTACACCGATTAAATTCAACAGGACTTGACGAAGACGAATGCGATCCCCCACAACAATAGAAGGAACATCTTCATTGGCCCAAAAGCTCAATTCTAGTCCCTTTTGCACTGCCAATGTACTGAGTAATTCATTGGCATCTTCAATCATAGCCACAAGACTAAAGGCCTCCCACTCTAATTTCATCATCCCTGCTTCTACTTTACTCAGATCTAGAATATCGTTGATCACTACCAACAAGGATTCTGCCGACTGTTGTATAGTGTGAGCATAATCTACCTGTTCTGCTGTAAGTTCCGTATCGAGTAAGAAGTTAAGCATTCCCGTAATTCCAATCAAGGGAGTTCTTATTTCTATGGTAGACCATCAGACCATCAGTCCTTCTGTAGCATCTCGGTTTCTGTTTCTGTCTCAGTTTCTAGTGCCTACCATGCGACATATTGGACAAGAACCGTGTTTTGCTCTCTGTTGACTTTTGTGCAGCATCATGGGCTTCCTTGAGTTTATGCTCTAGTAGTTTATGATCGTTGATGTCCGTACTAAGAAATTCAATGCTCCATACATAAGACACACTTTCTTTTTCTCCCACTCTGCCCTATCCTAATTCACACTACTCTATCCTTCATTACCATGTACCAAACCACCGTACTTGGCCTGTATCCAGCTCATCCACAGAAATGCATTTGACAAGAAACCAATTGTAATCCCCCTGTCCACTCTGTAACCGGATCTCATTCTGCCAACTTACACCTGCACTTTTATGGCGTACCAGATCAGGTAATTGGAGCTTATGTCTATCTTCTGGATGCACCTGAAGCATGAACCCTAGCCCCCGTGTTCGTTCAAACGGCTGATTGGCATACGTTTCCCATTTCCCATTGGCATACGTCAATCCTATTCCAGGCGAAAAGGTAAACACAATTTGAGGAATGGCTTCTGCCAGGAGTCTGTATTTGCGTTCACTGCTTTCGATTTCCATTTGTCGTAATGTGTTTTCTTTGGCCACACGTTGGTCATGAACATCTGTACTATCAACGACATGAGAAACAAGTGAATGTAAAATAAATATAAATATAAAATAATAAATAAATAGATAGATACAAATAAATAAATAAAATAAAATAAGAAAAAGAAAAAGAAACCTCTCTCATGCCCATCAGTAGCTTACCAAGTGCCTAATAACCCCAAGCATTAAATGAATGTATATATGTATATGTATAAATATATACATTCATGTCAGTCATTGAAGCTGTGGATGGAAGAACACAACAGCAACTTACCAAACCAATGGAGGATGCGTCCTTTGAGGTCTCGAAGGGGCACCACACGCCACAAGAAACAGCGATAAATACCATCAAAGCGACGCAACCGGTACTCTCCTGTAAACCCATTCCCTTGATCAAATGCCAAGTCCCACTGTTTGCGGTAATCAGCCTGATCATCAGGGTGCATGTGGACCAGCCAACCGAGTCCGAGATGGTCTTGAAGCGTACGGCCTGTGTATTGCATCGTACGCTGGTTCACCCAAGTGACTTGACCTGTAAGAGTGGAGCAAGTACTGAATTCAAGCCAACATACTTCCATGGTTAACATATGGACTGACAAGAGAGAACATCCTCTCCCTTTTTCTTTTCTTTCTTTCTTTCTTTCTTTCTTTCTTCTTCTTGTTCCTTTCTTGTTCCCATTCACTACTACCACTTACAAGACATGAATAGGAATCCCATCAATCACAAGTCTTAATAAACTCGATTTGGGAGTCACCAACACTCTTCCTTTCATTGGTTCATGACTTCCCATTATAGTGGGTGGATGAGAATGACACCGTGAATGAAAATGACGGCGGTAAAAGTGTTTTGGTTTGCGTGATTTCCGTTTTCGAGACCAGGGTAGATCGGAATGAGGATGAGTATCTGACAAGGCTGTCTCCTTTTCATGAACTAGACTCTCATGGGGTGACAGATCCAAGGGATGGGTGGGTGAGAATTCAGCAGGATGTTGTGGGCGAAGTTCAGTAGGAGTAGGAGTAGGAGTAGGAGTAAGAGTAGAAGTAGGAGTAGGAGTAGAAGTAGGAGAGGTGTGGGTTTGGGTGTGGGTTTGGGTTTGAGTTTGGGTTTGGCTGTGGTTGTGGTTGTGGGTGTGGTTGTGAGTTTGGGCGTGGAGATGTCTGGGCGTGGCTCCCCATGCTAGGAGGGGATGACGAGCACTGTAGTCGGATCCACACATACCTACCTCATGTTCTGCTTGATGATCTAGTTCTTGGGCTGTCATTGCTGCGGTGTGGTGTTGTCGTGAGAAGAGACAGTCAGACCCCATGGAGGTCAAGAGAGAATAAGGGGTGGAGATGCCTGGATTGGCGTCAATGGTATACCAGTCTTGCATCTTTGCAGTAGAGGTAGCATGCAGTGTAGAATGAAGAGTGAGTTCTTGTGGTTGTAGCTGTAACGGGGCCTGTAGCGGAGCCTGTAACGGGGCCTGTTTCTCTTCCTCCTCTTCTTCTTCCTCTTCCTCTTCTTTATTATGTTCCTGTGGGTGTTCTGATAACTGGATCTGCTGTTGAAGAGGAGACGAAGAAAACGAAAATGAAGAAAAAAAAGGACTCTCACTTCTCTGCTGATGAGAAATCGCAATGGCAGCAGGAGCAGAGAATGTAGATGTACAAGAAGATTCTGAAGAGGGAGAAGACAAGACCATTTTACTATGCAAATCCACACTGTAGGCCATGCCATGATGGATCTGCTGGATGTCATGGATCTGCTGTGATGCTATTTCTTCCTCTGTCATAGCACACTGTTCTCCTCTTACTGTTGCCAAAGACGCTGTTGTTGCAGCAGACGTATACGTTCTCTCTTCCAATGTCATAGGACGCTCGACAGAAACAGACTTCCCTCCTCCCTGATGTGGCTCTGTTGCAGAAGGGACTTTTCCTGAAGAGTAGAAGCGTCGCTGGAGGGCAGGGGGGTGTGAGAACCGTGATCGAGGTGTTTCTCTTCTTTTGATCCGAGCATTCTCCAGGGCATTGGACAGACTGGCAGCAATGAAGGGTGCCAAGGACAGTAGACTGGTCTGAAGCACAGGTGGATAGGGTACGACCGGAGATAAGAAAGAAAGAATCGCAAAGGGAGGAGGCGGCGGTGGTTGGGAAGGTGGGTGGATGCTACTGCGATGGGGTGGATGGGCTGTGGTGTGCTGTGTACACAGAGGTTCGCACTCCAATGGATGCACAATAGGAAGATGGATCACAGACTGAACATTGGCAGCAGGAGGGGGAAAGGGCAGTGTGGTGGTGGTGCCATAGGATTCGGGCGAGACTGGATTGAATGCATCGTCATCAATGTCAGGTACTGTCTGGAAAAATGGATTGACCTCTGGATCCATAATAGCAGGAGAAGGAGCAGGGGATTGTGACCAAGGCGATGGCTGCTGCTGTTCGTATTCATCGTAGTCATAGACATACACTGTCTCTTCTTGTCTGCTGCTGGGGGCCTCTAGTTTAGAAGCATCGACCAATATCTCTGCATCGGCGACATCATACACCCCCTCTTCTTGTGGATGAAGACAGGGCGTAAGAAGACTCGAAGGCAGACACCTCGACAGTTTCTCTGTCTGTTCCAACAATGCACGCTTGAACATGTTGTCGTCGTCCAGCGTGTAGAGATGGTCTTTTAGGCGTCGAGTGGCAAATGAAGGCTGGCTGGAGCGTCGTCTGTATTCTCTGGACAGCACCACAGGCCCCTGTCGCCGCAGAATCCTCTGTACATTGGGGTGGGTGAGGAGGGGTTCAGAGGGAGAATCCAGTGACTGGAGTCGATCAAAGCACCAGGGTGTGTGGCTCTGCTGTTCATGGTTGTCGTGCGAGAAGTAGTCATTGTCGTTTGTGTCGGAGGTGACAGGACAGGAGGATAGGTCAGAGGCAGAGTCCTTTTCAGATAGGCCCTGTGAGGTATACACTGCCTTTAATCCCCATGGCCCTGTCCACGGATCACTCGTGTCTTGCGGCACACACAGACTGACTCGTGTGGCATGAAAGGAGGATCCACAGAGAATGTCCACTAGAGTGCTCCACCAGGCATACATATCATTCTCCGTCGTCAGTCGTAGTGATGTGCGGTAGAGGTTGGGTGGCTCTATAGACAGAACGTCAAAGTGATGAGCAGGCAGTTCCAGTGGTTTTGCGTCTGTTTTGTCATGAGGGTGGGTTTGTTGCAGTTGTCGTCTCTGGAGCTGTTGCTGCCCTGAATACAGCAGGGCGTGGTATTGTGAAGTGGCTGACCCTTGCTGGTGTTCTTTGCTTTGACGAGTGAGGTTGCTGGAAGGTGCTGGTTCAACAGCGTCAGATGAAAAAGCGACAGAATCGGACATGACCAGTCATACGTATGAGGTTGCTGAGAAGAAAAGGAAAAGGAAAAGGAAAAGATCCAGCAGCCTTTTTATATTCTATTTTTGTGAGGGCTGTTTTTGTCTCTCTTATTTCTATGTGTGCACGTGCGTCAAGTGTGTTTCCCTAACAAATACCAAAAGCAGAGAAAAGAAAGAAGAAAAGAAAAAAAGAAAAAAAGAAGAGGAAAAGAAGAAAAAAAAAGGAAACAGCAAAAACAAGGGCAGAGAAATGAAAATATAAAAAACAAGGGGGGAGGGGAAGAAGAGGGGGAGCAGCAGAGAAATACAATTACATAAAATTACACAAATAAAATCAAGCACACATAAAAGACAAAAGCCCGCAGAAATTAAGCAGAATAATTAATTCACCGAGAGAAGTTTGCATTTTTTTACTTTTCAAATAGTGAATGGACAAATTCCGAAAATAGTGTAGAATTGTTGGCACTCTGTTCACAGATGATGTGTGCATTCATAGAAATTAGGATTCTCAAATGTATAAATCAATAGAATTGACTGTAATTTCAAACAGAAATGGAGCTAATGTCACTATTATTGTGAAATATTTGCTTAGTGTTTGAATAGAATTATGTTCAAACTTCTATTCAAAGAGTGAACGAATTATTTCCAAAAATAGTATACTCTACTTGTGCTTGTCAGTGGAGTTACAAAAGAAGTGACTATGACGTATCCAGCCCACGATGACGCTCTTGAGACAACCCAGCACTAACCTAATAGAGCATAAAGTGTTGTTTCCTAGGTAACAACTGATCATAACAGATAAATAAAACAGAAATTCACGCAACTTGTATAATTCTCTGTTATTCTCTGTTATTCTCTGTTATTCTGTGTTATTTTTTGTCATTCTCTTTTATTCTCTGTTATTCTCTGTCATTTTATATTCCAACCCCCCTTCTTTTCTACCTTTTGACACTTTGACACTCCTGCTATGGTGTGGTGTGTCTGTCATTTGAAACTCAGAGCCCTATTTTCTGTCTCTCTTTATCATTCTCCCTTTGTCCCAAGAGTGAAAAAGGCAGTTTCTGCATTCCAAATTCAAAGATTTCTACCATAGGCCAGTCGTCTTGTCTCACCAAAAAGTCAATATCACCCCTTTCCCCCTTAAACATCATTCGTTTGATATTCTCCATATATAGACATGATTGGCCATAGATCTACACTCTTTCTTATTATTATTGCGTAATGTCCTTTTATGGAGATAAGAAGGAGTACCATCATGTGATAATACCAAGATCTGACTTTTCTACTTTGTGCTGTGCAAAGAACAATAAGACAAGGTGTCCAATGAAAGAAGAATAGGATGTTCCAAGCAAGGGAGCAGTTGTGTAGGAGTATAGGTGAAGAAGTGTGGGTGTAGAAGGGTAGGCGTATATCTATAGAGTAAAAAGACATCCTACTGTATCTATTCTACTGCATCTATTCTACTGCATCCATCCATCCATCCATCCATCAGTCTCTTCTCTCTCACACTCTCCAGGACTGGCTTATTCGCACGTCACACACAGAAGAAAACTTTTGTCTGCTGTCTACTGCTCTTTCTCTCTTTTTCCCCTTGTCATTACAACACCCCAATGGCAGCACCTCTTTTTCACCCACAGATCGAGAATGGCTGGTTCATGGAAAAGTCAACCATGTGGCCCGGTCAAGGTAAATACACCTCCCACCCCCATACCCACCCCCTTAAGAACCCCGTATAAAACACACACACACACACACACACCACCCACCCACGCCAAGCCTCTGTCGTCACCCACACCAATGACCCAATGACCCCATAGCCATGGCCATCAAGGTAGAAGAAATTCTCCACACCGAAAAGTCCCAGTTCCAAGATGTGCTTGTCTTCCAGTCATCCAACTATGGCAATGTGTTGGTTCTTGATGGTGTTATTCAGGCCACAGAGCGTGACGAATTCTCTTACCAGGAGATGATCACTCACTTGGCCATGAACTCTCACCCCAACCCCAAAAAGGTGATTCCTTTTCTCTTTTCTTCTCTATCCGTGCATTGTTCTCTTATTGACATGTCCCTTCCTCCCTTTAGGTGCTGGTGATTGGTGGTGGTGACGGTGGTGTGCTGCGTGAAGTCGTCAAGCACAAGTGTCTTGAAGAAGCCACACTGGTCGACATTGACGAAGCTGTCCCTCGTGTCTCCAAAAAGTACCTTCCCAACATGGCCATTGGCTTCCAACACCCCAAGGTCAAGGTCCACATTGGTGATGGCTTTGAGTTCCTCAAGGACAAAATCAACCAGTACGATGTCATCATCACTGATTCCTCGGATCCAGATGGTCCTGCCGAGTCCCTGTTTGGTGCTGACTTTTTCCATCTCTTGAAGGCAGCCTTGACAGAAAAGGGTGTGTTTAGCACCCAGGGAGAGTGCATGTGGCTTCACTTGCCTCTGATCAAGCGAGTCAAAGACTTTTGCAAGGATCTGTACCCTCAGGTTGAATATGCCTACACGTCCATTCCCACCTACCCTAGTGGACAGATTGGCCATATTCTCTGTTCCAAGGATGCTCAGGCCAATCTGCGAGTGCCTCTGCGCCAATGGACAGTGGAGCAGGAGGATAAGATGCTGCGTTACTATAATTCACAAGTGCACAAGGCTGCCTTTATTCTTCCTCAATTTGCCAAAAAGGCATTGTACGAATAATCCTACCAATAACGATAATAACGATAATTACAATAGTAACACTTTAAAATAAATAAATAAAAAAGTAAATAAAAGAGAGAGAGAGGAGAGGAGAGGAGTGAGACAGTGGGAGGACTGTCTTTTTTTTCTTTTTTTCTTTTCTTCGACAACTTCAGAAGCAGTCTCATCACAGAAGAACAAGAGAAGAAAGAGAGTCACGCTGTCCATGACAAGTTGCTTCTTCTTTTTGTTGTTTCTTTCCTCTTTCCTCTTTTCCTTTTTTATTTTTTTGGACATGTCAGACCCATCCAACACCACCACACCCACTGTCAACAAGCAGACACGACGATTTGCACCCACTGTTCGAGGCAGAGGCAGTGGTCATGGCACAAGTCGAGGTGCCCGTGCAGGACCTTCCTCAACAAGCGACGCCACCGCTCGTCCAGGCACAACAGAGCCAACTGCAAAAGACACTGCACTCACCTCTTCTTCTTCCAGCAGCACCGGCACCTCCTCCACCCCCAAGTCCATTGGCACCATACGTCCTGAGCCATCCCAGGGTCGTCTGCCTAGTGTGCATGACGGACAGCGCACCCGGGGAGGAGCCACCAAAGTAACTTTTCTCTTATTGAGTAAGATAAGAAACAGCAGCACAACTCATGTCCAAACCTCCATAGATGAAGTTCAAGCCAACGGTGCCTGCCAAACGTAACAAGAAAGAAGTGTGAGTTTCTCTTTTTTTTGTTTGTTTGTTTTATAGATAGAGAGCTTGAATAAAAAGACATCCCATGCACTACCACCACCACCACCACTACTACTACTACTACTACCACATGTCAACTCATCAAAAAGGGGGGGAGAGGGTGTAGAACAGCTTCTGTGATTGATGAGGCACTGAGTGCAAGAGGAGCAGGCCGAGACAGAGGAGCCAGCAGAGGCCGAGGAGCCAGCAGAGGCCGAGGAGCAGGTCGGGGCAGAGACATTGTTCAAGTGGAAGTGGGGGCCTCTGGTATTTTTTCCCTTGGTCCTTCTGCCATGGGTAGGATTCTTTTGTTTTGTTTTGTTTTGTTTTGTTTCTGTTGTAGCTGATACTATCGATATGTCTCTCTCTCTATCTCTGTGTGTGTGTATTAGTGTCTCGTGGACGCATGACAGGAGGTGGATTTGCTGGTTATGCTGGAGACACCAACACACGCCAAGAACAAGAGAGCAATGAAGAGACAGACATGAATGCCAAATTCGCCCACTTGAGTACAGGCAGCACACCTGTCACCTTTGCCCATATTTCACGTACAGCAGGGGATCTGGATCCCATTGATCTTTCTGTGAAGCGCAAGATCATTCCATGGCTGACGGTCAAGGCACGCCAACCTGCGTCTGGCAAGGTGAAGCAGGAAGAGGAGGACAAGACAGAAGGAGAGGCAGGAGGAGAGGAGACACTGGTCAAGGTCAAGACAGAGACCGAGACTGCCAGCGAGTTGGGTGTTGCTGTGGAGATACGTGCGCCAGGTTCATCCACAGAGAAGATGCAAGTGGACAGCAAGGCACCTGCTCAGGACATAGAGGAGATGAAGAAGAAGCAGGAGGAGGAAGAGGAAGAGGCTGACATTGAGCCCTTTCTGTTCATGGAGGAGGATGCACCTGCTCAGAACATATTTGCTGTGGATGAAAATGTAGGTCTCTCTTTCTCTCTTTCTTCTATAGACACATGGACACATGGACACATGGACACATGGACACGTCCTCTAATCCAGAGTGGTCTTTTCTAGTGCAAGCTGGTGTCGGTGGCCGATGACGAACTCCTCTTCATCCAATTGCCAAGTCTTCTTCCCAAATTCCAAGCCCCACCCTCCACTGCTGCTGTGGATCCTGAGGAAGACCCAGAAACCCAAAAGGAGCGTCTTGCCAAGGCCATGGAGGGCATTGACCTCACTGCCTTGCCACAGGGCCAGATCGGCCGTCTGGTGGTGTATAAGAGTGGCAGAATGAAGTTGCGACTGGGGAATCTCATGTTGGAGGTGAACCAAGGCACACGATCCACCTTTTTAGAGAATGTCATGGTCGTAGATACGTCCACAGATCAGACTAAAAAGGCAATTGAGTTGGGTCATATTGTCCAAAGGCTTGTGTGTGTGCCTGATATGGATGCCTTGTTAGCAGAAGAATAAATTCAATGATTCAGACTCAGTTGAAGGGTATGTGGGTTTGTTTTCTTTGCAAAGGGGTGCTGGTGGTGCTGGTATTGACGTACGGCTACTACCAATGGATGCAGAGTGTGCAGCCAATAACAGAGGCAGGAGCACACCAGGCGGCGATGCCCTTCCATGGCCGTGTTCTGCTTGTCATAGCACACCCTGATGACGAGTGCATGTTCTTTGGTCCTGTTCTGAGCAGACTGTCGCAGGCCAGGGTGCCTGTGTATGTGCTGTGTCTGTCAACAGGCAACGCAGACCAGCTGGGGTTCCTGCGGGAGAAGGAGCTGGTGGAGAGCTGTCGAGTGTTGGGCGTGTCTTCCTCTCATGTCGAGTGTGTTGAGGATCCGTATGTACACTGATAGAAAAAAGAGAGTTGTTGAGCTGACACTGCGGCTCTATTTCTGTGGTTAGTGAGCTACAGGATGGTATGAAGAACTCCTGGCCAGCTGCTACGATAGCCAGACACATTGAGGCCCATGTCAAGAAGTACAGAATAGAGACAGTAGGTGGAGAAAGGAGTGACTGCTATTGACATGACAAGCTCGTTACCTTTGACAGCCACGGGGTCTCTGGCCACCCTAACCACTGTGCCGTCCACCAAGGAGCAAAGTGAGTCTTTTGTTGTTGTTCTTCTTCTTATCTTTTCCATGCATCTTCTCCCTCTTACAGACACTTCCATGCCCATGCGTCTGTGCCTGTCCAGCTGTATACACTCCACACAATCTCCTTACTAAGAAAGTACATTGGCCTGGGGGATCTTCTTTCTGTGGCGGTGGATCAATGGTGGTCTCCCCGCACGTCTTCGGTGTTGGCGGTCTCTTCTCCTGCTGCGTATTGGACAGCCCACACCGCCATGCGTCAACACACAACACAACTGGTGTGGTTTCGGTGGCTCTACGTCACTTTTTCACGGTATATGGTCATTAACGAATTAACACTGGTGGCTTGAAGGAGCTATAAAAGGCAGGCGTGGGATTCTAAATCTGCTGAGATGCATTATGGTTTTATTTTTTTGCTCGAGACAAATAAAGAACGCTTCTATCCAAGACATTCCAGCCGAGACGTCTTCTTCTTCTGCTTCTTCTCTCTTCTGAATCTTCTGCATCTTTGTGTAGTGTGTCTTTATAGATAAACGCATCAATAATTACTTGTGGATCTATCTCTCTCTCTCTTTAGAGAAAAGTGAGAAAAGAGAGTCACAGGAATCCTCGACCTTCCTTCCTTACAATGCAGACATCTACAACAGCCAATAGAAATGGGTGGATAGGAGCCGACCCAGGCCTTGTTCATAAATACAAACAGCTCAAGCGACGCATTCGAGACATTGACAAGGTAAATCCACATCTGATGAGTTCCGTTGCTAAGAGCCACAGGAAAACACTACCTATGAATCGAAGCTCCATAGGGCTAAGCAGCATATCAAGCGATTGCGTGCAGAAACAAGGCAAGTGTCCTTTTGTATCTTTGGCTTATCTCATGGAAGAAGTCTGTTGTTGGAGACACTGCAAGAGACCAAAGCACTCCAGGAACCTCATTTCTGCAGTGACTCTGAGGAATCCATGGTAATGAGATAGCAGTAGCAGAATAGCACTGACTGTTTCCTCTTCTTTTTTCTCTGTTGCTTCCATGGGAGATAGACTGGTCTTTCCAGATCAAGAAAACGCCCTCACTCTCACCTGCATGAGCGAATCACCGACAAAACAACAGAGAAACCCATGGACAGCGGCAGTAGTCATTCCACACCACGCAAGAAGAAGGATCCATTAGCACCCAAGGGACCCGGGAATGTCTTTTTCCTGTTCTGTCGTATGGAGAGAGACAAGATCAAGGATACAATGCCATCGGAGAGTCTTGGGGATATTACACGTGCATTGGGTCAGCAGTGGAAGGCATTGTCTAAGCAGGAGAAGCAGGTGGGTAAGGGTGTGTGTGGGTGTGGGTGTGGGTTTACTGATGAATAAAAGGGAACTCTAGATCTACCATGATCTGTACAAGAAGGAACGAGTGGATTATGAAGTAGCCCTCAAGACCTATACAGACGCAGGAGGCGGTGATGCGGGAGTGGCGGCTGTAGATAAAAGTCAGGCAATCCTAGAAGAGGAAGAAGAGGAATCGGAATCGGAAGAAGAGGAAGAAGAGGAGGATGAAGTGGATATGCTAGAAGAAGAGGAAGAAGAGGAGGAGAAAGAAGAAGAACCATCACAGCAACAAGCACAACAGCAACAAGCACAACAGCAACCACCACTGCTAAATGTATAGACTCACTATGGACATGCCCACCTTTATTACTCTTTTCTATTCACTCTGACTGATAAACACTGCCTAATTGATAGGCTTGATCTAAACAAACACATTCCCCATCAGCATACTCTTCCTAGTGTGTTGACCCTCTTCCCCTTCTTCTCTTTACCTTGAAATTCAAAGAAATAAGCGAGAAAATAAACGCCTTTAAATCCTGCACAAGATAGTAAAAGATTCGCAGTCCATCGGGATCTTTACTCTCCTGCACCTCAGCCAATGAGCCGAGCTTGGATGTCTGTACAGTCGTGTGTTAGCAGCAGTGTATTAGCAGCAGTGTATTAGCAGTGGCAGCAAGTCCACTGTCCCATCCACCCCGTAACGTACCTCAAAGGAAATGTGTTCGTTGCCCAGACGCACTTCCAACTCCTGGCTGCCCACCACATTACGCGTAGGCCACTGGCTGTCATCTGTGCTGCCATCCACGATAAAGACATGAGGTGTGATTTCATAGAGTGGCTTACCTCATCACTTTGCTCTCCATAACAATACGCTTGATTTCCTCAATGACAGCAGGACTGACATAGGCTAGGTCGTGTCCATGCGTCAGTTCCATTGACTGGGCTTGGTGTGCCATGTGTATTCTTTCTGTTACCTTCTTTTCTGATCAGTTCGTCATTGCGGTAGTTGGAGTTGTTGGCATATCGACACAGGCCGTCTGACCGCACTTCAAACTCAAGAAACTCATGGCCATAGCGCCCTTTGTGACCAGAACTGTACAGACCATAAGAGACTCTCTTTTTCTTTTTCTTTCTAGAGAACTTACTAGTAGCGGATATAAAACTCTTCTTGGCTGGTCATGGAGGAGAATAGGGTGACGTTTGTTTTTCTTTTTGTCTTTTTTCTTTCTCTCTCTTTTTAATAACAAGAACAAGAGTATAAATGCAAGACAGTAAGAGAATAAACACACCAAACACAACAAGCAACACACCCACACGTTGAAAGTGAAATGAGCCCTCTTTAAGGAAGGTTGTCTGTGTTTCTATTGTTTGTCAAGCCACCTACGTCACTCTCATAAAATAGAGAAGAAATTTGAAAAAGGAAATGTGATGGGAAAAAAAAAAAGGCAGTCCGTGTCGATGTCTCTTTTATTTGAAGTCCGCATCTATTCCAGGCATTGCAGTTCTGCCTGCCTGCTTGCTTGCTTGCCTGCTTGCCTGCTTGCCTGCTTGCTTGCTTGTTTCCCTCCCTAGACGTGTGCTTGTATCTGTGCCTGTTCACTCATGGTGTTCTTGCTGGGGAGAGGGTCAGATGAGGAATAGGACTTTTTGACGAGAATAGACTTGACGCCACAGTGACCAAAGTTGGGGTCTTGTTCGATACAGACTTCACCCTCGGGACAGTCATGGAGACCGGGAAAACAATTCCGTCCTGCGTCTTTTTATTTATTTTTTATTAATTCATTCATTCATTCATTGTATCAATATCTTATCTTTTGTTGTAGGTAGATAAGGAGGGAGGAACTTACTTATGACAGCTGCACTGTGTACGGAGGAGAAGCCGAGGAATGTGACGAGAGCAAGGAAAAGAACCCATCGCGACGGTGTTGAGCAGGTAGAGGGGAGCATATCTTGGTGACTCTTTTATCTATCTCTCTTGGTGACTCTCTATTTTGGTGACTCTCTATTTTGGAGACTCTTTCTCTTGGTATTGTTCTTCTTGGTACTGTTCTGCTGCTGTAGTGTCTGAGAAGGACAGCCAAGGGACTTTATTCTGAAGGGACGTGGCTACTCTGTAAAGAGAAAGAAAGAGAAAGAGAGGGATTTGACAGGTAGAACTGAACAAGAAAGAGAAAGAAAGAGAAAACCACACGCGTAATAAGCAAGTGAGAGGAAGGAATTTAATAAAGATGCTTTGGTGTGGACTGTCCTTATTTGTACATGAATGTTGGATTTCATCTTGAACTGTCAAATGTCAAATACGTTTGGTCATGATTGGGACATCATAGCAAGGGTGTGTGTGTCGTAGTGTGTGTGACGTAGTCCTCTTTCTCTCTGTCTCTTGTCTCTCTGTCTCTTGTCTCTCTGTCTCTTGTCTCTCTCTTCTTTCTTTGTCATGGAGCAGTACAAGACACCTGTACGAGTGAATGAGTCTGTGTGGGTGGGTGGTTTACACCATGCGCCCTTGTCAGCGTATGTTGACTATACACCACGCCGTATGACGCCACTGCCGAGGAGAGTGAGTGGTGGTGGTGGTGGTGGTAGTTATTGTCACAGTTATCGTCACAGTTATCGTCCTCCTAGTCACTCTAGTCACTCTAGTCACTCTAGTCATTCTAGTCATTCTAGTCATTCTAGTTCTCCTACGAGTGGTACAGCCCTAGAGGACACTCCTCCTACTACCACTCCTCCTCCTCCTCCTACTACTACTACTGATACCACTGCCACTGCCACTGCCACTCACTCTCCTCGGCAGTGGACTTATGAGGACTTCATCCTTGGAAACCACCTGGGCACTGGTAAATTCGGCACTGTCTATGCAGCACAGGAGAAAAGAACAAGAAAAGTAGTGGCCATAAAAGCCATGGTGAAAAAAGAGATGGTACAGGCAAAGATGATACCCTTTTTAAAGCGTGAAATTGAAATCTACAGCCATTTAAGGTCAGTGCTTGCTGGGTAGGACACACTGATTGAGTGTGCAGACATCCTCATATTCTGCCAATGTATGCTTATTTCCATGACAAGGAGCACGTGTATATTGTATTGGAATATGCATCGTATGGTGATTTGTATGGGCATCTCCAGACCCATGGACCCTTTTCTGAGCGCACCGTCATCAAAGTAAAGAATAGCACCTGCTTACTGTTTGCACTAACACAAGGCACAGTACATTGCACAGATTGCCAGTGCATTAAGCTATCTCCACCACCTACAGATTGTTCACCGAGACATCAAACCAGAGAATGGTAAGAGGAGTAAAAATAAAAAATAAAAAAGAAAGAGTAAAAAAGAAGAGCTACTTGCTTAGTGTTGCTATGGAAGGAGAATCACCTCAAACTGGCTGATTTTGGCTGGGCGGTGCACGGACATCAACGGTAAGTCCAGTGCTCACTCCACCAGAACAGCCAAGATGACTGATCTTCTTGAGGGTGGGGATGCATAAGCAGAAGAAACACCTTTTGCGGTACATTGGACTACCTGTGCCCAGAGATGATCGAGAGACAGTCGCATGATAAAAAAGTGGATCTGTGGGCACTGGGGATTCTCTGCTATGAGTTGTTGGTGGGATCTCCTCCCTTTGAGGTATTGGGAAGTGTGCCAGAGACCTACCGTCGCATTCTGAAGGTGGATCTTCACTTCCCAGAGACACTGTCGGCAGCCTCCAAGGCGTTTATGTTAAGGGTAATCCTCATTCTATGGCTAAAGATGAGATAAGAGACGATGGCTAATGGGAGTCCCAGGCAATACACTATTCACCAGAGAAGCGTCCTACCATTGATGCCCTTCGACAAGATAGCTGGCTGAGTCCCCACACTGATAAAGAGGGTTCATCTGTAGAACGGCATTAGGGATAGCTGTAGTGGTAATAACACTAGCCGTAGTGGTAATAACAATAAAGGGCATTGGCAGTAGATAGAGTGCTGTTCTACTGACGAGTAGGTAAGGCAGTCACTGCTAATTCACTACCAACACAACCACTCCACTTTACAACAAGCACAGGATGAAATAGAGGAAAAGGAAAGAAAGAAGTAGCAAGTGACTGTGTGTTTACCAAGGAACAAAGAGGACAAGCATAGGCATCGTCTCTTTTCTCTTTTCTCTTTTCTCTTCTCTCTTTATACTACATAAAGAGTAGCTGCTCTTTTTCATTATTATTAGTATTATTATTACTATTACTGTTACTATTATTACTGTTACTATTATTACTGTTACTATTATTACTGTTACTATCATCATCACAAAGAAGTCAAGGTCATGAGCCACTTGTCCCTTGAAAAAGAAACCCTACAAAAGACAGCCACTCTGCTCAGGGCAAAACTAGAGCAGACACAGGCACAGTTGAGAAACACCCAACGCACAGTAAGCCACCTATTCTTATTTCCTCACTCCTGCCTCCTTAAAGACACACCCACCCATTAAGAGAGAGAGAGAGAGACAGAAAAAGAACCCTGAATGAATGGCCCTCAATAGATAAGAGCCAAACGACACTTCCTTGCCCGTGCTCATCAGACACTGCACACTGAATTCTCGGATACATTTGACATTCGACCTTACAAGAGAAGAAACAGACATGTGCGCATACCAGCAGGCCTTGTTCCTCTTCTCCCTCACCACCGCCCTTACCACGACTCCCTTGACACTGAGAGGGACACAGCGACACTTGCACTGACAGCCTGTGAAGGGTGGGTGCGAGGTGAGGCAGTGAGGCATGTATGGGTGCGTCTGACACTCCACAACACAACGCAGTAGGTTCTCTTTCTTTCTTTCCTTCCTTCCTTCCTTCCTTCCTTCTGTCTATCTGTCTGCAGAATAGAACTCCCCTTTTGTAGATATATATATAACGTACACACACACACACACACACACATCTGCTATAGACAGACACTTGTCCAGGCCCACATCCACATAGATCTCCCCAGTGCATGGATGGCAGAAACACACGTCAGAAATGAACAATGCACTGTTCCTGCAGGACACACCACTGTCTTGTATGCTGCATGGGAGTTGCCTGAACACTTGACAGCAGACGACCTCCAACCAACACTACGGGTGGCATGTCGCTACACTCGAGAACAAGACCCTTGGGAATGGAAGATCACCTCTGCTGTGGGTGTGCAGTGGCATGACAGCAGCAGCCAGCAATGGCTCCGTCCAATCCAAGGTATAGAGTCGGGATTCTGTCTTGTCAACAGAAAAAAAAAAAAGTCAATCCCACTTTTTTTTGATAGGAGAAGAGTCTATTAGATGTCCCCATGTCAGTGTCTGCAGTGGCGTGTCTGCTCTTCCCTTGTTCTGTTGGAGTGTGTTTGCAAGAGGCAGCTGCCACCGGACACCCCCTGCTTCATGAGGCACTGCAGTGGGTCGCCACACAAGACGCGTGTGTGTTCCTATCCAGGCAGCAGGACCTGATGTTGCTGCGTGTAGGGGAGGACCAGTACCATGTCTTTGGTCTCTCGGATAGAGTGGTGGCACGTGCATGTCGAGAGTGCAAGGTGTTGGTGCGGATCCACAAGCCATGGAGGACCATGACAGCACAAAAGACACTGCAGCAGGCCATTGTGGGTGTTTTGAATGAGATGGACACTCTAGGGGACTGTTTGGAGGCAAAGGACAGCGATAGTTTAGTGGCTGCTCATGAGAACACAGCAGCTGTAGTGAGTGATTGGCTCTACTCTACTGTAGAATAATACAAACATTGTTATTGTTATTGTTATTGTTATTACTATTACTATTACTTTTATTACTATTACAGTTACTTTTATTACTATTACTATTACTGTTCAACGGGGGATGGATCAGGAAGAAGGGGTGGATGTGCAGGTCTCCTGTCGAAATGCCTCCAGTACACGCTTAGCTTCTCCACTTTGGATGGACAGACGTGCCTTGGCTACACCTTCTTTATAATCCCCAGCAACTCCCGCCACAACAAGAACAGCAGCTGCATTCAATAATACATAGTCAAGAATAGGATGGTTCTCTGGTAACTCTCCATTCAACAGTTGCTTCAGCAGTTGTGCATTGTGCTGGCAGTCTCCTCCCTTGACATGTGACAATGGATGGGTAGGAAGTCCAAAATCACGCGTGGGATGAAGTGTGCCTGTCACTATCGCATTCGATCCATTGACACACCAGAACTAGTCAACAGAAACACAGCATACATAAGCCAAGACATCCTTGTCCACTCTCATCTGTGTAGATCTATCCGCGCTATCTGCGGATCTGATAGAGGCCTTATGGCTACTTACTGTTGTTTCTCCTGCTGGACTGATCTAATCATGGAAAGAAGACATGTCAGTTGGAATCCAACCCTGCACTCTCTCCATCTTCTCTCCATCTTCTCTCCATCTTCTCTCCATCTTCTAGGAGTCAATCCACCAACAGAAAACATGCCTTACCTCATCCAAGGACTCTGCACCACACACCACAAGTGCATTCCTCACCCCCGTCAATCGAAGTGCATTGGCCATCAAACCGCCCATCTCAGGCTTATACACACCCACCATCATACGCCTGGGACGTGCTGGGTTGCTCATGGGACCCAGGACATTGAAGACTGTAGGAATGCCAATCTCCTTGCGCAAGGCAGCCACATGCTTCATGGCAGGATGGTACTTTTGTGAGAACAGAAAACAGAATCCAGTTCTATTGATAATATCTGCCACTTGCTCAGGCTCCACAGCATGGATCTTACAGCCATGGGCCTCCATCAGATCAGCAGATCCAGACGACGAAGAGGCAGAGCGATTGCCGTGCTGTGGGAGGCAGAAGGGAGAACAATGTAAGCCATCAGCCTCTCTTTCTTTCTCTCTCTCTCTCTCTCTGGGTGCTCTGTAGAACCCCTTACCTTGGCTACTTTGGCACCAGCACCAGCAGCTACAATAGACGCGGTGGTAGAGACATTGTAAGTGTCATGGCCGTCGCCCCCCGTACCGACACTGTCCACTACCAGATCCTGCAGGTGGTCGTGTCCAGTGTAAGGAACAGGGTAAGCATAGCTGCACATGGCAGCAGAACACGCAGCCACCACAGTAGGCTCTGCGTCTTTCTGGCGGAGGTGGAGAAGGACAAGGAATGCTGAGATTTGGCTATCAGTGGCATGTCCGCTCATAATATCATGAAAGGCTTCGTTGGCATCTTGAGGTGTGAATTGATCGGGGTTTTGTGTCAAGACCTTGATACACCTTTTTATTGAGGATTGGCTTCTGTGGGGCATTTCAGAAGCAGAAGATGGATTCTCTGGCATGGTAGAGTACGTGTAGGGTGTAAGAAAGAGAGTGGGGTGGAAATGGAAGCAGCCAGAACAAGAGGAACAAGAAGAACAAGAAACAAGAAGAACAAGTGAGTGGAAAATACGGGTTTAATGAAAGCGGAATTAGACTAGTGGAAACCCCCAATGAACTCATCCATCAAATGAGAAATAGAATAGAATTGCAAAGGCGAAAACTAAAACGAATCATGGCTTGTGTATCTTCTTTATTGATGTCTTTTCTTACCCTATGTGTATCGTAATCTATATTAAGAAGTACACATCTATTGACGCTTAGATGGTAAGAGCCAATGAAGAGCAGGAAAACATTAGGAACAATCATACTTATGGGCACAGCTCTTGAGTAAAAGAGTATCTATGACTCACGATGACTGTCTTACTTGAAGGACCGTTGTAAAGTCATCTTTCCCTTGTATGAAATGAGAGAATGGCTTCTGTCAACAGAGATATCCTTTATTCTATATCAACAGAAATATAGGCCAATCTATCTGCTTGCATTTATTCATTATAACCCTTTCTCTTCTTCTTGTTCTTCACCTATAAATAAATAAAACCAGTGACTAGTCAGTACTGCTTGTTGAGGTCATTGCATGGGATGATTCAAAAACAAAACACATGTCACCACCTAAACTTCTTCTTAGTGTAGTGTCTTTGTATTCATTGGTAAAGAGAGATATGGATAAATGCACCAATAAAGAAGAATCAGTCCCACACTAATCTTATTTAATTAAAGACTAGACCGATGTTCAACTTTATCGGCTTCTCAAACGCTGCTCTTTATCTTTAATGATTCATAAAAAAAACTGTATTTGTTTATACTGGACCCACTAAACCATAGATCAATATTCTAATAAAGAACATCAATAAATGAAGTAATATAATATATAGTACAATATAATATAGTGCATCAGAAGAGACAATAGATAGCATCTATAACAGATCATATTAATACATGGAATAAACACACACACACACACACACACATGGCATCAATAAAGAAAGGTGGCAGCTATGCACTAAAATGAAAAATAAAAACAATGAATGTCTGCTTCTAATCTATAGTTTGGAATACTATTGGTAATTTTTGCCATGTATAACACATGTCATCGATGCAAGTAGATTCAGGTGCACCACTCATGTTAATAAACACAAACTACAGCTAGTACATATTTTATAGTTAACCAAATATATTAGTCAAACCTCAAATACAGCAGTAATGTTTTTCAGGCATACCAATTCCTATAATATATCTATAGGAGACTGTAACAACTGTTTATTCAATGTATATTTCGATGGTGGCATAGGGTTACCATAAGTAATACATGCTACACTATTTCCACAAATTGCTTTTTGTGAATAATCTTTACCTTTTTTCTTATGAGTAAATAATCTGTGGAAATAATGCATCTGATATTCTATTAACTATAAAAGAGAATATCATTAGGAATACACACGTTATACAACAAAGCGACAAGTAGAAGACTGAATTTTAAACTAAAGAAATAACTATCACAGTTACTTGATACAATCATTTAATGATTTTGTTCTTCTATCACCCACTCCTCATTCGTCAAATACAAACAGGGGTTACTAGTGTGGTTGTTTTGGTTGTTCTATTAGGATTCAAGTCACTCAAATCATCTTTCATTGGACCTTCAATTGCAATAAGAAGATGTTTATCTTTCTAGTGCTCTGTATCTCCTTGCCGACACTAATACCTTTCGGAAGCCACATCTCCTATCACTGCCCATTACTACCTATAGTGTCACGCCTCTATTTAGAGTGTTTTACATGTATCCCATTCTTCTTCATTCACTCTATAGGATGACCATTGGGCCAAATACATATAGGAAAAAAAGAATCTTGCCCGAGACAAAAGAGACTTTGATTCTACATACAAATATATACTTATTCATAGGTACATGAATCTCTCTATTCATTTTAATGAGCATTATTTACAAATATTAATATTATGTAGAATCACATTCTACGTCAACTCTCCCCTGATATTTCCACCTCAACATGGTAATGAGAATAATCAATGAAAATTCAAGATCATCTCTTCCTCTTCCTTCGTTAGGAATGTGTCTCGTTGTTTACACTAGCCTATACACCATTACTATTTTAAATGAAGGAGCTTATGTAGGAAGCAGCTGACTCGGTGAAGGAAGAAAAACCACAAAGTGAAGAATGAAGAGACATTATAATGTCTAGTAGTTAATACCTATTTTGTTGTTGTTATTATTACTATTACTATTACTATTACTATTATCAGCATCATCACCATCATCACCATCATCACCATCATCTTACTATTGGTTGAAACAGATATTGAAATTATACACGAGTTAACTATTTATTTATTTTGTAGAGTACGTTATTCTTTATTAAAGATGACCTCCGGCTTCTTGTAGGGATGCTCTTTTCTATGTCTATTAAATTCTTCATCGACTTATGAGACACTGGCCATCAATCAAAATATATATGGCATGTAGATTTACTTTATAGTAATCTTGTCAATGACATAGTGTGTAGTGTGTTCTATATTAATAATAATATCTCTACATCCACCTCAATAGTGTTTATGTCTTTTGTGATATTTATTTCATCTACGGGCCGCTTATCCATCGACTAATGACATATGTACACATTTCCACTTATGTACGATGTTTTCTATGAACCAATGATCCATGATATATTTTATTCAGGTCATAACTACTCTACAGTTTAAAGTACTTTTTACTATCCATGCTATATTATAATCAAGATTCTTGGAGTGATATTCACTAGTTTATATTCAATTCAATGCTGTTTCTAGTGTAGTCTAGTGTTAACAGATACTTTATTCATTTTAGTGATATGCCTTCTTAATGAATGATAAGAACTGTATTATGCAATAAATCATAGTACTATCCAATGAATCGGTCTCCATTCAATACAAATATAGAGTTTTATGTACACGAAACTACCCCCTGGCATAAACGTAGTATCCTTACATAAATTATTCATCTTTGCAACATGTAATGAGGCCTACTACTAGTCCATACCACTTGTGTTTTTATATCATTAGTGAGATTTACTCAATTCATTTGAATTCTTTATCTATTGCATTCATCTTATAGTTTCAATCCAACAAAAAACAAAGACAGTGACCAAGGGATAAAGAATTAGGATATCTATTGACAGTCTAGAATTTACAGTTCAACAAAACTTGGCACTTTCAGAATATTTCAGAATAAGAAATATAAATATAAAAAAGGTGTCAAGCCATTGATAAAATATGGGTAATACTGAAGAATCAAGCATGCACCTTTGCATATTTAATCTTTTGCTTACACAGACACTATACAACTTGGAGACCCTGATGCAACACATAATTATAATTTGACAAAGGATTAGAAGACATGCATGCATTTATAATCCATTGATTTCGGATCATGTGAGTATCATTTACACATTCAGATTCTACTAGAACTGTCAATTGGATAGAATATAAAAGTGGTGATGAAGAGAGAATGAATGATAGAAAGAAAAAGAAAAAGGCAACTGTAGAACAAAGGTCGAATGAAGATACAAGCCGAGTTATCGAGTATTTCATGAGGATTAAACCATAGACTGTAGGTATGCATTTCTATGCATAGTGTGAGCATTAAAAACACTAGATAAGATTCCTCTTACTTTCTTTAAATGTTCATAGTTCGTCATTATAATCATTCGTATTTAAATACATTTCCGCTGCAGCTGATACAAAAACAAACCGAGAATTAGTCTATAGGTATTATCCAACTCTAGGCACAGATCTTAAGCTCATTCTCAAAGCACTTGTGGCTATTTTTATTAAACTATTCTTTATATTTATAAAAATAAATAAAAATAAATAAAAATATTCATAATCATAAGTTTCTTTATTTACATTTTCAAAAGTATAAAGACCACTCATTCTTTTTTCTTTTTTCTTTATTTTAAAAATCACTATGTTTTTATTTGTATGGCTGCTATTATGGTTTTTATTTATATGAGTAAGTACAAAAAAGAAAGATGTATTTCCATTAAACTAAACCAATGAATTAGTGGACTGTTTTCAATTGCAAATTGTATGTAAGCCCTTTACTCGCAAAACATTCCAATGTTGAATATAATTTTCTTAATAAAAAAAAAACATGATTGTTATAAAAGGAGGAGAAAAAGAAATACACAAAGATTTATTTAAAAAAAATATAAAAAAAAATATAAAACTACAAAATCCTGAAAAAAGAAAAAGAAAAACATACAAAACATATAAAATGTAAAATGTAAAATGTAAAATATAAACCCCAGCCTTAGTGATGCTAGCCTTGGTGACTCCATGTGTCAATTATGGTTTACCAGAACTATGATTGGATGCTTGGAATACTTTTGGGATGGTTGCAGCTTGCCTGGAATTTCAAAACCATGATGACTTGATGCTTAAGTTAATTCTTTATTCATGCATTTACTAATTGTGAATGTAAGTATTAATTCTATTAACTCAATGATGATTTTGATGTGATCATGACACTACCAATGACTAATCTATCGAAAAGATACATTATTGGAAATAAGACGATCACAAACATGAATAACTTCTGCAGAATCACTTGATCTTATGAATTTTTATTATTATTTATGGAATGGAATATTATATTGCTATGCAAATATACTCTTTTTATTATTAAGTATCTCTACACAGCCTTGTTTCCTTTTCCTAATCTCAGAGTCAATATGTTTTTGATTAATTTAATATTACAGGGTTTATTCCTTTTCCTATACACTACCTTACTGTGTTTATAGTTTTATATGTTCTTTAGATATAAACTCAAAATCTCCTACGAATAAAGAAAAGAATACAACATTATCATACTTTTATTTTTATTATTTTTATTATTAAAATACAATACAATACAACACTTGTTGGCAATAAGAGAGTCTACATAGTCTTTAGGTATTCTTGCCCCTCCAAATAGGATGGCTGTGTCAAGCTACTTGGAAAAATGTTTTTTTTTTCAAGTTAAGATCAGGCATTCCCTATAAAGTTAAAACTGAACTGTAGGGTATCCAAAAGAGTATGGTATTAACACTATACCTTTTCTTCCACTACATCACCTATTTACATCCGTAACTGCTGTTATTATTATTATTCTATTGGAAGTAATACATCACCCCAGGGGGGTTTATTCCTCCCAAATTGATAGCCAATAGAGTTTAAGCAGATATGCTTCCTCCAAGACCTTGGTATACCATTTTCTCCGTCTCCTCTCAACGACCTTTAGGTTCCTAATACTCTCACTGTTAAAGCATTCCCCTTCTGTGTACTCTTTCACTACCTTACACACTCACATATAGGATGTGCTTTGGTAGATAGGCAGTGTCATCCTTTCTCATAGCCTTGATATTACTGTCATTGACATGAGGCCTTTATATACTTTCATTCTTTCAATCAATAAAGCATCGCTACTCTATCACTCAGTAAAAATGGTCTTGGGCCTATAGATGTCTCTTATCAATACTAAGTTTGCTCATAGAGAGTTTCTTTCTTGCGGTATGTGAGTGGTAGTCTTTTTCTTCTCAAGAATGTTTAAGTTGTGAAGCAAGAGACATTCCTTGGTGTGTCTTTCACAGAGATGATTGTTAATGTTCCTCATAATAGCTCGAGTGCCTTTATCCATAATGCTGATGCTTCTTTTAGACTTTAGTGAGGCCTCAACAAGGCAAATATACATATACATTTACAGATAAAGTTCTTTAGTGTACTTTGTTCAGTGTGGGGTATGGATTTTAATAGCCACTAGCCTTGAGTTGAAGCCACAAGAAAGTACTTGACCAAAGACAGGGCCTGTGTAGACCCATGAGTACCTGAAATGGGCATGAGAGAATTGAAAGTGGGACTCTTGTTGAGAGTTTTGTATTCTTGTATGAAAAACTAATAAAAAGTGGATTCAAGTAGTGGAAAGTGTATTAAATATTTTATTCTGTGAATTTAACAGCTACTTTTATATACTTTTTATTTTAAAAATAAAATAAAATAATAACCTAAACTGATAAGACTAACTGTTTAATGATTTTCTTTAAATATAGACTGACTATCTTCTCTTTGAATCCTAATGAATCTCTCTAAACTCGTATCATTCAAGATTGCTATAGAATTCTTCTAAAAATATATGCATCTTATAACAGACTATTGTGTTTCATAATACAAAATATACTTTATAATATTCTTTGTTATCGATTTGTAACATTTTATCTTTAACAGTCTATTTTTCAATTAATCATTTAGACTTATCTTCTACCCATAGTAATTCTACAACTTACAGTAATAATAATAATAAACAGGACTAATGGAACTATGAAATAAACACTGTAGTACTCTTTTTAAAAAAAATTGGTATGTTTTCACTATAGACACGTCTCTCTAGTCCAAAAATAATAACTGTTCTTTAATAAAGTTACAGGATTCTAATAAATGACACCAGTAAACAGTAGTTAAAAAACGCCACGGTGTAGAGATTGGATGTTCTACCCAACCTCAACACCAACTTCTTTATTATCAGTAGGAAAGAGAAAGATACAAAACAGTCATAGAAGCCAAAGATTGACACAGTGGTTACCAAGTAACTTGCTAATATTACTACATATATCGTACATTACAATTCTTTTTTTTATTGAATGTTGGGGTCTATATCTATAGAATTCATAAAGTTATAGTTACAGTAAAGCATGAAATGAAGATAAAGAAGATTTACCTGAAATCATATCTTAATAATTTTAGGTAAGTCTCTTTACAAGCACTGTGAGCTTGCACAAGTTACGCTTGAGGTCGCTGTTGGTGTCGGCCTTAAGTGCAGCCTGTGCTTCTTCTATGTTGTTGGTGACTTGAGGGGCCAGGCTGCTGAATCTTACAGAATAAGACTCGTTCTTCTATAGACATAAAAAAACAAAAAAAAAACAAGACAAGATAAATATACATATACCGACAAAGCTATTTAACATACCTTGTTGACAATACGGGGCAGTGATTGCAATAGCCACTGGGTTGCCAGGTTCTGTCTATAGGCATTTGCACTTTGGCTTGGGCCAATGTATACAACAATAGATTCAATGAGAGACCATGAGCTGAGAGGAAATCGCTGTAAAAGGCTTATAATCATGCTGGGGTGGAAGTGTGAGGTCTTTTTGGTCATGTACTGTTTCAAAGATTCGCTATAAATGTCATTGAATCGGGTGAGTTCTTTCTGCTTCTTCTCACTTAAGGCTGTGATTTCAGAATCAGCACCACCAAAAAGGCATCGTCGCAAGTAGAGAGAGAGGTTGTTGGCTACTTCAGCTATTTCCTTTGATGAGGATTGATGAGCAAAATCATGGACTGCCTGTAATACATCAAAGATAGCATCTTCACAGTGAGAAGGGTATTCTTTCTGTTTTGAAATCTTGTTTTTTATAAATGCAATCATTTTATCCACGAATTGGCTGGTGACAGATTTTGTGGGTGTAGAGCAAATGATGTTCAAAAGAGGCACAATGATTTCTAAGACAAGAGGATTGGTGGGGTTTTTACGGACAAAGATAACAATAAGATCCATAACGTTGTTCTTAAAATGAATAATATTATGTTGCATATCTATTTAAGAAAGAAAGAAAAAGAGGTCAGCATAGATTTAACAATAGCAGTAGAAATACCTTTTTGTTCACTCTTTGCAAGTTTCTTTTGCTTGAAGACTTCAGCAAGTTTGCTATCAAAAGCAGCCATGGCTTCATCATCCAAATCAGCTTCCTCCTCATCCTCATCATCACTGTTAGCCAAAATGCCCTGTGCTTTCATAGCTTCCTGTACTTTGAGTTTCAAATCATCATCCATATCTTCCTCCTCATCGTCATCAATCATCTCAACATCACTGTCCATGTCGAGTTCATCCTCTTCATCTGAGCCAAACAACTCTTCAGCACCAGCTTTGTTTTCACTAGTAGCCAAAATCTGAAGTCATAAATACAGTATTAGTTCCTCTTCTTTGTATTGTATATTTTCATTCTTTTACTTACATTCAGGAGTGTTTGAAGAGCTTGCTTAGTCATCAAATGAGAGAACATCTCAAAGACTTGCTCAGTAAGATTCTTAAGAACAGTGGATGTATTGGTCAAAAAGGCAACAAGGATATCAACAATGACTTCAATAGGCTCTAATGCCTCTTCCTCAGCAGCAGCAGATTTGCCTGCTTTCTTGCCTTTAATAGGCTTTTTAGCAAATGTCTTTTTGTAACAATCCAAAAGTTCGGTCATAACAGAGCGTGCATCTTCTTCATCTACCAATAAATGAAGTTGTATATTCAAAAACAGAATCTCAAATCCACGTTCAATGCTCTCATTTGATTTTTCCTATGTCAATAATGAGTTATTATGGATCAACAAAAACTACAAACTGCTATTATTATTACCTTGACTCTCAATTGCTCAACAATAACAGAGACATTCTTATTTACAGTCAAACTCTCAGGAGAAAGCATATAGACAGGCTTAAGAGTACTGGATTTCTTCTCAAGTTCTTCCTTGATCTGATAAATACGGTGGACCCATAATTCACCATCATTGGTGATACCGTTGAGTCTACGAGTCTTGATAGCAACACCTGACACTTCCTTGACCTTTTGAAGTTGAGTCATTTTAGAGAGAGCAACCAAAGCAGCTTGGAAACGCTCCTTGCAGAATTCACGGGTAGTCTCTGAAAGAGCAGGCAATGGTTTATGAAGGCCCTACACAAGTGTCAGAGAGTTGGCTTTACACATTGAATTTATTTATAGTTTACCTCGAAATAAGTGCCAGTACTCTTGGTGCTCTTGATTTCAAAAAAGGCATGCACCATTAAGAAGCTTACAAGTTGAATAATCCATGACTCATCCTTAGGAATCTTTGTGTTGGTAAGCATTAAAGTCATCTGGGTAATAGCCCATTCTCTGCGTGTATTGAGGCGCTTGGAATCGTCACTAAAAACATGTCAGCCCATGCCATACTCCATATTACGGTTTTCTCTACCTCTTCAACTCGGCTTGCTTTACAAAAGTCTCTGCAAGGTATTCAAGATAAGCCTTGATACCTTCTGTGTCCATAGTAGACAGCAATGTCTCCACAAGCTTTGTCTTGGTGATCTTATCAAAGTTATGGTGGCCGTGCTTGCCAATCAATTGAGTAACCAATGCAAAGCTCACTTGCTTATTGTCCTGTGCCACCGTCTGAAGAACGGTGGCCTAAAAAAAAGAGTAAGCCATCCACTCTGTCTTATTATGCCTTACTGTATGCTTAGCAGCCTTGTTTAAGAAGCGGACATCAGAAGAGAGGTTGTTAATAAAGGTTCTCATGAAGTTCTCGGTGAAGATCAATGGCATCTGGTCGGGTGCAAGACGAGGCAATACTCTTTCTACTAACTGGAATCCCCAGAACTTACGGCCATAGGAGGCAGTGTTGTTAAACATGATGTCTAATAAATCACATAAGTCCCTACTCTTTCTACAGGCTTATTACCATCAACAGTAGCAGTCCAAAACTCTTGGAAAGAAGCTACTTTTAATTCAGCTTTGGCTTTTATAGTCTTCTGCTTCTTTTTTGGACGCTTCTCTTCTTCTTTCTCTGCGCTGGATTCAAGGTAAACACTCAAAAGACAATCCCATACAGAATGAAGTTGAGGTTTCCAGTCTGCCAGAGCCTCTTGTTCTTCCATGGGCACTTCCTAACATTTTATCATGAGTTACCGTGCTCTCATGTCTATCCCTCCTCTCTTTACCTTGAGGATCAAAGCCAAATGGCGTAAATTGTCGGGATCAAGGACATTTGTATTTTTCCATCCTACAAACTTGGCAGACAAATCCACATCGGGCACATGCTTCTGGATAGCAAGAGCCAAGTTGAGCTGATCAACAGTGCTGACTTGGCTCAAAAACAGCTCGAGGATCTTTTCTGTGGCAACTTCCTTGTAACTTGTTGATTTGATCTAATCATATTAGTAACAGTCTAATGCCCTTCCATGGACTTACAAAGGGCAGCATATTAATCACCACATGATGGCACACTTCAGACAAATAAGACTTGGTCTCTGCCATATCAAATAGACTCTCAATAATACGTGTAGCATCTTCGGCAGTGGTGGATTGGCGAATCAGCATTCCTGAGGCAATAACGGACATGAGGCCAAACAAACGACCAAATAACATATCACGCACTTCTTCTCCAGACATGGATCCTGTACGCTCGGTGTACTGGAAGAGAAGATCAAGGACTACCTTGGCAGTGACTACATCAATCATGGCCAACAGCTACAGGGCATGAATAAGTATATACTGTTTCTCTCTTTCTCTCTTGACAGGGGTCTGTTCTTCTTATGTTAGGTGCAGCTTACCTCGGTCAAGGCAAGAGAGAATCCTTGGCGAGCACCTTGACGAGAAGAAGGCAATCCTCGGAGAAGACGTCGAATAGCATAGGCGACATCAGAAGAACAGGCAATGCTGAGTTTTTCTTCGGTGTCTGCAATTTCACTCGTCTCGAGGGTCTGTTCATGAGACTGCTGGAACTGAGTCAGGGCAAGGATCAATGACTGAGCAGCTGTCTGTCTGACAATAGGATCAAATGAGGCAAGATCCCAGTAGAGCTGAAGAGTCGTCGTTGCCATTTTTACAAGTGGACAAGAGTTACACTTTATTTTTTCCTCTCACTTTGAATTCAAAAGGGAATCTCTGCTTTAAAAAATAGCGGTGGCTTGAGAAATGTGACAGTTGTTCACTCTGCCAAAAGAAAATGTCTCTCTTGTAAGGTCACTCGAAAAGCAGTCCTAAAGAAGCCATCACATCCCAGCCCTTGTTCCTGATCTCTTTATTACACGTGATGCCATGAAGCTTCTTTTAGACTTCATTAGGACGTCTTCTTGGCCAACTCCACGTATATTAATGTAGATATGGATAGACAGATGCTCTATAATAAATATACAGATGCATATACAAATGCAAATGCACACTCTCTCCTGTTACCTCTTGTTCTCTCTCTTTTGCCTTGGCTTTTTTTTATTTTATTTTTATTCTTAGGCATATTCTTACACTCATTGATGTGCAGCTACAAATATCTTTTGTATTTTGGCTACAGACTCCTTGAATGCCTCGACCTCTTCCCAGCAGTTGAGGGATCGATCAGGATTATTTCTAGCACGGTTAGTAAAAGAACAAGGGGGATATAGATCTGTTACCTGTAACATTCAGTGACTGCATTGAAGCTCTCGGTGACCTCTACTGGCATGGTTTTGGCAGGTGCTCTAAACAAGTGTCAGTGACCAGCCTACCAACAAGGCCTACCTTTTGATTCTCTCAATCACATGGTCAATATCTGTACCAATAACAACTGAATTGGCATCATTGGCAATGTTCTTCTTCTTCAGTTCATCAAAGAGATTCTCATTCAGTTGTTGTTGGTGCTGTTCTAATTGTTTAAGTTCTTCTGCCACACGCTCACGTACATGGGCTTCAACATCCTGAGTGGAGGCTGTGTTTTCAGAAGCAGGCACGCTCTGATACCATAGTGTTAATGTTTTAGTGTATTAGTGCCTTGGTATAATTACCTTTGTGCGAGTCTCAAGGGATTCAACAAGGCCTTGAGAGAACTAGTAAGAAGGAAGGAAGGAAGGAAAGAAAATGCACAGGCGTAAGATATCTATAAGCCTAGAATAGCAAACGAGAGATGTTTACCTGAAGAGGCACGTTAGGGTTATAGAATATAACTGGCTCTGATTTGGATTGTTGTGCTCCCATTCTGCTGTCGTTGACTCGGGCGAGAAGAGAGAAGGCTTCAGAAGAAAACAAGGGAAAGTCTTTTCACAAAAAAAAACTTATAGGGAGGAGGGCTCACCAAGACTATTTCCCATTTCAGAGGCATCCTGAATGTGACGTCATTCAAGAGAGATCTTTCAGGTGGCGATGGCTAGTCCATGAACCCCACTAAGAATACAAAGAAAAAAGAATCCATGTACTCTATACTAAGAATCCATAATGATTTCAGATAAAATTCCGTAATGATTTATAGTGAGTCAATCTTTGTACATGATTTTACTATTTCTTTTTTAAACTATCCTATCTTATATATCTTTTCTCTTTAATTCTTCACACTTTTATAAGAACCCTATAGATAATACACAAATAAACTAGCACCTAGACTCAGTCTCTTATTGTTCATGAGTCATAAATAAAGAACAAGTTGACTTCTAACATTAAACACATTCTAGACTAAGATAAATCCATTGTAACAAAGATCCTTAAGCTTCATTATAAGGAGAGCATTGTTAAAAACACACCCATTAACTTTAGATGAGAAATAGTTCGATGGAAGAATGCCAGGGTGATCCTTGAGGAAATAGCTTATCAGACAATATGAGTAAAAATTAAAATTTACAAAAGATAACTAAGTTTTATATTGGCACAGTGGCCAGTTTTATTATCAAAAATAAAATGTCATTTCAAGTATATTAACAGATCTATGGTGCCTTGAGTACATATAAAATTAAGGATTCAATGGATTCACAAATACTGTTATTAGTATCATGAATAGTAATGCTCTATGCCTTTGTCTAATGAGCTGTACTGTAAGCTCATGAATAATTATGACACTAGTTGGTTACCAATAAAATTATATACAGGCCTTCTATCAAATTAAACCAATCTCAAAATAAAGCTGAATGGTGTTAATAGCATTATATAAGGCATTATTATTGGCAAACATATGGGGTATATGTACATAATGAAGTACAATGCAAGCTCTGGAAAGAATATGGATGTCTTGAAAAGGAACTGCTTCCATGATTCTTTTGTATTTTCTGTTTGTCTCAGCTTTGGCATCAACTACAGCCTCCAACCAAATGGTGATGTCATTCTCAATGACACGATAGAAAGATAATAAGATACATCAAATAGCGTTGGGATAGTGTCTAGTTGACCGTCCTAAAGCTGAGGTTTATATGCTACTGAGTCTAAATAGACTCAATTGAATAAAGTCATTAAGAATGATGAAACCACATAAACAATTGAGTAGTAGTTGGGAGATGCTCTGATGATGTGCACCAGAATAGACTCCACCAATCACTAAGCAACTTGCTAATGACTTCTATACTGTCTTATTGAGAGTTTCTTCTTTATGCATTGAGATTGCCAACCATGTGTTCAAGAGATTCATTTAGTTATAGCAATAATAATAATAATAATAATAATAATAAAGTACGAAAACTATAAATGAAGTCTAGATTTCGATATAACTGACTTCTGCTTTTTCTCACTCTTTACTAGTGCAATGAATATTATTCATGTACATTTATAGCCTTACCCATGCAATAAAATACCAGAGATTTATTAAAAAGGACTTTTGTATTCTTATTTATTGTGTATTTGTGCTTATGACGAACACTGCTTGTACTTTTGATGAACATCTGTTTTCTTGAAGAAAAAAAAGCAGTAGTGTCTAAATGGAATATATATTTCTATATGCCTATCTCTCTTCTTTAAACCGTAGAAGAAAATAATGTACAACAAACAAATTACTACACATAGACACCGGTTTACTTGGTATTAGTTATTTTCTATACAAAAAGAAGTATTTATAAAGTATTTCACTGTAGTTTGTCTCTATTATGTAAGCGTATGTACATTGATAATCTGATACACATTTTATTCATCTATGTATTCATATACCACATTATAATATATAGATGCAATTGCATGTATTGTAAGCATACATCTCTGTTTTCTCACTATTGTATCATATGCAGCGGTCTTTAATTATACTAACAAACAAAAAAATCAATTTCAGATGAATCTGTCTTTATTATTCTTTGAATTTACATCTCCTTTACCACCTGTACTATTTATTCCGCTAGGTAGACTTATGGCACTACAGATCAAAGGTATAAAAGATAGAGAAACTGTATAGAATAAACAGCACTCGTATTCTCTCTATACTCTAGATATACTGTTGAGGTAATTCATAACTCTACATTCTGCAGTGTGTGAGTTCGAAAGTCAAACATAATTTCCGCTTGGTGTTTCTTGTTACTGTTGTTTGTCTTCTGTCTATATGTTTCATTTGATCCAACCCATTCTATGCTGTCCTAGTAGTCTTTTGTCCCGTGGTCTCAAACTACACACTCAAATCCAACATACATATAGGCTATGTTTTCATGCAGTGTACTTTGTCTTTACAAAAGACAATATCTGAGCTATTGAATTATATTCACGGCTGTGTTTCCAATTCCAATTTCAATTTTAAGAAAATACATATGAGTGTAGCTGAAACACTTGAATAGAATAGTACGATAAATGGCTGTCACACAAAAAAGAAGAAAGTATCGTTTAACTTTGGCTATTGAGATAAAAAAGGAGATATATACAACAGTGTATGTACTTAAAATATCATGGAACAGATAGATGTACCCAAGTTGAAGAATTAATAGAGTCTACAGGACATAAGACATCAGTATGGCATGGTGTTAATTGGGTTTCCAGATACGGACATCTAAAACTGAATCCAAAATAATAATAATAGACCCCTTTCTTTTTGCATGTCAACTTAGCCAGTAAAAACACAAAAGAAACACTGAATGGTTTCGTCAAAAGTAATAAGCTCTTTCTTGTTCATGTAAATGGCAATTAACTCTTCTGTGGTCACAGTTTCAACACCGTGTACAATAGCGACTGTGTAAAATTTACCAGAGCCACAGAACTTATTACCCACGCTTGATGCATATAGTTTGAATGAGTGCTCTCATAGCAGCAAAAGTCACGGTGAATTAAAATAAGGTGACTGCATAAAACTTTTTCAAACTCAAACAGTAATGTCTACTCATCTCAGGGCATGTGAAGTTGATGACGCGACTCTAATGATTTGATTCATATTTATATCATAAGTCAATCAATAAACTGGTTTTTTCTTCTTTTCTTTAAAATGAATTTAACTAATCTCCGTGGCAACGCCTATTCTCGACCTCTTTCTCGCTCCCGTTCCCCAGTTCGTGGGAGACGTAGTGTTCGTTCCCGCTCTTCTTCCCGCTCTTCTTCTTGTGTTGGTCCTCGTTCTGCCTCTCTTGTCCGCGGTTTTGACCGTGCGGTCAACAGAATGAGTAGAGAACGTGGTGTTGTTGGTGATGCACCTACAACTTCTACTATTGTTGTTCGTGGTGTTGTTCGTGCTGTTTGTGTTGTTCATGGCGGTGTTCGTGGCGGTGTTCGTGGTGTGAGAAGAGATGGAGGCGGGGGATCTTTCTCAACAAGGATCCCTCGCCCCATAGTGGGACGTCTGGGCCATCTAATGTTTGGTAATAATACTAATGCCACTGATACTACTGATACTACAGTGGCTTTCAAAATAATAATGGAATTTTTTCATGCCCCGGTATAATTCTGTAATAGGAAATACTTATTCTTTATCATAAAAACATACATTAAACACACAGTAGAGACTTGAAAGTTGGATAAAGTATAAAGAAGGTCAACAGGATAATAAATAAAAATTTATTGGGTGGAAACTCTTAATATTTTATGCTTCCACCCTCGGCTTCAATGACAGCCCTACATCTCTGATGCATGCTGTTAATGAGGTTGTTGGTAACCTCCTTGGGAATATTCTCCCATTCTTCTAACAAGAGCACCTCTAAATCTTGTAGAGTACTTGCTGGAGTCATCCTTTTTCTTATTGCCCTGTAAAGCACCTCCCATAAATGCTCTATGGGGTTGAGGTTGGGGCTTTGCAATGGCCACCCCTCCATAGTGGCAATGGTCTCTTGTGCCTTCCATAGCCTGGACTCTTTACTCTTGTGGCAGCTAGCATTGTCTTCTTGAAAAACGTAATCGATCTCTGGATTCATTGCCTTGAGTTGAGCCAGCTCAGGGCAGTAATTCTTCTTTAAGATCTCAATTTATCTTCTACTGTCTATACTGCCCTCCACAGGCACCAACCTTCCAACACCTTCACCAGAGAAAGAACCCCACACCACTACACTACCACCACCAAACTTCATGGTGGGCTTGACATTCTTTGATATTATCCCCTTTTTCTTCTTGCTCACCACTCTGTTGTGGTTGTTGGTCCTCATTAGTTGGTACTTTGACTCATCGGACCAGATGACTGTCTTCCAGTCTTCTTCTGTCCAGTGAAGGTGAGCCTTAGCACAAGCAAGTCTCAACTTCTTGTGTTTAATAGTGAGAGAATGTTTCTTAACCACCCTGCAAGAAAACAGGCCAAGTTTCTTCATCAATTTTCTAAAAGTGTTCATGGACACTTGGGTGGTCATCTGCTTGCGAAGTTGATCCATTGTCTGGAATGAATCCCTTCCCACTTTGCGACTGACCTCTCTCTCGTCCCTCTCATTAAGAATGGGCTTTCACCCAATGCTCTTCTTGGCCTTGAAGCAACCAGTTTCTTTGTATCTCTTTACGATACGGGAAACAAGATGTTGAAAAAATCTAAACCTAGCAGAAATGGCAACATGGCTGGTCCCATTAACGGTGGCCTCGTGAGCAATGAGACAGTGGGTGAAGTCACCAAAATTTATTTTCCTGTTTCCAAGAGGTTTTTTGATTTGTTCGGTGGTGTTAGATGAGGTAGACATTAGAGTGAAAAGGCGATAAATGAAGAATGTTTAATTTAAAAAAAATTCAAGGGTAAAATTATGGTTTGAATTTGAAATCTTCCTTGTTTTATTGAAAGCCACTGTATCTCTACTACTAATGAGCCATTAATAAACAGTATATCATTTTCTGATATTAATTTTATGTTGAATATGGATATCTCTTCCGTGAGCAGAATTCTATTGTGTTGTTTTATGAGACAGTGCGAGTATTACACCCATCTATAGTAGATAAGAAATAAGTGAAGGTGAAATGTAATAAAAAAAGTGCACTATGAAGAAATACCAACTAGAATCCGATTCACCACAATGATTACATTCTTTGATATATGTATATACAATGTCTACTTTAATTAGAAGTACTGATAATAGAGCTATAGTGCTTAACACATATATACATAAACGCATACATGACTTTAACGGGCTTATAAGTATCTTTAGGCCCAATAACCTTTCTAATTAGATAGAATAGCACCCTAAACACAATTGAATAGTAGTTGGAAGATTCTCTGATGATATGTACCAGAATAGACTCCACCAATCACTAAGCAACTTGCCAATGACTTCTATGCTGTCTTATTGAGAATTTATTCTTTATGCATTGAGATTGCCAACCATGTGTTCAAGAGATTCATTTAGTTATAGCAATAATAATAATAAAAAGTAAGAAAACTATAAATGAAGTCTAGATTTCGATATAACTGACTTCTGCCTTTTCTCACTCTTTACTAGTGCAATGAGTATTATTCATGTTCAACTCTAACTTTATCCATGTGTGAGGTCCCCCTGGAAACAGTTAGGCAGATGGTACTAGGTGTTTTGCGTACAAGACAGAAGATAGTGTAGAGTATAGTCTGATAGCAGATGTCATAATGCATATTTTATTGTGACAATTGGATATGTGTTTATACTGAAGTTTTTATGGTACTATCCAATTTCTGAATGATAAATAATAAGTGATAAATATAAGAGTGTATAAGTTATGGCATAGAGAGGGAGTGATGGAGTGAATGGCAAGGACGAATAATTGTTATGATAGAGTGGTGATGAGTGATAAAATATGTAGTGCAGTAAGCACAGTCATCACATTCTGGAGGCAGTCCAGGACCAGATGGAATGCCTTATGAGATTCTGGCATTAGTATTTTGTCATTCTGAATACCAGAATCTACTTATTAGAGTCTACTCAGATGCTCTCAGTGAGATATTCTCTGACAGTTGGTAGCACACTTGTGTGATCTTGCTTCCTAAGAAGGATGATCTTGCTAACTTAGCCAGTTGGCACCCCATTTTATTTATTAACACAGATGCTAAGACATTTACTAGACTTGTGAATGCTCGAATCATTCCAATAACTCAACCACTGATCACTAGAAGTCAGACAGGCTTCATGCATAATCACTTTATTGCTGATTATGACATGCTTACTAGCTTGATTATGGAATATGCTTATACATTTGACAATCCCAGAATTGGCCTTCTTGATCAAGAAAAAACATACGACCCTGTGCATCCTGTGTATCTCTCTCGTGTTCTTGTGCATTTTGGATTTCCAGATAGCTTTCTTCGATGCGTTGATTATCTTTTCTTCTAGACGAATACATGTATCCATGTGAATGGTTATTTCTCTCACAGAGTACATCAAGGTTGTGGAATACACTAAGGAGATCCTATATCACCTATACTGTTTAGCATTACATTTGAGTCATTACTAGGATCAATTGTGCACGATCCACGATTTATTAGATATTATTGAAGCCTGTCTCCTTCATCATCTGGATCCCTAGCACCTGAACCTGTCAAGATCCTGGCTTATTCTGATGATGCTTTGGTGTTTATGCAGGATCAGTCGGATCTGCCTCGTTTACTTGACCTTGCTATATATTCTTTTGATTCAAATGCTCTTATCAATCTCAAAAAGACACTGGCACTGTCACTCTATGGTATACATTTGCTTCTTTGGTCTTGCTCTTTTGTGCCTTTCCTCAAGCACACTATCACTTCTCTTTTGTGTTGTAGACCTTTTATCTCAATAATTTTCCGGATGCTTACCATCTCTCTCTACATGTTTAGAGTTGTCATTGAGTGAGATATGGCAAGAGCATCAAGCTGGATTTATTAATAGGCCAAGATTCTCCAAGTCTCTGGTAAAGGGAGGTTTGTCTGTGACACTGCTCAAGGTGATCTTTGCTGTGAAACACATCAAAGGAATCTAAACAGTCCTAGTCTCTATGAATCCTTCTTTAAAGCCCACTTGAGCCACCCAATCTTGGTGTATATCGTGATGCTATAGTCTTTCCACTTGAATACAAATTATCTAAATTGACCTCTCAAACAGTTTCGTCGCATACTGTCTGCCAGCTTGCCCGTTCTTCTTCTCCCATTCACCACTCTTCTCGCTCTATTGGGAATCATACATTGCATGGTAAACTATCTTATCGACATGTTCTATATCAACTTGTTCCATTGCTGTTTCCAGATACTGTATGTCTTATGTCGCCTTCCTACAATAAAAAAAACTCTACTCACATGGATAACGAAAGGACCTATAATATATCAATTGCAAATAGAAGGTAGCTAATATCACTGACATAGTATGTCAGATAAGCATAAAACTAGTAGTTTTTTACTTTTAATAATAATAGACCCTTAATTCGAGTCATACTTGTAGTATACAGACATTTAATCTTTAAGGACTCATCATAGTAGACTACCTTGGTACCAACATTAGATAGAAGAAAGGGGGGTTTCTTAAAAATAAATAAATAAAAAGCTATTGGAAAAAAGCTCAAGACAGCAACTAGCTAGACATTTGCAACTTTGACAAATATAACTTTTATTATACTAAGCACTCCTTCTACCTCTGGATTTCTAACACTATTGCTGGGAATATATATTTATAATAATATCAACATACAAAACATAATCCATGTAACTTTGGATAAAGTAGATAAGCCTACTCAATCAATAGCAGAATCAATTCAAGAGATATATCTATTACATTCCTAATCTACACCTTTTGTTTTTGAGTTGTATAGAGATAGAGATACTAGTCATAGCATCCTTTATATTCCTCTGATAAGAAGAAATAGACTTGTGAACATATTCACAAAATCAATTAAACTTTTCACAAAAGTTAAACATAAAACACAATTTTCACTTGTGAAAAAAAGTGTAAATAGCATAATTTATAGCGTCACTCTTCTCCACGTCACCTCAAATCATGTGACGTAGAATTCTCTGTAGGTCTTCGATGGATGAACAAACACTATTTTGAGAACATAAAATGGCACGCAGAGATAAAGATAACCGTGAAGAAGACGAGAATCCCTACGACAATGAAGAAGAAGACGAAGAAGACGAAGAGGAAGAAGAGGACGAAGACATGGTATTTACAGAAGTTCTTTCTGGACTATCATGTCGTATTCTGCCTTGTAAACGCTCTATCTGTTCTGTCACTTTAGCATCGCCCAGCCAAGAGAAAGTATAATCCTTTCATTGATGAAATGGCCATTGTTGATGACGATGATGACGATGAAGAGGATGAAGAGGACTACAGTCGTGAAGGTCAGCATTGATAATAATCAAACGATCTAGATGCATAAGATGGACTGATATTAATCCGATCATGATTCACCACTGCAGATGGTTTCATTGAAGAAGGAAATGAAGAACTTCCCTCGGCTGCAGCAATCCAAAGACGACACATTGAGCTTGACAGACGGAGACAGCAAGAGACTGATGGCATGAATGATGAAGAAGTAGCTGCCTTTTATAAGAGCAAATACAGCGCACGTAAATCCCAGGGGTTTAGAACCCCTGAAGAAATTCCTCAACAGCTACTTCTTCCTAGTGTCAATGATCCCAACCTTTGGATGGTCAAGTGCAAGGTAAAAGCGCAACAAGAAAGAAGGAAGGGCAAGTGTTGATATGTTCTTGTTGGATATGTATTGCCACAGCCTGGAAAAGAAAGAGACGTTGTGTTTGGCTTGATGAAACGCTACTTTGATAGAAAGAAAAGTGATGATCCACTGGACACCTTTTCTGCTTTTGCTAGAGAGTCTCTCAAAGGCTATATTTACATTGAAGCCAGACGACAGGCACACGTCCAACAGGTAAGTAACCAGAAAAAAGCCCTCATGCCAAATAAGTCTATGCTAGGCATTGTTGAATATTCCCTATGTCTATCACTCAACCCTTATGCTTGTACCTATCAAAGACATGATTGATTCCATCAGCATTCAAAGAAAAGAGGTGGAGCTGCCTTTAGGAGGGTGGGTGCGTGTAAAACGTGGCAAATATGCCGGTGATTTGGCCCAAATCTTGGAAGTATCCGAATCCCAGGATAGTGCTCGTGTGAAGCTAGTGCCACGTCTTGATCTGGAGGGGTCTGAAGAAGACTCGGATAATAAGAAAAAAAGAAGCTTAATTAAGGCAAGACCTCCTCAGAAGATGTTCAATCCTGAGCGACTTGCTAGTCGATCTGTCGCAAGTCTTCAAAAGAAAGGCCCTTATTGGTTCTTGGGTACAGATCACTTTAGAGATGGTTACTTGGAGAAGAACATGAAAGTAGCGACACTGCAGGTGGATGATGTCAACCCAACATTAGATGAGATTGCCAAGTTCGCAGGTGGAGGAGAGTTGAATGGAGAAGATGGAGAGCGTGCATTTGATCTGGCTAGACTCTCAGCACAGGCAGTCAACAGCGCACAGGCATCAACAGTATTTCAGAGTGGTGATACTATTGAAGTCACTGAGGGTGGTATGATTCACAGTACTGGTGTGGTGTGCAGTGTGGAAGAATCTTCTGTTGTTGTGAAGCTTGATATAGATGGCATTACTAAGAGTGTCACTCTTCCTGCCAAACAACTGAGAAAGAAGTTTAGAGAGGGTGACCATGTTCAGGTCATCAATGGACGCTACAAGGATGAGAGTGGTATGATTGTGAATGTGATGGACAGTGTCATTACAATCCTTTCCGATGCCACCCTTAAGGAAGTGAAAGTGTTTGCAAAAGACTTGAGAGAAGCAGCTGATATTACATTTACAAGAACAGTCATTGGAAACTTTGAATTGCACGACTTAGTCCAGCTAGAGTAAGTTTTTTTTTCTATTTTCAAATGGGATAATCTAAAGAGTCCATATAGTTTCTACACTGTTGGTGTTATTATCAAAGTAGATAGAGAATCTTTCAAAACATTGACACAAAACTCAGAAGTACGAACAGTTGCAGTCCACCAAATTACCAATAAGCGCGATAGCAGCAGAGCAGTGGCTACTGATGCTAACGGAAACAGTATTCGCTCTGGTGATTCAGTGGTAGAGACAAGTGGTGAAAGACGTACTTGTACCATTCTACATCTATACCGTAACTTGGTCTTTTTGCATTCCCGTGAAAATGTTGAGAACTATGGTGTTTGGATCAATAATACACGCTCAGTTATTAGTATAGCTGCCAAGAGTAGACCCAACACAGTAAGTCATGATGTAATAAATGCTTTATCACTGACATGTTCATAGAATCTATCTCAACCACGCGATTTGTCTCGTCAACAACCACCCTATGGCAATCCTTCTAGTATGAGAGGTGCACCCGATGCACGTGGTCGAGGTCGAGGTGCTGCTAGAGGTGGCTTCTATGGTCGAGGTCGAGGGGGTCGAGACAATCTTGTAGCAAAAACAGTTCGTATTGCTCAGGGTCCTCACAAAGGCTACGTTGGTATTGTGAAAGATACAACTGATTCCATGGCTAGAGTCGAACTACATACCAACAGTAAAGTCATCAATGTAGACAAAGCCAAACTCGTTCTTCTTGATGCACAGGGAGGAACGATTGGTATGGCTGTTCCCAATGATAGGTTTGGAACACCTAATGAATTTACTGCACCTTCTTCTACCCCAAGACGCTATGGAGATGGTGGTATGACACCAATGCACTTTGCATCAGGAGCACGGACACCAGCATGGAATTCTGGAACACGAACACCTAATCCCTATACAATGAATGGCAGTAAAACACCCGCATGGGATTCCGGAAGTAAAACACCCAATCCTCATTCTCTCACTCATGGATCGAAAACACCTGCATGGGATTCTGGTAGCAAAACCCCCATGTGGGGAGCAGAGACACCTCATCGTAGTAATAACACGATCCCAAAAACACCAGGATATATGGATCCCGGCAGTAAAACCCCAATGTGGAGTGCTCGCTACGGGGAGAGTGATCTGGCACCCACGCCTGCACCTCATTCTATAGTACCTCCTACACCAGTGGTAAGTTAAGATAGATATATGTGTATGTATGTGTGTATGTATATACATATAAAAAGAGAACCCCATCATAACTCATATCTTTGTTATTTTTGTGGTGGTGGTAGACTTCCTATGGCAATGTAGCTCCTTCCCCTGCACCCTATCCTCAAACACCCGCTGCCAATTTTGGAACATCACTCTATGACCACACTGCTACACCTTATGATAGTGCTCCTACACCAGGTGCTAACATGATTCCTGCTACTCCAGCTGCCTTGAGTGCACCCACACCTGTAGCTCATATGCTAAGTGCTCCTACACCTGGTAACTACATGCCCACAACACCTGGTATTTCTGCACAAACACCATTTATGCCAAGTGGTGGTGACTATCATCACGTAGAGGATGAAGGTAAGTCTAAATCAAACCTTAACTATACTCATACTAGAATAGACCAAGATGATACTGGAGACTGGCCCATCGAAGAAATTGAAGTAAGAGTGACGGCAAATCATGGTAGAGCCACAGAAGGTCAATTGGCCTCTATTGTCTCTGTCAATACTGGATCCAGAACATGTACTATTCTTTTGAGTAGCAATGATTCACATGCAGATGTTCCATTTGACCGCTTGGAGCCAGTACGGCCAAGTAAAAAGGATGATGTGAAGGTTATTTTGGGTGAGCATCGAGGAGAATTAGGTTCTCTGATTGGTGTGGACAGTCATGATGGTATTGTACGTCTTAGAGGAGATATGAGTGGGTTCAAAATTATGGGCATGAGTTCTGTTGGCAAGTACACACCAAGCAGGAAATAAACAGGTGGATTGGGACTTGTCTTGAGATAACTTTATATCAAAACATACATACACACAGGCCTTTTGTTTGAGAACAATCTTCAAAAAGTACCTAAAATATATTATGGATAAATGGTTAAAAATGTGTAAATATAAGTTAGACTGTTGATGAATACAAAATATCAAATCACCTTTTTTCTTTTGGACTGATAGAGTGTAAATGTACTACTTGTATTATGATTATGATTATGATATCAAATGATCAATATGTGTATGTGTATGTGTATGTGTATGTGTTTGAATAAAATGAATAAATAACATTCATTCTTGTAAAGATACAATACAGTATAGCCTTACTGTTTTGCATATAACAAATATTTCTTTTACTGAAATAAATGACATTTTTATTAGGTAAATTTGTAAATGTTATTAAGTAAAAGTAAAATGATACCTTCATAGCTACTTTTTCTATCACTTAAACCACAAGTATCCTATCTTATTCATTCTACAGACATATCCAACTCACCTTGGACTAAGCCACTTAGGCTCCCCTTGAATTGAATAAGCGACGGCTATGCAGTTCAAAAAAATAAATCGAGCCAGTGAATGCCGTCGTCTCATTTCAACGACATCAGGCAAACCTTCTTCATGACTACCACTGCTGCTGAGCGTTATGGACGCTTACCAACTCTCGAACTGCCATCATTCCTTGAGTTTCTGAAGCTCAAGAATTTCCCACTCAAGACTTATCCTGCAGTGTATCAGCCTCCTCGTCTGCAAAAAGACACTCTTTACATTTATGGTCCAGGTTGGAATGACTCTTGGGGCAGTTTTGACGTGGAGTGCCTACAACTACAAGTAATAAAAATAATAAAAATAATAAAAACATATACTCTACCCCTACCTTTCTCTTTTTTCACAAGTTTTTTTTATAGATCTATCTCAAAATTTGTAATATTGACTTTGACATTGTCAATAGTAACGAGCCTGACGCCTCTCCCTCAGGTATCTTATCTATAAATACACACACACACACATATATATATATATATATATATAAAAGAAGAGGCCAAACAAAATCTCTGTGCGTGTTCAACATATGTTCTGACGGAAGATTTGCCTGCATATTTTAGGAGCATTACCTTTTCTTGCTACTGTGACTGGCTCTGTTCTCCATGGCCAACAGATCCACACATGGATATCCGAGAATGTAAGCTTACAGATCAGTGCAGGTGGATCCTAATAGATTAGGACAAGGCAAGATCATTGAGTGGAAAAGAGGCTGAAGAAGCCAAGGCCTTTATTACTCTTGCCAATACAAAGTTAAAGGCTGCTTTGGTAAAAGATAGATAGGAAGAAAAAGAAAGAAAGAAAGAAAAAACACTCACCCGCCTCTATTAGTTGTATTTCCAATGGTTGGAGCCTGTGAACTACACCCGAGTCACTTCCAAGGCCTACTTTGGCCATACACCTGCTCCTATTCACTCCATTTTGGCTTATCAAAAGCAACAAAAGACAACTCAATACTTATTGGCGGATCATGATACACTTGTGAGAGAAGAAGTAAGCAGAGGGATTTCCTCTTTTCTTTTCTTCTTCTACATTTCTTCTATATGCTTTGTTCACTGTTTTTGGGGTGTAGATCTACTCGGATGCCCTTCATGCTTTGGAAGCACTATCGATCCAACTAGGGGACAACGACTACTTTTTCAATGCAAGGTAAATTTCATCTCCATAATGAACATGTATTGATAGTGCAGTGAGCCTACATGGGTGGATGCTGTTGTTTTTGCCTATCTACACATCATCCTGGGATCACCCCAGGCAAATGATAGCTCCATCACAGAAGAAGAGAAACGCCAAGCAAAGATATTGCCTATGCAAATACGCCACTACAAAAATCTTGTTGCTTATGCTAAACGTATCCATAAGAACTTCTCATTGTAATAAAGTCCAATCATACTTTATGGAATAGATATAGAAGTCTCTGTACATATGTCTCTAACAAACATCCATGGCTTCACTCTGTTTTGCCTTTTTTTGCTTTTTTGCTTGGTACCTCTTTTGGTGTTTCGTTGCCTTTACGTTTGACTCCCTGTCCCGTTGGCTCTTCTATGGGATCAAACCGAATAGCTGCATTAAGAGTACTTTTCCGAGTTTCTACAAATAAATAAATAAATAAATAACACAAAGTACAGCCTTCTTTTAGTTGTTAACATTTACCTGCTTTCTTGAGTAGCCGTGCGTAATTATAACCGCACGAAGCCTCTACTTGGGCCTCTGTCATGCCAAGCAAAAGACCCCTTTTATCATAAAACTCAGCCTTTTCAGTCTGTAGAATATCTCATCTTACATGATCTTCAAGTCAGAGCGGCTTCTAATCTCAAGAGCACGTAGGGCTTCACTGGAAAAGACAATGTTCTTTCCACGTGTCAATTCTACTAATTTCTTTGCATTGCTGTAAAATACAGGTCGTTTGTCAACATCTAAAAGAGAAAAAGGAAATGAATAAGTCTATCTATCTTTTTATTTTTTATTTTTTATTTTTTATTTTTTATAGCTATTCTCTTACCACGGTAGGCCTGTGTATAGCATATCTCGAAGAATATGCCACGTGAAATGGCAACCTGAGTGGCTACATGACTAGGAAGCATCTTCTTTTTGGAAAGATCAATAGAAATAAGGTCAATGTCGTAGGTTTGGCAGGCATGTTTGCATATATCTATATTGGTAGGTTGAACTGCCAGGATATCAATTTCTGCATTCAATGGGTTGGACGCTGTCTGTACAAAACAACAACAACAACAACAACAACAATAAGAATAAGAATAAGAATAAGAGTAAGAATAAGAATATTTATAGTCAGCCAGCACACACAATTGCAGTGGCTTCTTTGCTTCCCCACAAGATACTTACGAGTTGATAGTTGGCCTTTGTATCTTCTACTACCATAGTCACTCGTCTCAGTTGTTGAATATCTTTAAAGATCTCGGGCTTTATAGGGTTCCAAGGCTATTCATGTACAAGCCATAACGGTAGGCTTGATGAGGATTCCTTTATAATAGACAAGTACCTCTGCATTCTTCAGACTTGCAGTAATGACTCGGTTCAAGGCAATCGTCGCCTTTTGGACTGCACCTATCATAGTCAGTGACAGGTTGTGATGCTTCTCTCTCTCTCTCTCTTTCAAGTGTCAATGTTATTTACAGGTACTGATACGAGATAAAATACGCTCAAGTCTCTCTCGGTCATCTCGTTCTAGGGTGGCAGGGTAAGGAATGTTCAAGTCATAGAACATTGTGTCGTTGATCAAAGATACTTTACCCATCGCCGCACCCCTTTTTGAAAAGGTGAGACTTGCTTTAATGAAAGTCATGGAAATGTGACGTGTTTTTTCATAGAAATGGATCATTTTTCTCGTTTTCTTGACATAACTTCTCGTTCTTCGTTCTTCGTTCTTCGTTCTTCGTTCTTCATTGTTGTTGTTGTTGTTGTTGTTGTTGTTGTTGTTTTTTTTTTTTAAAAAAAAAAAGAAAAATTCACAAACCATAGAACCGCCATGAGTGGACAAAGAACCCTTCTTCTCTTCAAGGGAAAGCACCCTACCCAGCTACTTGATAGTCAAAAGTCAATGCTTTCGTTGGCAACTTCCAGTCAACGCATGGCTCTGCATACGAGTTGCCGACGCCTCAACACAACCAAACCCGACACTGAACCTACTACACCCATAGGAATGCTCGGCAAAATATCTGTCAATTCCAACACGACAATCAAAAAAGGCATTACCAAAACTGACTGGTCAGTACCAGCTTCCATTGGAGAAAGAGCCAATAAACCCAGTCAGCCTTCAAGAGAACAATTCAGCCAGAATAGTCACTCTGATTTGAACAGACCTAGATACAAACAACAGGGAGGATATCAGAGAAACCAACAGGGAGGACAACAGGGAGGATATCAGAGAAACCAACAGGGAGGACAACAGGAAGGATATCAAAGAAACCAACAGGGAGGACAGATGGGAGGATATCAGAGAAACCAACAAGGAGGACAGACGGGAGGACAGCAGGGAGGAAGACTCAACAACCAGAATAGTCATGGCAGTCATGGAGAAAAGGACACAACAGGAAGACGCATCCCTCCAAAACGCGACTGGACTCGATCTACAGAACAGCCTACTGAGAACATGCCGCACCAAAAACCCTTGCCTTATGAGCGTCAGGCAGGATCCAGTGCAGCAATACCTCTTCATGAGTCGCCTGCTCAAAGACGTGAGCGAATGCAAAAAGAGGAAGAATTGGCCAAGGCTGCTGAGGAAGTACGGAAACAGCGCTATTATATGCAACAGAAGAGAGATAGGCAGAAGCAGAAGGAGGCAGAGGCTGCCAAATTAGCTCAAGAAGTGTATATTCCTGAAGTCATCAATGTAGCCAATTTGGCACGTTTGCTAGGTGTACGTATTGGTATGTACATGAGCAACAGAAGTATTCTATTGAGGAAACTAATATAGTGTGTGGCATTGGATTAGAAACACTGATGAAGACCATGGAAGAATTGGAAATGGAAAACACATCGCATGATCGCAGTAGGTAGCATAAGAGTCGACTTGAGAGAGAGGAGAGAAACAAAGAAACAAGCTTAGATACAAACCTTGCTTTTCTCTAGTGTTGAATGCAGAGGAATCCAGCTTAATTGCACTTCAATTGGACATGAACCCAGTAGTAGACTCCAAACAGGCCCTTGACCTATTTCCAAGGTAACTTCAACCCTATCGATATACATCTTATTTACTTTATTCAGACCTATTCCCGAAGACACTAGTGCATTACCACTACGACCTCCTGTCGTCACCATCATGGGCCACGTAGATCACGGAAAGACCACTTTACTAGACACATTGCGCCAAACATCTGTAGCAGCGGGAGAAGCAGGTGGCATTACTCAACATATTGGTGCCTTCTCTGGTAAGTGGATCCCAGGTGTCTCTGAGTATCCCTGTCTTATATGAAGATGCTAGTCACTCTACCCTCCAAAAAGCAAATCACTTTCTTAGACACCCCTGGCCACGCTGCCTTTTCTTCTATGCGTGCGCGTGGTGCCCAAGTCACCGATATTATTGTCTTGGTAGTGGCAGCAGACGATGGTGTGATGCCCCAGACACAAGAGGCTATTCAACATGCTCAGAATGCAGGCGTACCTCTTGTTGTTGCTATTAACAAATGTGATAAACCAGGTGTCGATGTTTCCAAGATTAAACAGGAGTTGATTCGTTACAATGTTCATTTGGAAGAAATTGGAGGAGAAGTGCCCTGTGTAGAAGTGTCTGGACTGACTGGACTCAACTTGGATCAATTGGAAGAAACCATCTCTACCTTGTCTGAAGTGTTGGAGTTGAGAGCAGAGCATGAAGCCCCAGCTGAAGGAGTCGTGATTGAATCTCAAATGGAAAAGGGACGTGGCAATGTTGCTACTGTGTTGGTGAAAAGTGGTGTCCTCAAGGTGGGATCTGTGGTAGTGGCAGGACAGACATGGTGTAAGATTCGATCCATGACAGATCATACAGGTAAAGCAGTGAAAGAAGCTACTCCTGGCACACCTGTGAAAGTGATTGGATGGAAAGAAGTGCCCCAAGCAGGCGACGAGATGCTTCCGTCTCCAGATGAGGTAGCTACAAGAGACAATAAGGGGTGATTTGTATGTATATATGTATGCATTTATATATGTATATTATGGGACATCTATAATAGACAATTGCCAAGTCAGTAGTGGATAACAGAATAGCACGACTTGAGAGAGATCGCCAGTTGTTGGATTTAGATGTGATTAATAGCAAGCGACGTACACAACGTGAACAGCTGGAGCAGGAGCGACTGGCTGAGAAGGAGTACAAGAAAGAAATGTATCTTTACCAACGTGGTTTATGGGATAAAGTACCAGACTCATTGAACAAGCGGTTGAGTGAGATTCAGTTGGCTCGAGAGGAGAATGCAGAAGAAACAGGACCCGAGAGATTAGAACTCAAAGCCATTGTAAAAGGTACAGGACATTGGCAGTGGAAGCACAACAATAAAAGAGTGAGAAGGTGGATATGTTTTGTTATGGATAACTAACTACAATGACTACAGGTGATGTGAGTGGTACTGTGGAAGCAGTAGTGGATTCACTTGCTGGACTACAGAACAAACTGATCAGAGTCAAAGTCATCCACAAAGGAGTGGGCAATATTACAGAAGGCGATATTCAGTTAGCAGCAGCCTGCGAGGGCCATGTTCTTGGATTTAATGTCAAGGCAGATAAAAAGATCCAGGCAGATGCAGGCCGTTGTGGTGTTACTGTTCGATCTTACTCTATCATTTATAAGTTACTGGAAGATGTAAAGGATAGACTGAGTGATATGTTGCCTCCTATTATTACTACCCAAGTTGTAGGAGAAGCAAGTATTCTGCAGGTATTTGATATTAGTACCAAAGGCCGAGAGACAAAGCCGGTGGCAGGATGTAGAGTGACCAATGGATCCATTTCACGCAATGGCAAAGTGAGAATTGTTAGAGACAAGGATACTATCTGGGAAGGTAAGTCTATTGGGGAGAATGTGCTGGTTGGTTGCACTGTTATTCAACTGTTATCTGACTTTTATTGCTGCATTAGGTGAATTGGATCAACTTCGCCAAGTGAAGAAGGATATTACTGAAGCAAAGAAGGGCCTTGAGTGTGGAATGTCCTTTGAAGGATTCACTGAATTCAAAGAGGGTGATGTAATTCAAAGTATTCAAACATTAGAGACAAAACAGCACCTATAGGTAGTTATTAGTGAGAAGCTAATATCTAGCAAAAGTATATAAAAATTAGAATGCTACATTATTACTGTTACTATTGTTATTATTGTTATTATTGTTATTATTGTTATTACTATCACTATCATATTATATTATGGCTTTACTCCTGGAATTGTGTTACTGATTTTGTCCAATGTCTTTCTCTATTCAACTCAGTTCACTGGAGGATAGCAAAACAAGCAAAACAGTCCAACACGTTACTCAACTCATTCAGCAACTGTCAGCCTCAGCTTCTATTGAAACAGTTGAAAGAACTTTGGCATCTCCCCTTCATCATGTCTTTATGGCGCGTGATACAAAGGGTGTTATTATAGGCATAGCAACTCTTGCAGTGAGTCATTGCATGACAGGAACACGTGCACATATTGAGGATGTACTGGTGACAAGTACTTGGAGAGGAAAGGGAGTGGGTAAAGCATTGTTGGCTGCGTGTATCCAACTATCACAGACAACGGTTGCTACTAAAACACTCAATTTAACGAGTCGGCCTGACAGAGTAGCTGCAAACACACTGTACAAGAAACTGGGATTTGTAAAGAGAGAGACCAATGTTTACAGATACATGCCTGACAATAGTCTATCATCTTATTACCTATAAAGAATCTATGATAATTTTCTTTGTAATGGCTATCAACTATTGATACGCATAAATATCTCGTACTAATGCTAGTGTATAGCCTACATTTATGAATAGGCCTCATATCATCTAATAAAGTCTATTCTTGGAAGAGTCAGTAGTCCATTGAGCGGATAGAGAGGCTGATAACTCCTCAACTACATTAACATACATACATACATACATACAAACAAACAAACAAACAAACAAACAAACAAAAAGAGAGATAGCCTCATAGTTAGCATCCATGCATTAACATAACTGTATTACAGTTGTAATAACTTACACCAGATAAATCCACCCTTTGTTCCTAGAATCTTCAGTGTTCTTGTTATGAACTTATTTGTACTGATAAAGGCCTCTTCTACCATAGCCATTCTCTTTTCAAAATGATATGTCTCCGTTATTTGATCCTGGGGTCCTTGGACATAAGTAGTAAAGAGAATAGGAAGTTGTTCTACCAAGTCCAGTATTTGTACAATGGCCATCTTGATTGATTTTGACTAGAAAACAGATACAATCAGTGTCTGTCTAGAATAAAACTCATGAAGATCAGATGTACCTTGTTGTTTAAAAGACACCGATCTACAATTCTGCCAATATACTGATCATGAAGAATAGTAATTTCATCTACATCCGTAGTCATCGCCATGACATTTCGAAGTTTGGTTGTCTCAGAGTGAAGAATCTAATGAAGAAAGTTCAAGTCTTTACTACTTCTTTCTTTCCTAACCACCTACCGTTGTCATTAAATAGCCCCATACTACATTGACAAACCACATCATCCGCATTCTCAAAGCATAGAATCGTATAGTATTGCTGCCTGCTTCTACCTTTTTTCTTTCTTGAAACAGTGTCTTCTTCTCTAGGATATACTTTGCACGTTTCATTCTTAAAAGCAACACAGTGACCTTGTTGTATTCTTCTAATGTTTTGTGTCGAATGAAATTATTAATGGGCCAAGGCATCTACCAAGAGAAAAGAAAAAGAGAGAGAGAGAAGGGTAGACAATAATATTAGTGTTTTTTTTATATTCTACTGTAATGTCTATGAGTTTCTTATATTTACCCTATAGTCAAATATGATAGAGTCTAGGTAGAAAGCATGGCTCTTCTCTTTATGGCTCACTGCTGCTTCTTTCTTGTCTTCATTTTTGAATTTCATAAACAGATTCATCATCTTGGTATCAAGCCATTCATCTGTACTGCTGGCATCTGCAAATGTCTTATTGAGAGAACGTCTGTCATACCAAAGGTGGTTTTGATCCATCTAATACACCTCATCAATACCAACCACAGTAGTAGATGAGTCATGTTGATGCGGTACCTGTTGGAAAATAGTTTCACAAAAAATATCCATCATCCCTCCCTCAAGCATCAAGTAAACAGACGCCAATAATTGTAATTGGCGAGATAAATCACACTTTTGGTGGAGCAATGTGTTTAGACTGATGGCAGAGCTTTTGTAAGACTCTACAATATACATCTCCAGGCAATGTATCATATCTCTGTCTAATAAAGTGCCGTGTTTTAGTGTCTGTTTGGAACGATGTTGATCCTCTATGTCAATTTCAAATGAAGAAGAACGGTGAGGTGGATCAAAGGCCAATGGGAAGAGAACCATAGAAAAGACGTTTTCTTTCTTGGTGGGGAGAGGTTCTGTCCTTTGTCTGGGGGTAGTATAGAGAAGTCCACAGTGGGCTGGTAATGCTTCTTTCAGGACAGTTTTGAAATACTTTGTATTTGACATGTCCTCATACTCCTGGCATATCTACACAGACACACACACACACAGACACACACACACACATAAGAAGAGTATATCAATTCATGAACACAAAAGCACAGTGCTGGGTGAGGATGAGTTCTACTGCATTACATGGTTTGATTTGATGCGAGAGATCAAGTAGTTTGCTTTGCCAGTGAAAAACACACGAGCCATAAAGTGTTCATTTAACAGTGGACATGGGAAACTGAAAGTAGAACGATCAAGACTGTGGAGTTGAAATGCACTGGACCAAAAAGATAGACTAGTGTCTTTTACATCTGGATCTCTGTATGAAAGATGGCACTTGTGTTATTGGGCTGTTTCTTTTAGTGGGGAGAGTCCTATACACTCGCCAGGAGTAGTATGCATACCTTGTAACATAGAACTCATTAGCAATATCACCTTGGATAGTTCCATAGAAGATCCAATCATCCATCAGTTGGCCATAAGGGATCAGTGTCTGGTAAAGTAGATGTGTCAATGTAGGGTACATGGTCATGTCTTCTCGTAATTGTGCATGCATAGAAAGATCGTAAAGTGCAGAAATTAAGTAGATGGATAACTGTCTTGTAGATAAAGAGAGATCTGTAAAGAGATAAATAAAAAGATGGGTTGTGCTTGTTTTCCATACCATTCATTTTGCTATTGACAATCACCGTATGAAGTACTTTAAAGTGTTGTAAGTAGGGATGAAGTGATTGTTCAAGTTGAAGAAGTGAGATTGCTTGGTCTTCCTCTATTACCACCAGAGTATATATATAAGAATTCAGTTGAATAATAGAATCACAAACAGAGATTTTCATTTACCATGAGCAATATAGTTGCATTGGGTCTCAAGATCAGAAATAATACTACTAAACTCATTGAATTCATTGAGTATTTCTGCTGCAAAGGCCTGGCATGTTCTTCCATAGATATATGTATGTTTATTCAGAATACTAATCACAGTGAAATACGACATAGGAATGATTAGAATAGAGGTCAGTGTATATAATCCAATCAACATTTACCATTGCACTTGTTCTCTTAAATCAGCAAGCATGTTTCCATGAGTACAGAACATGTCCAGTAGACTAGTAATCAATGGATGGCTGAGATGTCTTACTGTATAAGCTGTATTGACCTGGTGTATATTTGTTAGTCTTTCTGTACCATGGTGTTATTAACACTTGGAGATACTTGCATAGTAGGAGCCATGGCTTATGTCTTCCTCTAATGTTTTGCCATAAACACAGAATACGATACCACTGTATCCTTTTAATAGAAACAGTATCTCTCGTATCATATCTGCTTCTTCAATGTATTTTAGTGAGACGAATGTTGTGCTATCATAATAGTGATGAGTCATCGATTCACCTAAGCATACAAGGATGAGTTTTCATTTTACTATGCTCCCCAAGACAGACTTACTCAACTGGCATGCATCATTCATAACAGGGTGATTAGAGACATTGGAAATACTAAACATGTCTAACAGAATACATATCTTTGTTGATTCCTGTTCTTATTCTCACCACTTACCCATGGAAGAACTGTTATAGCTTTCTCCCCAATACTGGATTCGCTTCAACATTTCTAGAGTATCTGGGTCAGATCGATTATCTGCTTGTATCAGACTAGCATAGTAAGCATCCTCTTCTTTAGGAGACAGAACAGTGCGTTTCTTGTCTTGGGTTTGGGATCGAAACTGCTGTTTGTATGAATTACTTGGATCATCAATATTGAGCACTTACTCTTGAAGAAGGTGGATCGGAGTACATTGGACCTGAACTATACTCTGTCTCTATTAATCCTTCATCAGAAGAATAGGACTCCACCGCAAGCCAATGATCTCCCTCCAATGGATCTTCTGCCAAGATCTCTTCCCATGTCAATTCTTTCTTTTGAGGCTGTACTATGGAGGAGTGTAGTTTGTGGTTGGCTGAGAGTGGAGAAGAAGAGAGAGAGAGAAGAAGAGAGAGTATATCATATTTTAAGATAGTTTGCTATACAGTTATAAAGAGAGAGAGAGAGAGAGACATGCATACATGCAGACACATATAGAATCTTGTTTAATTCTTGTTGTTTTATTTCATCTAATAGAGTGCTTACATTGGAAGAGATGGATCCAATGTGCCTTGAACTCTCCAATAGTCTAGCTTTGGCATTTCCTACTTGTTCTGCCAAGGGACGGTTGCCTTTGATAATAAACTTCTCTTGTAACCTTAATAGATAACAGCCATCAATATTCCTTGTTTGACGTATGAACAAGTAGGCAACTCACTGCTTGTAGGTGTTATCAATTGAGTGCTCGTCTGTGCTTGTAAACTGGTGCTGTGTGAGCTTGTTTTTTGTTCTCTCTACACACTTTTGCCACTCCTCTGTGTTCTCCTGCAGGTAGTATGACAAGGAAACAAAAGGTTAAGTTGAAGGATATCAGGCGTAACTAGAAATAAAACCTCAAGGCCTGTTATTAATGTCACTAGCTGTTGGGAAAAGACAGTGAGTTGCAGGCTAGTCATAGGAGCAAACTGGTGTATGTATGCAAGCAAGACAAAGTGTAACCGCACTTACCACTTCCCAATGCACATCGTTATTAGTAGCAGTCACTACCTTTTTTTTATTTTATAAATATTAATATATCTTAATATATTTTACATGGTGGTTACTTTGTTATTTTATACTACATAGCACACTAGGAATAGTTTATAAGAAGATCCAATCATATTATTATAGTATATAAATATACAAATATATAAAACACCTCCTACAGATATGGCCTGTGCTATTCCTACAGTGAAATAGAGTGAAATAAAGTATCTCTTTTGGAGTGAGATTCATGCACAGAGAATAAATCACACTTGTCTCTTGTCTGATCCCTCTCTTCACTTCGGAGTAACAAATAACAGACATCGAATGGCCACCTTCCTTTTATAGATAATACAGGACTTAGAGTGAGCTCATTCTTTCGCTTGGTCATTCACTTCTTTCTCTTCTTCTTTTCCTTCTTCTTCTTCTTCTTTTCATCAAGTCATGTCAGACGCAAAGTATTTCCAAAGAGGTAGTTTGAATAGTCTTACAGCTGAGTGTCAGTTCTCTGTTCTTATACCTCGACACAGGCAAAATTCAAGAATTGCGTGCCGAGCTTAATTCAGAAAAAAAAGATCCCAAACATCAGCGCAAGAAGACAGTTATGAAGAAGATTGTCGCTAATATGACCATGGGCAATGATATGTCTCTTTTATTCCCGGATATATTAAACGTCATGAACGTACCCATCTTGGAAATCAAGAAGATGGTCTATCTCTACCTTATTAACTATGCACGAAGCAAACCAGATATGGCTATGATGGCCATTACCACCTTTATAAAGGTAGGCCACAAGATTATGAAGATGATAGACCAAAACTGCTTGCACTATAGGATGTGGAAGATCCTAATCCTTTAATACGGGCACTGGCGATTCGTACAATGGGCTATATACAAGTAGAGAAGATTGTCGACTGTCTTGTAGATCCTTTACGCCATTGTTTGCGCGATAGAGATCCTTATGTCCGTAAAACAGCTGCCATTTGTGTTGCTAAATTGTACATGTACGATAATGTGTTGGTGGAGAGTGAGCATTTCTTGGATATGTTACGAGACCTGTTGACAGACTCCAATCCTACAGTAAGTAAATATATACATATATCTATATATCTATATCTATTGGTACATTGGCTTATTCAATGTTAGGTAGTGGCCAATGCTGTGGTGGCTCTTACAGAAATATCTGAGCGTTCTGATAATACACAGTTGAAATTGACGTATTCTATTGCTAACAAATTGGCTTCTGCTTTGAATGAGTGTTCTGAGTAAGTAACCAGGCTTCTGGTGGTAGTAGTAGAAGAAGAAAGGTGTCTGATACCTTTATGCTTAGGTGGGGACAGACTTACATATTGGAGGCTTTAATGTACTATGTGCCTCAAGAACCAGGAGATGCTGAGATGTTGGCTGAGCGTATTACACCTCGTCTCCAACATGCTAATTCTGCTGTTGTTCTTACCTGTGTCAAGGTGATTATGTATTTAATGAATTACATGAAAGACGATAGCGATGTGAATACTCTGTGTCGCAAACTGAGTCCTCCCCTTGGTAAGCAATATATCAAAACACACACACACACACACACACACACACAGAGAGAGAGAGAGAGAAAGGGAAAGAAAGGGAGTGAGGGGAGACTTCTTACTCACAGAGTGTTTAGTCACCTTGTTATCGTCGGGTCCTGAGGTACAGTATGTTGCCCTTCGCAATATTCTGCTTGTCATCCAGAGAAGACCCGAAGTATTGAGAAATGATATGAAAGTCTTCTTCTGCAAATACAATGATCCCATCTATGTCAAATTGGCCAAACTCGAGATTATCTTCCGACTGGCCAACGATCAAAGTGTAGACCAAGTATTGAGTGAATTAACAGAGTAAGTTTAGTGTAAAATAGGCATATTAGTATATTGTGTGGGTGACTTATACATAAACTATAGGTATGCTGCTGAAGTTGATGTTGATTTTGTACGCAAGGCAGTACGTTCTATTGGGCGATTGGCAGTTAAGATTGAAAGTGCAGCAGAGAGGTGTATTACTGCTCTTTTGGATTTGATTCGTACCAAGGTCAATTATGTATTGCAAGAAGCCATTGTTGTGATTAGAGTAAGTACTAAAGAAAAGAAAATATATTAAAATAAGACACTGTTTAGGATATCTTCCGTAAATATCCCAACCGCTATGAGAGTATCATTGGAACATTATGTGAAAACTTAGATGATCTTGATGAGCCAGAAGCCAAGGCTGCAATGATATGGATTATTGGACAATATGCTGATAGAATTGAGAATGCAGATGTACTCTTGGATGATTTCCTGTATACCTTTTTGGAGGAACCTGTGGAGGTAGTGTAAGAAAAGAGAAAATGATTAACCCATAGGATATTAGGTACAAATGGCTTTATTGACGGCCACTGTAAAACTGTTTATTAAAAGACCTACTGCTGGACAAGAGCTAGTACCTAAAGTGTTAAAATGGGCAACAGAAGAAGCAGTGAATCCTGATTTGCGTGACAGAGGCTATATTTACTGGCGTCTTCTCTCGACCGATCCCTCAGCAGCCAAGGTACTGTAGATGATAGATGAGAGATACGTCGTAGGTTATTCATATCAGTGTGTATATTAGGCCATTGTACTGTCAGATAAGCCTTCTATTTCAACAGAGAGTGATAATATGGATCCTGCTTTCTTAAATGAACTTCTTCTTCATATCTCCAGTCTGGCTTCCATCTACCACAAAAGCCCTACTACATTTATTCATCATTACAAACCACGGTTCTTGATCCCTTCTCCTGCTCTCAAAGTACCAGATTCTTCTTCTACATTTATAGTGCAGCCACCATTGCAATTACAAACACAAACACAAACACAAACACAAACACAGTCCAATCCCTATGCATCTCAATCCAAGCCCTTTGACCAGCCACAGAGTAGAGCACCACAGCCTGCTGCATTCTATAATGATTTGGGCTATAGTACAATAGCAGCCAACAGGTAAAATCACCCTTCACCCTTTTTTTTTTCTTTTCATCTACACACTATTGACTCCTATGAATAGACAATCGTTCAATGGCATCAATGGCATGCATAGCTACCAAACAGAGAATCCTTATGCCACTGATATGATGAACCAACCGAATGTTATTCCTGCACAACATGTAGCAGGGGGTGATCTTCTACTTGATCTGTAAACACAACTCACAATTGAATCATTCCAATCCATCGCCTTGTCTTTTATAATATAATATAATAAACACTAGAACAATAAAAAGAAAATATCCTAACCATGGCCATGTCTTTACGTCCTATTTCTCCTTCTTTCTCTATTTAAGCACTACCATTGCCCGTGTCTGGGAAAGGTTCATTTATTAGTATTCCATAGGACTTTGTGAGTTCTTCATAGTATTTGATCCTCTTCTTGTACTCAGACTCTTTTGCATGCATGCTCTTCTTCTCTGACTCTAATAATGCATTGTTCAGCACAAGCTTAGAATTCTCTGTCAGGAGCTGATTCACTCGGTCCTCGAGATGTTCAATCTTTAGTAGTCTTCTCATGCGTGATCTTCGTGCTGCTGAGGCATTCTAACCAGGAAAGTCAGGGCAAGGAGCTTCATGATCATTAAAGGGGGACTACTAAGTAGAAAGCATCACCTTTCTGCGCTTCAATGTGTCTTCATCCAGCAGTCCGTCTTCTCCAGGTTCAGGCTCGGGTAGTTTACGAATACCTCTAGGTTTAGGGAGGGGTCGGCTGGATACATTGGACATGGGCTCTTCTTGTGGATGAATATCTGTGGGAGGGATATCATTGCCTCCCCAGGATATGTTGAAGCTTGTGGATGTCTCTGCCAGTAAAGAGGTGTTAGTTTGTCCCTGTTCTTTGTTGGTGCTGGTGTTAGTGCTGGTGCTGGTAGTATAGTCATTATTACTGGTATTATTGGTACTACTGGTATTATTGTAGTCCATGCTAGTGTTGTAGTCATTATTACTGTAGTCATTGCTGTTGTTTCCGCTGTTGTTTTTATAGTAGGGTGGAGTTGTATCTATTCTCTTGGATGAACCATACGCTTCAGACGCTGGTGCTCGGGGAATAGAGAATGTATCGAGGTTCTCCCATAATAACCCCTGGTCGGGTGTCTGGTCATAGTCGCTGCTGTCTTCCTTGTTATATTGAACTGCTTTATTTCTCAGAGGTGGAAATAGGTAAGACGTATTCAGACCACCTCTATTGAGGCTGTTTCCCTCACTTTCATAGTGATCATTCATTATGAAAAAGCGGGACTTGTGACAGGAACAAGACAAGAAGCAAGATAGAAGGATCTGTGCTTTAAATCCTTCGCTACTGTGGGGTTGTGACTGCCATGTTCTACGGTATTGTGAGTCAGTAAGTGAATACATCCATGAGTCAGTGAGGAGAGTAGATTTGTTCTTTTAATAGAGAAATGTGTGCATTCCACTGCTGTAGGTTTGTGTGCTGTTATTTACACCAAGCACACCAAGCACACCAAGCACATTAAGCAGTGTAAATACACTGTCCAATCACAAACAAGTGCATCTATGACTTTATCTCCATCCAACTTTATCAAAAATAGAAAGAGATCATCCTTTTTTAGATAACAAGCCATGGTAGCTGTCAATTCACAGAGGGTTCTTTCTGTAGAAGTGTATCAGTAAGAGCCCTCTTTCTCTCCTCCTCCCCCCACAAAGTCCTCTCTCCTGGGATGGGAAATGCTGATTGGCTCATTATAGTGACTGTAAGAGTAAATAGCACTTAAATAGCACTTAATTAGAGAAAAGTGTTAAGACACGTTTCTATTGACTCGTTTCATCCTCACTGTAGCAGTGCTTTGGAGGCACTTTCCCTCCCCCAAATCTTTCCCTTTTCCCTTTTCTTTTCTTTTACAGTTGTCTATAGCACACCATGACTGCTTAACATGGACACAGTTGTTTGGCTGTCTTTTTTCTTTTTTCTTTTTTTTACTGCACTGTCAAAATGCCTCATCAAGTCATTGCACTTTCTTGGCGTTCATTGAATTCATTGGCTTACCTTTCTTATGGTGAGTAGGAACACAACCAAGCCTAGAGTGACGCACGGGTTCAATCACGGCACTTCATTGCCCGCATTAAGCTCCCTCTTATTTTTTCTTATTTTTTTTCCCTTTTTCATATTTAGGGTTTTGTAGTAGCTCCAATGACACTGTCTACTGCTTTCTTTCTGTTTTCATTTTTGCTTTCTCCTGCTGGCTTATGAATTTCCCAAAAACAGCCACTTCACTGAATTCCACTGGCATGTCCACCTCAAATTTTAGTCATTTTAAGCTGTCTGGTGGGTGTTCTTTGATGTTTTGCTAATATATATCTATGTATCTATGTATCTATGTATCTGTATATACTTATCTATATCCACAGGCACTCCAGGAGATATGTCTCGTACATTAAGAGTGCCTGCCAAGGATGGCAAAACAGGACAGGATATTCAGCTACACTACACACATCAAAAGGTGATTGGTAATGGATCCTTTGGAGTGGTTTATCAGGCAAAACTTGTCCACAGTGGCGAGGACTGTGCTATTAAGAAAGTGCTCCAGGACAGAAGGTTCAAGGTAAATGCAGTAGATAGACTATAGGATGGAGTGTGGCATAGACCCAGCAGAGAGTGCAAAGACACACATCTCACACACTCCTCTACTGTAGAATCGCGAATTGCAGATTATGCGGTTAATGAACCATCCCAATGTGTGTGCTCTTAAGGCCTATTTCTACACACCAGGAGACACAAAGGTAAATGATAGTCTGATCAACACTGCAGACTAGAATTGCTTGTGTTGGCTTGAAAGACTCACTTGTAGGGTATGGTATGGTTCTACCGCTTGTTCACTCGCTTTAAGAAAGATGAGGTGTATTTGAATCTGGTCATGGAGTTTGTGCCAGAGACAGTGTACCGTGTGTCTCGTCACTACACCAAAATTAAACAGCAAGTGCCTATGCTAATTGTCAAGCTGTACATGTACCAACTCTTCCGGTCACTGGCTTATTCACACACCTTGGGAATATGCCATCGTGATATTAAGCCCCAGAATCTGCTTGTAAATCCAGTGACAGGTGTATTGAAGTTGTGTGATTTTGGAAGGTAAGGATGGCTTGGGCATGGCTTGGGCATGGACTGATAATGTGTAGTGCAAAAATACTTGTTTCTGGAGAACCCAACGTAGCTTATATCTGTTCGCGCTACTATCGAGCACCTGAACTGATCTTTGGTGCTACTTGCTACAAGACAAGCATTGACATTTGGTCTGCAGGCTGTGTCATGGGGGAGTTATTATTAGGACAGCCTTTGTTTCCGGGAGAAAGTGGCATTGACCAACTGGTGGAGATCATCAAAGTCCTTGGCACACCTTCGAAAGAGCAGATCATCACAATGAATCCCCACTACACTGACAAGGACTTCCCTCAGATCAAGTCACATCCCTTTTCAAAGGTAAAGAATGAGAGAACATGAAAAAGGCTGTTTATTAAGGCTGTTTCATCCATAAAGGTCTTCCGCTCAAGGACACCTCCAGAAGCCATTGACTTGATTTCACGCATTCTACAATACGAACCAGATACACGTCTCACTGCTAGTGAGGCACTTGTTCATCCTTTCTTTGATGAACTTCGCAACCCAGACACCAAAATGGCTACAGGGCGAGACCTGCCTCCACTGTTTGATTTCAGCCATCAAGGTAAACATCTTTTTCCTTGTCCTTGTCCTATCTAACTCGTGTGGAATAGAACTGTCAATCCGTCCTGATCTACTCCACAGTCTAGTTCCCCTACATTGCCACGAGAGTCTACGCTTTAAAGGCATAGATGTGCATCAATTCACACCTACATCACTGGAGGAGATGCGTTTATCTTCACTGGATTAATAATAGAAAAGAAAAGAAAGAAAAATAAGACTTTATCTTGCACGCTATGTTTGTACAGACGTAAAAACGTGCAGCTGGATTGCGTTTGTCTTGTACACTCTAGCCCTAGTGGTCCGCTTTATGAAGAGCAGAGACACGACATGGCACAGTAAATAACAATGACAAAATGAACATACTTTTATGGGAAGAGATCTACAAGTGATATTTTTTAATAAAGATCCTAGTCCATTTCTGGGTTAATTTGCTTATTGATTCTTCAGTAGGTGTGCTGGCTAGGTGCTGGCTAGGTGCTGGCTAAGTACTAACTAGCTAATAACTAGCTAATAACTAGGTGTAGACATACTATGGATAAATCATTAGAAAGACAAGGCAACTCACTTGTACACAAAGGCACACAGACTAAACACCCATCATAGACAGAACAAAAAGAATAAATAAATATATTTTACAGCCAATGACAATGTTACTGCTGCTTATCCTGTAGTGTTAGGATGTGATACCAAAATAGGGTTGATGAGAGAGAACAAACAGTCTAAAACAGGCCTATTTCTATATTGGTGTACAGGGTTCCGTTTTAACCTACTGTGGACTGTAGTGCATTCACTGCTCACAAAGATGTATCACTGAGATGGACGGATGCACACTCTTCACCGTGAGAAATATGCTTGAAATTAAAACATCGACTTATTTCTGCTTTACAGTTGGATTGGAGACTTACAGACCTTTCTTCTTCTTTCTTTACCAGTACACTTTAAATAAGATGTGTACACTCTAACAAACTAATATTCTATTTGCACACAGTATAAAAGATCAACCCATTATAAATATTTCTTAGACTTAATCTTGTCATTTCTATTATTTACTTATTAAGAAACACTTGTCACTAAGAAATGCAGTTACACTCAACTGAATTGAATACTTTTGAGAATAAATATCAGGACAAAATAGATAGACTATGTTCAACATTAAATAAAACACTCCACATTTGATATAGAAGCTTCAAACTTCCACACAACAAAGTTCAACATATTTAATTATAGAAAATAAAATAATAATAATATAATTAATATTTTGTATGGCCTCTTTTGGTATCAATGACAGCCTGGCATCTATCTGTCATACTTTGAATTTATTGTTGTGCAAGTTCAACACCAACTCACTCCCACTCCTCTGCAAGTAGAGCCTTCAAACATTCAACATTGGTAATAGATACCCTTCTTTCCTCAATTAGTCTTTCTATAGCCCACCAGATGTGTTCAATTGGGCTCAAGTCAGGGATTTGTGTGAGCCAGTTATCAAAATGCCTAGTCTGATGTGTCTCTTTCCACTATCTAGCATAGGCCCCAGTATGACAACTAGAACCATCTTCTTGTAACAGAAACTCCCTATCCTCTTTCTAATTCAATTCCATGAACAAAGGATAGAACTCACCAGCCATAATTTTGATATATTCGTCTTGGTTTACAGTGCTATCAACAAAGACTCATGGGCCAAATCCGCCCGCCCAAAAACAGCTCCAAAGCATGACCCCACCGCCACCAAACTTTATTGTTGGAACAATAGGATTAGGATCATACCTTTCTCTAACTTTTATGATGACACACGCACCACTATTGTTCCCTTTTACGGTGTACCTGGACTCATCAGACTAAATAACACCTCTCCACTGGTCGCTCGTCCAATTGACATGTTCCTTAGCCCAACAAAGCTGTTTCTCTTTGTATTTTTCAGTTAAGGTTGACTTGTGATATACATAAAAAGATCCGAACCCTAACTGATTGCAGTAAATGATCATGGTGTTTCTACATACATCAACCTGAATCTTCAACATTTCCAATTTCAGCTGATTATATGAGGCAAATGGGTCCTCTCTAATGACCTTTTCCAGGTGTCTGAGGTCCCTCTCACTGGTTTTTTTTTATGTTTTCCGTGACTCTTTAAACGCAATGATAACCCACGTTCTTTGATGCTTCTGATACTATTTTGATCTGTGGGCTTTTTCATCTCAACTACGTTTGTAGTGACAGTCAATTTTAATCCAGCCTTCAACATGTAATAAATGCTCCACAATCTTCTATCTTTTGCCCTATCCTATTCTTCACAACTGTGAATTTTTGAATATCTATTTTACATAGTGTGTAGTGTCGGATAATCACATTTCCATAAACAGAACTATCGATCATCCAAGTCAACAGAAACACAAATTGCCTAAACGGGACCACATGGTAGAAGATGAGTTAGTAGCAAGGCGTATATCTCAGGGATGATACTGTAGTAACAGGGGTCTTTCCATAGCTTTTATTAGTAGACAATATCAATTAGAAAAGTATAAAAGAAGAGAGAAATACCCATCAATAAAGATGAGACTTTGTTTACTCTTTGAACTGTCCGGATTTCCTTTGGTTAAACCCAAAGACGACAGTAGGTTTAACACTATTTGGAAAGAATAAGAGTTTTATGCAAAGATAAAGGTATTATTTTATTAAAATTTAGGCAATTATTAAATTCAATTGGGTGTGACTGTACATAGACATAAGGCCTCTGGGCTTCTTTTCTGGTTTCCTCTTAGAACAGCTACGATAGATCACACTTTAATAGCACTGCACTAAAGCAACATGTACTCTAGTAAAATACTCAAAGAATAGGACGGGCTCATAACCTTCCTAAATATCCATTAAAAGTAGCTTATCTTGAACGTCTTCAAAGTGAAATTACTAGTCTAGTGCGTGGCAAGAATCCGCTGGTGACGGTAGCCCGTGGACTCTATAGAGCTGTTTGGGATCCAATTCTTCTACTACCGTGCACGCGCAAAGAAAGACATCGTCTATTAAAATAGAGGATTGCTTGGTTACCACCAACACCTTCAGTCCCTTGCCAATGTGGCCACCCTTCGGCTAACAGGGACCACTTTCTCACTTGCACATTCGTTGACCATGAACGCTCCACGTTTTTGTTCTTCCTAGTTCCTGCATCACCACAAGATGTTCATCCAATTGACTATTGTCTAAATCTTCTGTCGCGCACGGTTAAGTCTTTTGTTAAATGGCGAGATCTCTGGCCCAGTTTGTTAATACTGCTGCAAGCCATTGATCGAGCCACGTCTACTTGAGACTTTAAGGTAGAGCCATCAGCTGGTAGCTTGCTCATTGAGGCTGCTGATGGGTGTGTTGAGCGGGAATGCCAACGCCGCCATAGAGTGCAAAGGACTCCTTCAGCAACAGACGCTGTATCCTCACTTCTCCTCCGATCTCTCCTCTACCACCCATTCTTAACCCGTTTAGCAAAGTCAGAAGCTGCTAGTGTGATTGCTACATATATTCTCAGGATTGTCCGAGTTGCTCAAAGTATCCCTTGTTGAATTTCAGATTACCATAGGATGATGGTTATCTTTTTGGTGTCCTATTTTGTTGAATTTATGGCCTTTTGGATCTCTATTCATAATTCTCATTCACTTTCATCCCCACTCATTTTTCATTATTTTTTCTTCATTTGAGGTTTTGTGTCTGTCTTTCTGTTTCCTTTCTCTTTGCATTATTCTTTTCACTTTTTTATTTGAAGTGTTTCTATGTCTATTCTTATTTTTCAAACGATCTCACAGAGTGGCTAATATGCCCAATGCGCGAATAGCAAATCACGCCCAAAAATAAAAAATACTTTGAACTGTATTACTATGCATTGGTCAACTGAATGTAAAACTTAGTGATAGAAGAGAGTTGAACAAGGTCTATGTATCTCTCCCCACTTGTTTTTATGCTTTCTGATGACTTGTATGCAGTGGATTTCACGGCAATGTTCACAAATTATTGTTAATTTCCTATCAAACTGTCTCTCATTTCTATCATTTCATTCAGGGTGCTGTTATTTAGACCGCAAAATAATTCAGTTCCTATATTTTTTTGGCCAAGTCAATATATGCCATCGATATAGTAAATGAGTAGACTGGGGAAGAACTTTTTACAATGCATTCATTAGTACCAGATCATGATTTGTTACCGAAAAACTTTAAGTATATCATAGTACTGGTGGGCTATCTTTTTCTATCACAGATCAACTCACAATCTATGAATAAAACCTTTTCCATCAGGATATGATCTTTTTAAACACATTCAAATAAATGTTGAATTGCAAAAGAATAAGCAGATTTAAGTGCCAATCCAAATGTTCTAAATAGACCGAGATTTGAAGGCGATTCCATAGTAAATAACGCATTAATGAAATCTTCATTTTCATCATATTCATAGCACTCATCGGTATTGATTTCTGCTTCAGATATTTCATCATTCTCCCAAAGATCACACTCCATAGTAAAGTTTTCCGCCAAATGCATTATCATTCACGTCGGTTTCAGTTATTTCTTAAGTTGTATTTCTTCGATGTCTTGATTGACAAGGTTCATCTAATACTGGAGCTCCTGATTACGATTTGAAACATCTTCATTAGTAGATAACTCTTCCATGTCAGACATGGTGGGATTATGCAATAGAGAAAAAAGAGAATATGAACCAACAGTAACAAAGCTTAAAAGGAACTTTATTAGAATAAAACGACACCACTATGATATATTCACGTCTAATCTATTGTGCTACTAGCTAGATTGATGAATCTATATCATTCGGTTCAGCGATGATTATCCTTTAAAGACTCTACTGACGATAGAGTTAATGTTTTGAATTTATACTTTAAAAAAAAGAGACTATTTTGTTGTTTTTGGACCGCAAATATAAAATATTCTCATTTTCAATAGGTTGTTTTTGTGGTTCAAACAGTAACCTAATTGTGCTTGTCGTAAAGACATTCTCTATCATTGGAACTACAACCCTTTTTTGGAATATCAACTCCTACTACTAAACTGAGAAGGGGATGCCATCGAATACTGAGGGATAATAATTCATAGTATTCAATAGCATACCCCTGAAGCTAAATATTAGTAGTGGAAAATTAGAAAAGACATGGCAATACAAATTAATAAACAGGAGAGCTTAACCACAAGTTAACTGACCGGATTTCCTTTGGACTAACAATCCATTGACGGCATGCTCACTAGAATTCATTTACACACCCAAAGGTTTTCTGGCTTTTAGGCGGTGATATATCCTTCCTTTTACGTCTAGATATATCTTGCCTTTTATGGAACTGTATTTAAAATCAAAAGGTTTATGGGTATACCATTTATTGTTTCCTTTTGTGGATACTTCACTATCAAATTGTATTATCAATGGAATATAGTGTTTATTGTCGTGAAGACATTTTCCATATTTGGAAGTATCACTTCTTTTGGAATGAGCACTCATTTATTACCAAACTAAGGAGACTCTATCGAATATCAAAGGATGTCGATAGTTCATAGCATTTCGATAGTTAACCACTGAACCCAACACCATTAGAAAGGTATAAAAGACGTAGTCATTCCATTTAATAAACAACAGAGTTTAACTACACGTTCTAATGCTCCGTATACCTTTGGCCTAAAAACCCAAAGACGACACTCTGGATCAACTATTTGAGTAACCTTTAGTTCCTGAGCTTTTTATTTATCTTGTACAATTTAAACATCTTGATTACATTTCATTGGGAGATATTGATGATTTCAATACCCTATATCCTACAGTTTTATAGAATCAATTGTTCTTTGCTGGTACCTATTCCCTTATTTTTAATAATAATAAAATAATTTATTTTTTTAGGATTATTATTATTGGTGTTACTCTTTGTATGTATTTATGAGATGCATTTGATAGTATATTGGTGATTACAGGTAATAACAGTTTGCTATTGTGATTAAAAAGTACAAAGTCGTAAAGTAGCCATGATTAAATACACCTGTATGACGTGTCGATAGAAGGATGTGACTGCTGTTTATAGCGAATAAATCAATGACTTAACATATCAGCATCGCAGTTTGAAATGTCGAGATTTTATTTCTCTTTTGCCTATTCCATTATTTATTGGCATGGTTATTGGGCCAGTCACTTCAACTCTCCTTTCCTTTCTTCCACCGTCACTGAACATGCTCGATCCCTCCTCACCTACGAAAACAAAAACAAAGACATTTCATAGTCTAGTGTACATTTACCTTATTTCTCTTTGTCTTATTTTTCCTTTTTCTTCTAGCTAGTTCTGTTTCCTTTTCTATTTGTAATTTTGTAATTTTCTGCAAGTGACTTGTGTCCATCATGTTTTCCCAGTCAGACCTCTCAGTGCGACGTGTGGCTGTGTAAAAGATGCTTAATAAAAAAGTGTCTTTTACAAAAAGAAAATCCATTATTTATTATCTATTGCTTGTATTATCTAATGTCTAACTCAACTGCCAAGCAAACAACAAGCAAAAAGAGAACTGATGATATTAAAAATAAATCCAGCGCTAATAAAACAACTATCGATGAACAAATAGTCACCACCAAAAATACTTGTAGAAAAGGCAAACGGGTTGATGAAGACATGCGCAAGACCATTCTACACGAGCACAATGTCAATGGCCTAAGCCAAAAACTGATTGCTGAGATGTTTGACATTAGCCGAACGACTGTTGGCAGAATTATAAAAGAAGAGCATGTTATTACTGAAGATACTACTAAATCTCTTAAAAAGAAGGATGTTGATGAAGATATACACAAAACTACTCTAAATAAGTGCAATGTCACTAGTCTCAAGCAAAACCAAAACGCTAAGAAGACCGATACTGGCAATTCGACTGCTTCCAAAGTCTTGAAAGAACAATCTGATAGTTCTGATAGTGTCTCTAAATCTCGTAAAAAGAAGACTGTTGTTGATGAAGACATGCGCAGGACCATTCTACACGAGCACAATGTCAATGGCCTAAGCCAAAAACTGATTGCTGAGATGTTTGACATTAGCCAAACGACTATTTCCAGAATTATAAAGAAACAGGCTACTGTTAATGGAGATACTACTAAATCTCTTATCAATTCAAAGACAACGAATGAAGACAAAGGCTTTACCCTAATAAAGACTAATGAAATGATTGGCACTAGCGATTCAAGTACTTCCAAAGTCTTAAAGGAACCGTCAGTTGGTACTGAAGATAACCATAGAACCTATATCGACGAGAAAGATATTGATGAAAAAATGCGCAACCTCATTCTACATAAATACGTCGTTAATGACCTTACCCTGAATGAAATTGCTGATATAGTTGGTACCAGCATATCAAATGTGTCAAAAGTCTTGATAAAATTCAGGGAAAATGGAGTTCTTGATTCCATAGACGGTATACAGACAAAAAGTAAGGTTACCAAAGAAGACAAACTAGAGTTAGTTCGAAAGTGGAAACATAACACATCCCAGTCAATGAGTGAATTACACGCGAGCATGAGTAATCCAATTTCTAAATCTACTTTCTACAGGATCGTAAAGGAACTCAATATTTTTTCTTAGAGAACTAATGTCACTCGACCAGTGGAAACACTATCAATCAAAATCGTTTACATATTATATTCCAATCAATTTTTTGCCTAAAGATATTAATTCTTTAATCATTAATTTATCTTCCTCTATCCTCAATCTATTTTCTCATTAATGCCAATCAACAACAAAAAAACCCCTCCGATAAATATTATAGAATATGCTCACACAAACACTTATTTTCTCATTGTGTATGAGTTAATTGTAAATAGACTTAGCCAATCTGAGATTTATGTTCTACAGTTCAAAGTATTTTTATTTTTGGGCGTGATTCGCTATTCGCGCATTGAGCATATTAGCCACCCTGTGAGATCGTTTGAAAATAAAAGGATAAACATATAGATACTCTAATTAATTAAGTGAAAAAATAAATACAGAAGAATAAGAGACAGATGGACAGAGAATATAAAACCTCAATGAGGGAAAAAATGATGAGAATGAGGGGAGATGATGGTAAAATAATAAGTTAAGAATAGACATACAAAAAGGCCATAAAGTCAGCAAGGAAACCAGGACACCAAAAAGATAACCGTCATCCTGTGGTGATTCGAAATCCAACGAGGGATACTTAGAGCAACTTGGACAATCCTGAGTGTTTTATCCGAACTAAAGAATAAAGAGACTAATAGATGACAGAACTTTATCTAAGAATAGATGCTTTTATTTAGTGGAATATACAACTCTTTATATACTAATCAATTGCCATAGTTACACTTATGTATCTCCTGTAGTTGAGTCTACACACATTACCCTAATTACTTATCAGTGTTAACACAATTGATTGGTGCTACTTATGTTAGACATGTCTCTGTATTGACTCTGGATACAACAAACACTATGATTAGGATCATACCTTTCTCAAACTTTTCTGATGACATGGACACCTCCATCGTTCTCTTTCACGGTGTACCTGGACTCATCAGACTAAATGACACTTCTCCACTAGTTGTTTGTTCAGTTGAAATATTCCTTAGCCCAACAAAGCCATTTCTCTTTGTGTGTGTTTTAGTTAAGGCTGGCTTGTGGTCTACAGAAAAAGATACAAGCCCCAACTGATTGCAGTAGCTGATCATGGTGCTTCTACATACATCCACCTCAAACTCCAACATTTCTAATTTCAGCTGATTATATGAGGCAAATGAACCCCTTCTAATGACCTTTTCCATGTGTCTGAGGTTCCTCTCATTCACTGTTTTTTTTTGTTTTGTTTTTTTATATTTTCCATGACTCTCTAAATACAACAATGATTTACACTCTTTAATGTTCCTAATACTATTGTAAACTATAGGCTTTTTCCTCTCAATCACACTCACAATCACAGCCAACTCTAGTCTAGCCGTAAACCGGCAATAAATACCCTATCATCTTCCATATTTTGTCTTGTCCTATTCTCCACAAATCTAATATTCTGAATATCCATATGAAATACTGTGTTGACAAGTCAACATCTATAAAGAAAAAGGTGCTTCATACAATAGAAATAAGTCTCTCTTTTCCCTTTTATCACCATGCTTCCAAATATAGTAAATATGATTGTTTGATTCCGAGTTTTCTCATTCATGTGTGTCCAGGTTATGATTTATTATTAAGAATATTAGAGAACTGTTATTTCTACTCCCTGATAACTATTCCTACATCATAGAATTGAAATGTACGGAATTACATTCGGAGACAATATTATTAAATCATCATCATTCGGTCTTGTAAGTATTTTGAATACCAAAATGCTATTTCTACACCTTATACCATTCAGTTGTTCAGTTTTGTGAATTCATCTTGAAAACTATGAGGAATTTCAACTCGTCCTTTGTATATTGTGGTTATTTCTTTTTATTATAAAAAAGATACATTATTTATAGTAGAAAGTTAAAGATCAAATAATACATTAAGAGAAATGCACTCCCAAGCAATAAGTTACTAGTCAAAAAATCAACTATTTTATTTTGAAATTATTTTATTTTGAAAAATAAAGGCATATCTATCAGTCAAAAATATTCATAATAAAAGGTTCATGGAATAACACAAAATTTGGAATAGTTGTTTTTTAGATAATTGTCTACATTTTTATTATAAAGATATCACTTAGTACTTTGTAGAAAATCCTTTATTCTTTATCACAGTGGAGCACCTCTTTGGCATGCTATCCACTAAATTTTCCATAAATTCATTTGGAATCTCCTATTCACTACACAAGCATTGTTCAAGCTGTTTTACATTGGTTATGCTTGTGAGTAAGTGTCATACAAGTTTTTCTTGATGGTGAGCATGAAAAATACCCCCCGAGTTCATTCATGTATTTTAGAAATGTACTACGGCAAATATCCACGCCTGCATCATTCATATTTTTCAAATGATATGCAATTGTTTGCATAGGGTTTCTGCGAATAGACAAGACGATGGCCAGTTTTGAAGTAGATGACGCCTTTTCAGGTCTTCCTGTATGCATTTTAAGTTGAATTATGCCTTTGTTTTTATACAGTAGAAGAGTCTTGCCCACTGTGCTCTTTAGGATATCAAGATTGTCAACAATCTCTTAATAAGTAGCACGTCTTTTCCGTTGTCCTATAATTTGACCTTAGATAAGAATATCATACTTTCTTCTTTTGATATGACCATCTTCATGTTCTTGGCTAATATTTGGCTCATTTTCATTGCTTGAAGTCATTTTTTTTAAAAATAAGTTATATATAAGAAAAGAAAAGGACCTTTATTTTATTTTTTATTCTTCAAAAATAAAAATTGGTTTGCCGCCTAATCATTTATTATATAGAACTGTATATTACTGACATATGAGATCCACCAAGTATTATGGAGGTAGGGTGTATTGGTGAGATCCATTTTCTAGTGATGTTTTAGGGAAATATAACACGTTCAATGTCAATGTCAATGTCAATTATATTATACTAGATATTATAATATCTATTTGCATGACAAAATCGAATAAGATACACTTCATTATCACTTTTTAGGTAGTTTACCTGTATCATGGGTTTCCGTCAGTTAGTCAACCGAGGCTCCAGCGATAACTGGGGAGGAGAAGGATAAACCAGAAGGCTTGGACCTTTTATTGGTTCTAGTTGTATCCTTGGAGTCATGCTTTCTTTTGTTATATCTACAAAAGCGCCCTGGTAAGTACCATTTTCCCTTTGAGACATTAGAATATGTCTAAAGTTCAATGTAGCAGCTAGATCACGATTCCAAAGCCTCAATGTCTTGTCCATACAATTTTGGTTTGAACACCTATTTGAAGAGAGAGAAATATGAGTTTCTTTTTTGATATAGAATTAAGAAAATGACCTGAGAAGACCATGACATTTAACTTTGGGCATTTTTGTTCGTTGATAGGGCTGGGGTTCTTGACATGTTTAAATGTTTCCAAAGGTGAGTACTTGCACTCAGGACACAGGCTCGATGTTTTGAATTCATTGATAAGATAGAGTTTGAATCCTTCTTTCTTCAACATCCTCCGCATGCCCTTCCCCTTTATTGGTTCATGGAACTTCATATTTGTGCTTGACCAGTCGCCCAAGATCAACACCGGATCTTCTCTAAACTTGGCTCTCAAGTCTCGGGCTAGTCGTTTATCAGACTGCAATCTATTGATATGACTCGATAGCTTCATCTTTCGAAATGGTAGTAGCGATTGTTTCATAATAAGAGAATTGGCACTTGAGGGGCCTTTTTCTTTTATACCACTGTCTTTTGTTTGCCCATTATCATCTTTCATTGTTTCATTGCCGTAATACAATATCAAGTCCTCCGACACACTTGCTTTTGTTTGTATATATTTGATGAACTCTTTGAGTTTTACTGTTGAAGCAGGAACTTGACTAATTTTGTCTTCTAGTCTTTGGATGGATGGAGGCTTGAGGTTCTGTCGAAGCTTCTTGAAATGGGTTGACTTTGTTTCTTTGGCTCGTTGATTACTTGTATACCTGTAGATGGATTTATTATCGGGTGTACTGTTTTCTTGCATACAGAATAATAGGTCTCGACGACCCGGATCGATGAGTACACATCTGTCTTTTGTCTCTACTAATGCAGCTTGAGATAACTCTTCAATAGACTCAATGTGATCCTCATCAATAGGTGCTTTGCGGCTACCACCTGAGGAACCTCTCGACATAAAGTTTTGCTTGATCACCGACACTGCCACACCATCGGTTTCTATTGTACCTTGGAATCTCATTGACCTATCTATACCTTGACTTTTGAACACCTTTGATTTTAGATTGACGACTTGACCCCAAAGATCAAACTTTTCGCCCGTGTAGCTTTTGTTTTTCAAGATAGGGTGGTTGAGTATCTTAGTATCTATCGTAATGTGAGAGGGAATGAAGCTTTTACGAAGTGGGAAGCAACTAAAGGATTTGTTTCTATTCTCTTCACATAGTTGGGCCAGCTTAGCAAATACGTACATGTGCTTGGTTGGATTGGCTTTAACATCATAATAGATAGAGTTTTTAGCAAATCTATAACTGGGAGGATAGCAGGATAGCAGTTCTTGTACTTGGCTAATGGCCTTTTTGTTCAAGAAATCTACGGGTGCATTGGGAACAGTTTTTGTCGAAATATCTCGTTTGATTTGCGTACACACATCCAACACATTTAATCTAATAATATTTGCAATAGCCTCCTCAGAATAGTTTTTGGCTTTCATGGCATAGTTCAATGTGGCAATTCTTTCTTTTTGTCGCAGGATGATGTTGAAGAACATTCTAAGACGATTCCCAAATTGAGACACAATATTATTAATGTAGGATGTGTGTATCTTGGTGCTTTCATAAATGGAGATTTGTTGAGCATTGGTTATTTTGATTGGAGTGTAGGACGCATATTGACAGTAGTCATTCTTCAGAGGGTTGATCTTTTCTCTTATTTGACGCACCTTGGGTGTGAGACGTGTTTTACCGGAAGCACTACCCTCTCTGATTTGCTTATTAATGAGCGACAAAAACACCTCACGGAAGAAATCCTTAGTTATGCAATCATTCAAAGCAGATCCATCTTCATTTTCGAGTAGATGGATCAATATATACTTGGAGAATGCATAAGTATGAGAAACAATGGTATTGATGTTATAGACCAGATTTTTCAAAACAGGTAGATAATCCGATCTCCAACCAGTGTCATGTAAAGAGGTCTTAACTGTTATTACTCTGGTAGGATTCGCACACGAAGAACTTGCTATAGTCTCCTATAAAAATCAAATATATGTAAGAACCCTATATTGATTCTATAAGCATGTTGTATCTTCTTTACTTCATTAACATCTTGTTGGCTGCATAACATCATTAGTTCAGAAAGAATAGATAGAAATACAATAAGAAAGAGGAAATAAATAGTTATTTTATTAGCAACACTGAATAGTGTCAGCTATTATTTATCATCCATTGATGTGATGGTGTCGTTAATGACTTCTTAGGTCCAAAGGTATTGGTTTAGTTCGTACAATTAACTCTGCTCTTTTTTATTCAACTTGTTTGTTATTCTTTTATACTTTAATGATTACTAAATATAGAAGAACTTCAAGGAAATCACCACCAAAAGATATACATTCTAATGCAGGCTGTTGTACTTTTATATTATCTCTAAAAGATCTATAAAATGTATTAAATACGCTACGACTTAGATGCTTTATTCAATACCATTGATTCTGTAGCTGTTTTATTTATTTATAAACTGTTAACCTCTCGTTTCTTTAATAAATGGGGTCTGAGATAACAGCATCCTGTACACCACTCAATATATCTCTTCTCAATGTGTCTTGGTTGTGCCGTATATAATTCAGACAACCTTGTTCAATGCTAGTATATACTCTATACTGATAAAGAGAGCTTTCCAAATACATGCAAGTGATTGGAGTCATTTCTGTATATCAATCTGAAGCAGTAGTGTTCTAGTGTGCTTCTCTTAACATTTTGGTCATTGAATAAGTATGTATATTCCAAACCTAACTATCCTATATGAAAAAAAAGAAGTACGTAACTCATAGGATTATATGACTGATTCATCTCACTCATTCTTTACAGTAAGCTGCCATTTCTTGGTCATATCACAATGTCTCTACTTTCTGTTTGGTATCTATCATTATTTGGACAGTTGCAATGACTTTTGTGCAAATCACTCTATCCATAACAGCTTATCTATCTATTTTGAATAGGGTTCACTCAAGAGGTGATTGGTCATCCATCTGATATATTGTGCTGGCTTGACAACATCTATAAAGAAAAAAAGTACTTCATACAATAGAAATAAGTCTCTCTTTTCTCTTTTATCACCATACTTCCCAACAAATATTATATAAAAAGTTAAACACCGCTCATATGAGCGGGCGAAACTGCCACGAGTGTGGATTGAACACACGACCTTTAGATCTTCAGTCTAACGCTCTCCCAGCTGAGCTATCGCGGCATCTCTCCTTCTCATCAGGAGGATTTTTTTAAAACCAAAATTGTAAGTCTATCCAAATTTGAAAATCATCCATCAAAAAACACAATCCATCAACATCACCCACCTCCCCACCTACTGTCCAAGTTTCAGGTCTACACCACTTGAATAGCAGTAGATACACCATGTTTGCCAATTCTGCTGAACAACTGCTTAATGCTTTGACCCAGGCTGAGATTGTTTCGGCCCTTATGGAAGAGAACATGAGGCTCAAGGCAACCATCACAGTCTTACAGGCTGAAATTAGTGCACTCAGGGCACAAACACCAGCAGCACCAGCAACTGTCACTCCCACAGTGATACAGTGCAGAGAAGATGATACAGACCATTCTCTTCCAATAGCAAAAGATTCTTCTTGGGCTACTGTTGTGTTCCAACTTCAATCCAAAGATTCTTTATGAATTGGTCAACACAAGTAGTGTGCTGTGACATTCAGAATACTCTATGAAAGCTTGAGTGCACACAAGTGACATAGTACATCTCTGTATCATTTCACTGATTGGTTGTAACTACAAACCACCTTCTAAAGCTCAGTGTACTATTGGACACTTAACAAGAGCCATCTTCATTAATAATTCTAATAGAACAATATTGACCTATTAGAGTCAATTGAGTAAAGACTCAATAATTAATGGTTTCAATAATGGAGTGCTTATCCCAGGAACCAACCATAGGGTTGAATCTAATAATACTACAACTAAGTAAAACATATGAGCCAACCATAAGGTGGCAGTTATTAATACTACCATAAGGTAGTAATATAGACACCAACCATAAGGTCAAAGAGAGTGAATTCTACCATAAGGTAGAATGTGTTGTAATCATGAAGACAATGGTAGCAGTCACAGACCAATTATTAAGTTGTCTCCTTTCTACAACATAATTCATAGTTAAGACACCACATATTAAAGTCTACTGTACAGGCCATTATTATCAAGTATCCTAAAACGGTAATAGATTATTCTCAATAACACAGTCACCTGTCTATTTAGTATAAATAGACATGTAAAATTGTTTTAATAAAAGGCATCTCATTCTTGAGTCTGATTAATTCCTTTTCAAATTTAACAGAATGTCCCCAACAACCATTTAGTTATAGTTATGAAGCAGCCATAAGGTTGACTATCATGACTACCATAAGGTAGAATAGATTATCCTACTATAAGGTAGAAACCACCAAAGGATAAGCACCCACAAAAAGTATAAATAATGAGCCTTTCTTTACTCAATAAAAATTATCTTTGTTCAGTCTTGTTAATTCTACCTGTCCAAACAATCTCAATCCTAAAAACAGTAATAGATTATTCTTAATAACACAGCCACCTGTCTATTTATACTGTTGGAAAACCCAAAAAACAATAGGTGTGTTTGTTTGAATTAAAGGATATATTTCTCAAAGATTCATTGTATGAATCTTGGTCTGCTTATATACATATTTTTTCTATGCTACAAAGGTCTAAGTTACACAGTAATAGCTTCTCAGTAAATTCAGGGATGGATCTCCCTCTCTTGTTGTGATTATTCAGACAAGTAGAAAATAACAAGACTGAACAAAGATAATTTTTATTAAGTGAAGAGTGGTTCATTATTTATACTTTTTGTGGGTGCTTATCCTTCAGTGGCATTCTACCTTTTGGTAGTTAATGATTAGTCTATGGCATAGCTTATTGATAGATGCAACCGTATGGTTGGTGTAGATGATTTATCTTATGGTAGTTTACATAGGTGTAGCTTTATGGTTGGTGTAGGTGTTCTACCTAATGGTAGACTACATGTTGGAGCCTTATGGTTGGTTCATTGAATAAGCACACCATTATAGAGCCATCTATTATGTCTTCACTTTTAATTGCCTTTGATAGGTCTTATTTAATCCACTAAGGATTTATAGATGAAGGCAGCTCATTAAGTGTCCAATAGTACACTGAGCTTTAGAAGGTGGTTTGTAGTTACAACCAATCAGTGAAATGATACAGAGATGTACTATGTCACTTGTGTGCACTCAAGCTTTCATAGAGTATTCTGAATGTCACAGCACACTACTTGTGTTGACCAATTCATAAAGAATCTTTGGATTGAAGTCAGAACACAACACTTGTCCTATATGTGTTTCAGGTGAGGAAAACCTTCACATCTACAACAATACTAAATAGACATGTCACAATTGTTTTAATAAAAGTATCTTGTTCTTGAGTCTGATAATTCTTCCATGGAATTTAACAAGTTCCCTTATCTCTCACCACGCACCTCACAGACAATTGGATGAGCACTGCGTAATAATAAGTCAAGTGTATCTACAACAACACTCAAGTCAATAGCAAAGAGCACTACAAGTAGAGGTGTCTCCAAAGGTGTCAAGTCCTTGACATCTGTAGTTCCTTCCCATACCAACCCTCCCCGTCATGCCAGGAAGCCTTTTAGACTTAATCTTTAATGATAGAGAAATCTACCATTATCAAAGTTGCAAGTCTTAATTGCAACAGCCTTGCCAAAATATCCAATCCCAAAAAATGCTCCCATCTCATTTGACACTTACGCAGCCAAGATGCTCATATCCTTGCCCTACAAGAAACACATGCTTCCACACCTTCCTTACAATCACAAATTAACTCACAGTTTTGTGCTCATTCCTCTCTTTGGACCTACAGCTGTGGTATTGTATCATCCACCCTACAAGTCATATTGGAACGTATTCCTATTCCTGAAGATGACAAAGCTATTCTTGCTCAAGTCTCCCATGCTAGCAAATACTTTATTCCATTTTACATTATGGTATTATATACTCTTTCTCATTCATCCACCCTTTGCTCTGCTCCCTTCTCAGATTTAGACAACTGTTACAATCGTCTTCTTTTGATGGGGGATTTCAACTTCTCTTATGCCCATCCTAATTCTCAAAGCAATGCTCCAGCTGACTGGCATGATATGCTAAAAGAACAGTTTGTGGATTGTATGACACCCACAGGCTCTATACCTATACTTGCCTTCCGCCATAATGATAGAATTATGTCAGCTATTGACTATGTTTATGCTTCTCTCTCTCCGACTGACAATTTGGTTGATTCCTCTGTGGATTTTATTAATCCTGCCTGGACAGATCATCCTTTACTCTCTTTTTCTCTTTATTTAATCTCTCCTAAGAGTGGACGAGGCCTTTGGAGAGCTAACCCCCTTCTCACTTGCAACAAACGCTTCTGTCAAAAGTTAAACACTCACCTTAGCAATCTTTTGCCGTTGTTAGACCATTCATCCTCTCCTCAAGAACAATGGGAGCAGGTAAAATCAACTGTTAGTGGAGTAGCCAAGTCTTTTGGACGTTGACACAAACCATGGAGAGAGCGTAAGCTTTGAGAACTACAGAGTAGACGTAATCACTTCCTTCGCAGCTGTCCTCCTGCCGAATTAAGAATATCAACACTTGCCACATTGAATAGAGAGATTGCTGAACTTCAACAGGAAGCAGTGGATATTGCTGCTTTGCGTGCTGGGAAACATTGGCGGGAACAGGGTGAGGAATCCCCTGGGGACCTTAAAGCCACAATCCAGACACAACAAACTCAACAAACCATACCGCCCCTTCATCATCCTACCACCAATGCACTATGTGACACTCCTCCTACCACGACAGAAGCCACACAGGCCTTCTATACTACTCTGTTCACACCAGAGAGAACTGAGTAAGACTCAGTCAATACTCTGCTTGGACAGATACCAGAAAATAGAAAGATAAGTACTCAACAACAAGAGGATCTTCTGGTGCCACTCGCTATTGAGGACAGACAACAGGGTGTTTGGCATGCTCCTTGGTGCAGTAGCCCTGGCCCAGATGGATTGCCATATGGGATTTCAGATTTAGTATTCAGGCAGCAAGACTATGCCAGTCTTGTATGTCAGGTCTACGACGATGCTCTCTTGTCTGCTCTTTTCCCTCCTTCTTGGCAGGAAACTAGCATGTGCCTTTTGCCCAAGAAAGGTGATCTCTCTACTTTGAAGAATTGGCAACCCATCTCTTTGATCAACTGTGATGCGAAAGTATTCACCCGTTTGGTCAATGGGAGGATGGTTAAAGTAGCTTGTACTTGTATCAATCCTTGTCAGACTGGCTTTCTTCCTGGATAATTTATTGCTGATAATGGAATCTTGGTTCGTCTGGCCATGGAACGTGCAAAGAATACGAATTCAACAGTAATAGGCCTTCTTCTTGATCAAGAAAAGGCATATGATAGAGTTCACCCGTCCTGGCTCACCAAGACACTACTAGCTTTCTCCTTTAAGCGATCTCTTGTAGATAGTATCACTGCTCTTTTCTTTTCTACTAGTATTCGCATCATTGTCAATGGACGTCTCTCACAAACAGTTAGGCAAAGTTGTGGTCTTTGACAGGGTGATCCTCTTTCCCCTATTCTCTTTAATCTTGTTCTTGAGCCTTTTCTGTTGAGTTTGCTGCAAGACAGCTTGTTCAAAGGGTTTCTTCCTCCTGTTCTGTCACCATCAGTCACCCCTCCTCCCACATATTCTCTTTGTGTTCAAGCTTATGCTGATGATGTAGTTATCTTTCTTCAGGATCCAGTAGACTTGAAACGGATACTACACCACTTGAAAATATATGGACAGGCATCCAATGCCAGGATGAACCTTCACAAGATTCATGCCTTTTCTCTCTCTGGATGTCTTCTTCCTGAATGACAGCCATTGCTCATTGAGGTGGGTATTACAGCTTGGTTTGACAATACATGCCCTACTGCTTTGGTCTACCCTGAGTATCTACTTTTTTATTTTTATTTCAAAGGTAATCTACCTATACACAGCTACTTGGAAAGATAAGAGCAGCCACCAATATACACAGCCAACGTTTTCTTTCAGTTCGTGGCAGAGACACCACTATTCATTCTCTCATTCTATATACCCTTTGGCATGTTATCCGCATCACATCTCTTCCTCACACCTTTTTCCAATCACTCCACTCTATCATTAGCAAGTTTCTGATGAAGCAGATGTTTCCTCCTATTGAAGTTGCCACTCTATGTCTTCCTCGGGCCAGTGGTGGTCTTGGAATATTGAATCCTTATGTCCAACATTTCTCTCGTCTCCACAGTATCGAGTCTGCTCTCAATTCACTGCCACTATTGAGCATTTTTCTAGTAGAGTGTCCAGCCAAGTGGACTGTGTGGTGTGCTCTTTATACACATTTTTTCCCCCTTTCATTTCGCCCAAGCAATCCGATATTCTATCCCACATTTTTCTCTCTTTAGCTCCCTCCCGACCCACCGGATCTTAGAAGCTATCAAATTATTGGCAGTGTGCTTGGTGAACTGTGGCGTGCCCATTGGCAATTGATTTTTGATGACATTCCTTTCTCTCCGTCTACTATTATTTATTCTTCTTTTATAGCTGTTTCTCTCTTCCTCAAAGAAAGAGACACTGTTGGCTAAGTGTATATATTTAATTCCTGGTTCTACATTGATATTCTCCCTTTACCAGTTCCTCCACAGCATCACCGCTCAGTGTGACGTGTATCTGTTGCTAAAGATTTAAATAAAATTAAATCCTTACAAAAAAAAAAGCTCTTAGCTTGTTTAATAAAATATAAGACTCATTTTACTAAATAGATAAACAAATAAGAGTGTTGATTGCTGTAGTAGTTCCGTATCAAACCACATATACTCCTTGCCCTTTCATTTTTCTTAGCTCGTTAGCTGATTCAAAGACAATGATTTTCCTCTTCTCCACGTCACCCATAAACGAATGACGTAATCTGTAGATATCCCGACGCATGTTTATTAAGGTAAAAAAAACTTGACTTCTTTTCACCTTCTACCAACAAACTACATAGCAAGCAATGTTCAAGTCAGCGCTTTCATCTTTCTTGAACCCAAATGAAACAACACTAAAGCCTCTGGATGAGTTCCAGTCAACTATCAAACGTAACCCTCACCCTCTGTTTATACCTGTCACATCAAAGACAGTTAATAGTAATGAGCAGACAGCTCTTCAACCATCGTCTGTATCCACGCCTGCAGACAAGCCTTACGCATTCCCATTACTTACACCACAATCCACCTCAAAGGGATGGAGACTTGTGTTAGAAGAACAGCCCAACAAGGCATATATACCTGTATTGAAGTATGTCTCTATGCTTAGCAGGGCCTCGTCTATGATTGAAGATACTCCAATGAAAGATGCCAACAAAAACATGTCCAATGTGGGTTCGTTTATGGATATTATTCCTAGCGTATTAAGACCCAAAACCAACCCCACCCATACAGACAACTCCAACAACACTGTACCTACCAGCAGTCAAGGAGAGAGCTCAACAAACAAGCCATTGTGGAATTCTGTTTCAACACCAAATGATAGAACCAATATACCATATGGAACTCAACATACTCAAAATAACACATCAGTAATGAATATGTCAATAGACAATCTTAATGAAATAATACCTCTTACAAAACAACGCAGCTCGCTAGAAAGAAGCTATTCTTCAGCTCATTTAAAGTTACCGCCCTTTTTCACGAGACAATCCAAACCAAAGGATACACGCCGGCCATTCACTAATCTTGTGCCAGTACCAAGACGTACAAATTCTATGCCCTTGGAGTATGTTGAGCGATTAGATCCAGAAAGCTCCTACGATGCATGGGTAAGTCATCACCACGAGTTATTCTATTTCAGGGCAATACTAATTATAGTCATCAGAGTCAATTAGGAGAGAAGAGAAAAATAGAAAGAACAGATAGCATAGAGTAAGTAGTACTTTAGAAAGAAAGAGAAAATGAGTATCCTGAAGATTCTGTCTTTTTAGTCGTCGTGTATTACCTAAAACAGCCTTGAGTGAATCTACAGACATGTTTACCAGTACATCTAACGCAGTATCATCAGGTTCTGACTTGAATGCTCAGTCTCGATTTTCAACTTATGTACGTATGACATAAAAAGAAGAAAGAGTAAGTCATTAATAGAGAGTATATATGTTGTTGAAGCACAGAGTTATATATAAAGCCTGCAGCAATTCTCTTCCCTTTATACTCATCACAACCTGTTTTTAGGTAACATAATACTATCATGATCTATATAAATTTCAATAAATACATGTATTGTACTCCTTTTAAAAGCTGTGAAAATAGTATATAGTTTTCTATTTGTGCACATCTCTTTCTTTGAATTACTATGAGTTTTGTTTAATAACATAATTTATTTTGTGTCATACCCTACACTCCCACGTAATAAGTGACTGGAAAAAATATTAATTTCCTTTTTTATTCTTCAAAAATAAAATAGACCTCTTTTCTTTTCTTTTATAACTTATTCAAAAAATGTCTTCAAGCAATGAAAATCAGCCAACTCTTAGCCAAGAACATGAAGATACTTCTATTAAAAGAAGGGAGCATGATATATTTATTAGAGGTCAAATCATTGGACAATGGAAAAGATATGCTACTTATCAAGAGATTTTTGACGATCTTGACATCCCAGTGAGCACAGTGGGCAGGATTATCCAATTGTATAAGAACGAAGGCATAAATCGAACTAAAGTGCGTACAGGAAGACCTGAAAAGGTTTCATCTATTTCAAAACTGGCAATTGTTTTATCTATTCGCAGAAACCCTATGAAAACAATTGCATATCATTTGAAGAATATCAATGATGCAGGCGTGGATATTTGCCGTAGCACATTTGTAAAATACATGAATGAACTCGGGTTTTTTCATGCTCACCATCAAGGAAACCTGGTATGACACTTACTCATAAGCAAAGGCGATTGGAATGGCGTAGAAACAAGGTTGATTGGCCAGTGGATAGGTGGAGTAACGTCGTTTGGTCTGATGAGTCTCGTTTCACAGTTGTGGGCAACGATAAAGGAACTAGAGTGATCAGAAAAATGGGTGAGAGGTATGAGGAGCGTCATATGCAAAGGACATACAAGTATGGCAAAGGTTCAGTCATGGTTTGGGGTTGCTTTTGGCGTGGAGGTGTAGGACCTCTTGTACTCTTGGAGGGGTCAGTTGATCAAGACAAGTATGTCAATGTACTTGCCAAATACTTTCTTCCCTGGTTCCAGAAATTTCAAAAGAACCTCAATGAGACCATGCTCTTCCAAGAAGACAGTGCTCCTTGCCATACTGGAGGATATAGCAGATGGTACAAACAGGAGAGATGTAGGATCGAAGGTTTTGATTTTTGGCCTACACAAAGTCCAGATCTTAACCCAATTGAACATGTTTAGGCTTATCTTGAAAAGAAGATCAATCTGCATCGAAAAAGCATAGCCAATGCACAACAGCTTGAACAATGCTTGCGTAGTGAATGGGAGAAGATTCCAAATGAATTTTTGGAAAATTTAGTTGATGGCATGCCAAGGAGGTGCTCTGCTGTGATGAAGAATAAAGGCTTTGCTACAAAGTACTGAGAAATATTTATATAATGAAAATGTAGATAATCATCTAAAGAACAACTGTTCCAAATCTCGTGTTATTCCATGAACTTTTTATTATGAACATATTGGACTGATAGAAATACCTTTATTTTTCAAAAAAAATAAAATTCAAAAAAATTAATATTTTTTCCAGTCACTTATCACGTGGGACTGTATTATTAAAGTAGTATTTATTGCCTCTGCATTTTAAACAAGCATATATCAACATAAATCTTACAATATTTTCATTTATTAAGATGTGTGATCAGCTGAATTTTGTAAACATTGATTAGAAACTGATAAGAGTTTCAGGAATGCTATCAGGGCATACACATATTATATAGTAAGTCATAGCTTCCTGCATGCATTATTATCTTAAGTCCTTACAGTTTTTTTTTTTACAAACTATGAATATATTCTCAAGTACCGATTAACAAAAGATAGAGATGCCGGAATATTTTATAAGACCATTGAGACAATTTCTTGAATATACAGACATTACTAGGACATTGCATTGAGTACGTGTATCATTGATACTGTACCAGCCGAATAAACATTTGACAATTCTGATGATTCCATCGCAGACCTCGTACAAAACACTCACTCTTTTGATTATTATTATATAGCTAATGGTATAGCTGTCATATATTATGGAATACATTCATGTCGTCATAGATATCTGAATACTTTAAAAGAGAAGTTATTTTCCTGGTACAGAGATGGTTGTATTAAATATACATAGGTTGTTTTCATGTAGCTTTATTTTTCCATCTCATCAGTTATGAAGACACCTCTTTAATCCTGTTTAATTGTTATCTTTTAAAAGAATGATTATCTTAATAAATAGTTGGATATACAAAATAAATAATTCATGACAGTTCATATCAATCTACTATATCACCAATATAATTAAATAAGTCGAATTACTCAATAAAACAAAGATATATTTTATTATTGTAAGCGCATTGATGTTTAATGTAGTCTATATATAAAGACAATTGAAGACACAGAAAATGCCTTTTTTATCCAGAAAAAAATAGTAAAATGGTCGATAAAAAATAGATTAGAAACTTCAGAAAAGAGGTTATTCTAGTTTTCATTTTAACATTGATTGATAACAACTCATATCAAACTAAAGATATAATTAAAAAGTGATGATGATGAGAAACTATTAAAAAGAGTTTTCCTCCAACCACTTTAACTACTACGAACAAAGAAGATTATCTTTATTTCATATATACCTCTTTCTTTTAAGATCTATTGAGAGTGATCCTAATGATACTGAAACTATTTCTAATTATTGGTAAGAGTGTTATTACCATATTTATTCTATATATCTTTAGTTTGATTTATATACTACTCTGTATGATATAATATAAGTTCTTGGCTCCGATATCCAACTAATTTTGTCTGTTTTGTACTCGATAATCTTATTAATATCCCTGTTAAATTACAGATTACAATATGAGGTCTTTGAAAAGACACAGTTTAGTCAATTTAAAAATATATTTGTTTATATTCAAATACTGACCAATTATATATTTTTTGAGGTCATATATAGCTATTTATACTTTATCTACACTAAAGCATCTTCATCGATAGAAAAGGATGTGTGTGTGTGTCTATGAGGAGATTGCTAGTGTTTGTTTTACTATCGGAGTAGCCATGACCAACATTCCATAAAAGGCAATTCAAGTAATATTTAACCATTTCAACATCTGGGTCATCTCATTTCTATACTTTATTTTCCTATACCTATAGTTTTATGAATTCCTTAGAGATAAACTGAAATCTTCTAAAAAAATAAATTAAAGATTATGAAATATTCAAAATATAACTATGTCTAATTTATCTACTCCATTCTAGAGGAGAGAGTAAGTAAGATCATTAGCCTTCTTCCATTTTCAAGTGTCAGTGCATCTTATATTCTGTTAATGTAGATAACTTTTTATTTTATTTTAAATTCGCATGAAGAACAGAGAAAAATTGAAATTAAATTAGTCAAAATACTTGGGGCAATAAATTATAAAGCCACAGATACACTTTCTGGAGTCTCTATTGTCTAGTACTATGTACAGATCTTGAAGTCTTTTATTACTGAAGCCATTCCTTAGTATGTCAACTGTACCAAATTCATCAGCGTGTGTCCATTGTATTAAAAAGGTCTGCATTCTATTTTACAAGAATAACTTATGTATCATTCAATAATTCATCAGAGCACACGATAGATAGTCGTGACTTATACATCTAATGGAGATGCTTATTTGCCTATGACTGAATTCATTCTACCCTCTTCTAGGTGAGAATAGGTTTCTATAAAAGCTTAAAAGAATTAACTATCATCACCGAGAAATATAGTGTTTTTTTTCCCAAGGGAATCGACGTTTTTATAGTATCAAATCAATATATTCAATAAACAGTTCAAGGTAAAGGTGTTATGTAGAGCCTTTAATCGACACTGGTCATTGACTTGTAGATAATACAATACAACTAAGATACATATTTACATACTTAGTTATTAACAAAACTACCTAAATATAGAAATAGCTAAATATGACTTGAACTTCCATTTATTTCTTATGTCTTACACCCCATCCCACCACACTACATTATAAAATAATATCCTTGTATCTACCCCCTGTTTTTTCTGCTTAAACTTTCTTTTCGACAAATCATCCACTTTTAGTTAAAATGTGTTCTTCATGTATACCTTTTTCATGGTCTTGGAATTTCATGGATGAAGAAGAGACTCAATGCTCAATCAGCATACATCATCCACAAAATAAAACCATGTAGTCTATAAATACTACTGTTATACATCTCAGTATTGTGCTATATCTTCCTCTATTGGTAGGACACTTTAACAGGGATATTTCCTACTCAAAGTGTTTATCTCACCTGAGAAGTCTATTTTCTATTTTACTAATATCACCAGGTGTACTTCACCTACTATTTATCTTTCTAATATTTTCATTTAGTTGTCTAGAAGAAAAGTAAAGATGTGGGGTTGAAATTCTATTCTTGTCAATAGTATTTGTTATAGGAAGATGGGAATTATTCCGTTAAAAGACATATTACCACAAGTGACACATTGAATTATCCTAAAGATCTAAAGCCTCAAAGAAATAGCGTGAATTTGAATCCGAATTTGAATCTTATATTCATCTGGTCTTGTTGGTTTACACTATAAATTCTATTTTTTATTTTATTTTATTTTTATTACTATTACTTGGATTGAGTGTATTATAAGTAATATAAATGCACCATTGCCTCCGTTATTATAATGATAATATACTATAAATAATACACCAATGAAGTATCTATAATATCATATCCATCCTAAAGATGACCTTCAGACAGCAGCGGGTGGATTTGCTACATTCTCTACTCATGTCAATGCTTTTATCATCTGAGTTGAGATACGATGTAGATTCTGCCTTGATTTAGGCTTATAAACTCCTACCACAGTGGAGTTGTTAGACTGGTTGTTTCTATTCAAATAGTATAGTAAAAGCCCATCCCTGGATACATTCTAAAAAAAAGAAAGACATTAGAACAAATGATCCCATAAAGAATAATATTCCACACAGATAATAATTACAGGGCAAATAAAATATTTTCTCCTGAGGGGAATCTTCCTTTTATTATTGGGCTCTGTTTAATTCTTATCTCGTCCTTTTATTAACCTGTTTCTACCACCAAGACCAGCACCTATCAAAGCAGTAGATACTTATCCTATTCCGTACTAGCTTTATCGTTTCTTTTTCTTTCTTTCTTTTTTCTTTTTTCTTTTTTCAAATAGATATACAATGTAGTGTGCTAGGTGTCGTCTTAAGGGAGTGCAATGCAGCTATCTTTTTCTTTGAAGAAAAGTAAGATGACATAGAAAGTCATTTTGAACAGCACATACCGTCCTGAGCTAAGCATGGTACAAAATATTAAATTTGATATATGGGTTGTTTGTGCATTAGTGTAGATAAAGTCATGGCTACAGATGCATTTTCAGACAAAGAAGATACTATATATAAAGAACGAATGAAATATATGGGCAGTTTTATTATCTCTTATTCTAGTCTTGGTTATTGAGCTTATCTTAAGGCAACCTGAGATTCTGCCAGAACAGACCAATCACAGCAAAGATAATATGAGCAAGGGATCGTTAAGATGCTTTATCTTCATTGCCTTTGCTGATTGGCCCATGGAAAGAGTCATTTCGAAACAGCACAGAGGGATATAAGACACTCCCTCCTTTCTCTCTTGCTAGTTTGTTCATACTCTTCTTGAACATGGTTTCTGATAATTCCCCAGGCCAATTGGAAGCCTTCAAGCGTAAGAGAGGCTTTAGTTGCCCTGTTTTATTACCTGTGGAAGCTCAACAGGTTCTGTCTACTATTTTAGGTCACTTTCTTGCTGGTGCTATTGGCCTTTCCCTGTCCTATTCTTGTATGCATCCACTTGACACTATCAAGACACGTATTCAGGCAGACCCAACCAATGGATGGAGATCTATCTTTACACGCCAAACAGCCCATAGTCTAAGCAAAGGATTCCTTGTATCTGCTCTGGGTGCTGCTGGACAGGGAGGAGCACGCTTCAGTACCTATGAGTTCTGCAAAATGCATCTCTTGCCTAGCAAGGATAAGAGCAACAATAAAATACCATGGCTAGGAACTGTCCCTGCTACTGCCCTTTCTGCGGTGATTGGTGATCTAGCATCCAGTCTTATCAAAGTACCCCGTGAAGTCATTACAGCCAAGTAAGTCATTGAGAGCAGACTATGTCTTTTAGGGCTTGTCTTCTAATCTGGGTGCGCAGACTACAGACAGACCATTACAGCAGTCTTACTAAAGATGGGAGGGTCACAACAAGTTTTGTTGTGAAGCAGACACTGAAAGAAGAAGGTCCTCGAGGGCTATTGAAAGGATTCTGGCCTATTGCTGCTAGAGATTCGCCATTTATGATCATTCTGTTAGTGTCATATGAGAATTTCAAGGCATTTCACCACAGATCAGTGAGAGATCACTGGATTAGCAACTCTGGCAGACATTCTTTTGACTCAGTCACAGCAAGTACTCCCTTTGAAGAGTTTGAAGCTGATATCCCCACCTTCAGAAGTATTATGTATGGAGGAATCAGTGGATTCTTGGCAGGTTACTTTACTACGCCCATGGATGTTCTCCGCACAAGACTCATCACACAAAAATCAATTCCCAACAAAGTCCCTCTTACTGCCACACAAGTAGCAAGAGAAATGATCCACAAAATAGCCCTTCAACATTCACACCCTGTAGAGAGAACAGTTCATATGAGTCGTGCCTTTTTCGCAGGGGCTATTCCTAGAAGTCTATGGTGGTTTGGTATTTGTGGTATATTCTTCCCAGTCTACGAAACCCTCAAATCTGGTCTTAGTCCCAAGTAATCTACTTTTTACTCTTCCTCGTCATGTACATTTCACTGCATAAAATCATTTGTTTTTCTATTTCTTCTTAAATATACACATAGATCTATGGATCTATTTTGCTATTCTAATGTACCCCCGGATCTCACTTTTATATATATATATAAACACACACACATTTAAATATCACCATTATGAAAAGGCCAATAAGAAATAACAATAAAATATAGCACTAGTCACTGCAATTTCATAATTTTAACACTTCACTTGGGTATAGAAAAAACAGACATCAAAAGAATATTGAACAAGAAATAACAAAATAAGGACAGGGAGAAAATAGACATGAAAGAACTTCACTGTGCTTAGAATTCTTCACCAAGAACACTACGAATACGATCACGTAGTGCTTCAATGGCAGCCATCTTCATCTCAAGCACTTCATCCAAATTGTCTAAATAATCAATGAACTCACTGGATGTCTTGAGATCATCCATCAGCGAGTTTTTGCTTCCATTGTCGTCCATTTCTTTACGACTTGACATGCCCAATGAAAAGTTGGCCAGTAGCTTGGTCTCTCGCTTGGAACACTCTGTTACCTCTCTTACCTGTGCACGATGCACTTTGATAAATTCATCAATGACCTTTGGATCAAACAAAACACTCTCATCTTCTAATTCAAGAGAGTGGAGTTTGGCTGTAGGAGTAGCAATTACAAAGTCATTCAGAGAGGCAGAAGAGTGGCTTCCGTGCATAGAGTGAGAAGAAGTTTCTCTTGACATGTGGGTTCTTCCTGACTGAGGACGATGGCCACGGGTGTCTGTGTCGTAGAGTGTTTCCGGTGAAGAGGATACATAGTCAAACCGATGGCTGTCTCCAGAGGCACGGATGTTCTGTTGGGGAACAGCCCGACCATGTTCTAATGGTTTAGATCTCATAGAAAGAGTACCTCCAGTACGTTCAGAATAAAACTGTTGTGCCTGTTGTTGTTGCTGTTGTTGTTGCTGCTGCTGCTGTTGTTGCTGTTGTTGCTGTTGTTGCTGTTGTTGCTGTGCCTGCTGCTGCTGCTGTTGTAATTGTAATTGTAATTGTAATTGCTGCTGCTGCTGTAACTGTAACTGCTGTAGCTGTTGTAATTGTTGCTGTTGCTGCTGCTGCTGCTGCTGGTGGTGGTGGTGGTGGTGTTGCTGTCGGGAGGAATTAGATTGGTATTGACGGTGGGGTTCATCTGCAAGATAATAACGATGTGTATTTTCATGGGGCAGTTCTTCATCAAGAATATTCACATCTCCATCACTTGGAAAATACTCATCATCCAAAAACAAGTCATCGTCTTCTCCATCGTTGTATAGCTCAGGATCATCGGATTCTGGATAGTCTATTTCGTTATCCACTTCATTGTCTTCATTGTAATCTGCATCATCCAATGGACGAGCATCCCCAATAGCACTCTCACTCATGCCACGTCTGTCTCTCTCTCCCTTGAGCTCCTTGACTCTATCTGCATATCTTAGTGTGTTGAGGGTGTGTTCACTGTTGCTTTGATTAGGAGAAATAGTGGCAATCATACAAGTACGAGAGTTTCCAACAAACGAATCCTTCAAAACCTATTCTAGTGAATTAATAAACCTCAAACTCAAGCCTACTCACTTGAGTCAGTTTGCTCTGTCTAAAAGGTGTATGGCGCTTGTCTTGATCCAGTGCACGAATACACTCCTTTAATGCCAACAGACTTTTGTTGATCTCAGCACCCTCCATTCTAATCCAACCCATTCAGTCATGAGTACTCATAGATATAGACATAGACATAGACACATATATATATATGTTTTCATGTGTATAAAGAGAATCTGTTGCGTGTACCTTGTCTTTACATCGGCATCTCCTCTGTCAGCACCTCGCTCACTTCCAGCCAAATCAATAAAACTCAATTTTCCTGCAATCTTCTTTCTGCTCTTCTCAGGTCTCAGCAGGATCTGAAGCACAGCATGTGAACGAGAAGAATCCGAATTGGCGCCTGTACTGCCTGTACTTCTTGCTTGACTTCCATACTCAAACACCTGCATAAGATCATCGACGTTCTTTATCACATACTCCTTTAGCCCAACAATCACTACATTCTGCTTTCCATCTTCTCGTGCAAATAGTTTTTTACGGCTGTTCAATAGATCATAGAGCTGTCCTTGGTATATTTCATAGAACCCAATCCAGGCCGTCAAATGTTGGTACTGTGGTTGACGCAAAAGAGAAAATACATCACGGGCCGCCAATACATACAATCCAAGCTTTGGATCCAGCATTGTAAATGTCTTTCCTGATCCTGTCTGGCCACTGAAATAGTATAAGTCCATTGCTACACTATTCTTTTTTGTTTTTTTGTTTTTTGTTTTGGGTACTTACTAAGCAAAGCAGGTAGCTTTTCCACCCTCAAAAATGTATTTGACGAGAGGCTGGGCTGTACGTTGATAGATCTACACATAGTAGAAATGTTAATACCTTTCTTCAGAGTCATAAGAAAGAGGCTCTTTTGTCTCTCCTATGGGTGAGTCACACGTTACCTGTTCATTAGCAGCATCACAGTCAAAGACATCATCAAACGTAAAGGCGTGCTGTTCAATGTAACGCGTAAGATCTACTTTCATCCTAACATAGACATGTAGATAGACACACATATGGACACACACAACAGTAAACTCTAGTCGTTCTTTTTATATAGATGTAGAGGTATGTTTGGTAGAAGAAGAAAAGAGAAAGAGAAAGAGAAAGAGAAAGAGAAAGAAAAGGAAGAGTGAGGAAGAGTGAGGAGAGAAAAGGTGGATTTCTTTACAGGAAAAGAGGCCACCACTATTAGTAGTAGATAGTGGTAAAATGACCACCACCACCACTGCTCCTTTTCACCTCAACCTCACCTACCCATAACAGTAACAACAACAATAGCAGTAATAATGATAATAGGAATGGTAGTAGTAGTAGTAATTATTATAGTAATAGTAATTATTGTAGTAATAACACCAACACCAACACCAACACTAATAATAATAATAATAATAATAATGACACTTACTTTGGCTCATTCACATTGATACTACGGGCACCTGCACAGGGCGCAATGTCTTTTTCTGATCTTTCGAGCTCCTTCTTATTCAAAGGTCTCTTTCTCACACACACACGGATCTTCTGGTTTAGATCACTCTGTAGACTAGTGAACTGACTCTGGGATGCCTTTGCAGGTGCCCTACGATGAATTGGGATTCCATAAGGATCCAGCAATGGACCTGAACCACGCCGAATCTCACAACGACTCTCATCCTCATCATCCTCTTCGTTGTCTTCCTCCTGCATCTGGTTTGAGTAGAGGTCAGGGGCTGTAATATTTGTTTTTTTAAGTTCTGGACGACATGCCTGGTCTGGTAAAGTGTGTGAGCGAGTACGCGTCTGGGTTATTAGAGTGGTGGCGGCAGTAGTGAGAGGGATGTTCATGGGATTGTGGATGGAATTAATGTTTAGGTTATTAGGATTGGGATTGATGTTGTTGTTGGTATTAGGGTTGTTGTTGTTGGTATTAGGGTTGTTGTTGTTGGTATTAGGGTTGTTGTTGTTGGTATTAGGGTTGTTGTTGTTGGTATTAGGGTTGTTGTTGTTGTTGGTAGTGTTGTTGTTGTTGTTGTTGGTGTTGATTGTAGTCGTAGTGGCTGCAGTTGTGGCCGTGGTAACAGTAGTAGCAATGGTAGTGGTGGTGGTAGAAAGAGGGGAGCGACGAGCAATAGAAGACACAGGATCATAGAGAATTGGCGGCTTGTCTATAGGCCGTCTACGATAAGATTGTGGTGCCTTGAGACCTGTAGGAGGTGGGTTGACTGGAGAAGAGACAAGTCCATTCTCAAGTGTAGGGAGTTCCTGTCGAAGGGTCTGTACAAGCTACAAAAGAGACAGACAGACAGACAGACAGGCAGAAGGAGTTGATGTCTTTCTTTTCTTTTTTATTCCTGCCTTACCTGAAATAGCTTCTTACGGTCCTGAATAGATGTAATTCCTAAGCTACCATAGTCTTGCATAGACAGCTTCTCCCCATGTTTGTCGTGAGTGTTTATGGACTAGGCCTCAAGTATTTCCCCGCCTTACCTGAGCAAGGGATTCGAGTTGAGTGATGCCGTGTGCAGAGAAGCTGTGGATCTGAGATTGAGTCTTCCGAAAGGGGTCTTTTCTATTGTCTACTATTACCTTGGATAATACTAATAAAAGAGAGAACAGGGCATGTGTTATCACTGCAGACTGACGATTGACTCCTACACCCAAGAAGACTTGCCTGTTCTAGTTCTGACTTTCTGAGAGTGTCTTGAAGCAGGGTTGTCATGGTACCAATGATAAAAAAGAGAGGAAGAAGGAAAGAGAAGAGGGAAACACGAGTTGAAAAAAAAAAGTCAACTGATAGAAAAAGGAAAAAATAAAGGGTCTTTCTTCCCCCTTTTATATGTTTTTTTTATTTTTTGTTTTTTTTATTTTTTAATTTTAATTTTGCACAAAGTTCAACTGAAAAAGAGCAGAGAAGAGAGAGATGGAGATGGAGACAAAGAGATAAGAATACAGAAATAGGGAAATAGGGAAATAGGGAAATAGGGAAATACAGAAATAAGGAAATACAGAAATCCCTGTGGCAGTTGTTGGGCCTAGGATGGTCCTGAGGTTCTTCCCCACACAGTCCAGCGTAGGCCTTCCCAACTACTCTCTCCAACAGTCTTATTCTCCTCCAGTCTCACAGTCTTGGTTCGCTTATTCGTTTTCTGGAGCGGGGAGAAGTGACAGGTAATTAACTCAGCAGTGGGCTGGAGTTGATTGTTTCATCCTCTTCCCTTCTCTTCCCTTCTCTTCCTTGCAATGCACAGTAGTGAGCAAACCTCTGTAGTGACTCCAGCAGTCACGTCTTGTGAACAGGCTGATATTTGCTATTTTGTCAGTGTCACACGATCTCCATGGTTACCCTAGCCTGCTGGCTCGCACGATGCTGTAGTCTTAGGGAGAAATACAAGACATATCTGCAAGTGTGGAGGATGGACTGTCCCTGAGTAAATATTGTTTGTCATTTCCCACTGCTTCTCATGTCTGAGCTTTTGATAGACTGACACTAGCAAGGAAGTCTAAGAAATAAACTTTTCTCTGTCCTACACTGTCGAATGCCTTTTTTTCTTCTTTTTCAATTCCTAAAAGAGAGACACAGGGAAAGAAAGAGAAGAAAGGTGATGGATGTGGCCCATTATAGAGAACAAACAAGGGCTGTAGTTCTTGTGCCTGGTTAAAGAGAAGGAAAAAAGCAAGGAAAAAAGCAAGGAAAAAGACAGAGCTGTGGGTGGGACATTTTCATAGTGTGCTACCTATACTAGAAGATTCAAACTAAGAGAAGAGAGATACAGCACCACAAAATCAAAATGAGATCACTCCACCTCCCCTCATTCAGCACCCATTCAGCACAGAACAGACATCCCACCACACACTCAGCACAATCAATTCGGGTCGTACCACCGGTGCTATTCAGCCATCACTTCCTCACCTCTCATTATTTCTCAAGCTGGCCTACATGCATACCCACACTAATTTCTGATCTTATTCGCTTATAGCTTCTTTTATAGAAACAATAAAAAAAAACAGAAAACTATATAAACCATAGTATTTTCCTTTCTCTTGGGGTTTCCCTATTCTTCCTTTTCCTTTCTTTTATGACTAAGCTACACATCTTTCAAAAGGTGGCCAATGTATTGGTCTACCTCTTCTTCCTGTCAGCCACTGTTTACAGTGTAGTAGCACCTCCTCCCAATGATGAAGTAAGCCACGGATCCTGGACCTATATTACCCCATGTAAGTGTTGCTATGAAGCCCTGTCCTAGTGTGCTGGCGGTTCTTTGGCTCATACATCTCCCTTTCAGCCTTCTGGATTGCCTATGTCTGGACTGCTATCCACTTCTTGTTGGGTGGCTTTGTCATCTACCAATGGTTTGAGCCTGCCCACGATGTTGCCTTGCACGTCGTTGGATGGCACTTTGTTATCTCTGTCTTGTTGAGCACAGCCTGGCTCGCTCTCTTGGTAAGTGAATCCCCGGGCTCTTTTCCATTGTTCTATTTTATTCACCTGCACCGGGCTTATTTTGTAGAAATCGGGACATTCCATCATTGCTTTGGTTTTCGTACTCCTTACTGCTTCTTCTGTGAGCTTTGTATTCTGTAAGTAAAAATAATAGGAATAGAAATAGGAATAGAAATAGAAATAGGAATAGGAATAGTAACAATGTACACCTCTGCGTCTGTATCTCCATTGATGAACACCGTTCTTTTCCCTAAAATAGACAGACTCAAGAACCTCGCAGCCAGCGGTAACATCTACGACAAGGTCTTCATCCATGCTCCCTTCTCCTTGTGGCACGGCTGGATTGTCTTCTTTGCTGTTGTCAACGTCTTCCAGGCCTTTACTGGTGTAAGTGCTGAGGGACCCTCTGTATTCCTTCGTATCCTTGTTCTCTTTGGTATCCTCTTCCTGACCTCCACTGCTATTGGTTACGTTGAGTACAAGAAGGAGAAGGGTGACCTGACGGGTGCCTTTGTCATTGGTTTGGGACTTGTTGCTGTCTTCACTAACCAGACCGATGCTTGGATCCACTGGGGTGCTTTGACTGCTGCCATTATTGTTTTTGTCTATCCTGCCCGTCTCTTTATCAAGGGCAGCTCCTCTGCTGAGAATGCTCCTCTTCTCGGTTAATCTAATAAACACTACCTTATTTTGTACTTTACTTTCTATTCTCTTTATGCTAAGCACAAGGCAGGTGATGCTGCTGATGGGTAGAACATGGATAGGCTGTGGTCTGTGGGTGTGGGTATTTCTTGTCCTTTTAAGATGTCCTTTTAAGATGTCCTTTTAAAATGTCCTTTATGCAGTCTTTCTGGGGCCCTTTATAAGGTGCTTAGAAATGAAGTAGGTGGCGTGATAGAGACCCTATCTTTTTAAAAAGCTTACTTGTGTTGCACTAATTCACAAGTTGGACATAAAACCTTATTCTATTTGTCCTATACATCCTATTTTATTCAATTCTATTATGCACAGATAGAACAGAAACCTTGTCTCAAGTGGCTTACACACACACACACACAATGATGTTTGGACTCTACAAAGCAGACGGCGCTCTTTTAATTATCTTAGTAACTTGATAAGCTACACACCCAAAGATTTTCTGGACTTTAACAGTTATATCCTTCCTTTTGAGACAGAAAAAAACGCACCTTATATGGAACAATGATTAGAATCAAAGGGTTTATGGATGTCCAATTTGTTATTTCCTTTTGTAGTATACCTCACTATCAAATTGTATTATCAATAGAATATAGTGTTGATGAATAAAATTGTTTATTGTAATAGTATAGCTAATGATATATTATGTACTATAGCTACTGCCAAAGTACACTCCCTTCATAGCAATAGAATCTATATCCCAACATTATAATGGTTTATCCTTGGGAGATAGATTACAATGAGCTCAAGCCCAGATGAAGACACTGCCTACCTTTTTATCACTAGAATAGTCCTTGGTAGTGTCTACAACTTCCTTCTATTGTTTCTCTTTGTTAATAATGGCACATTACCTTGCTCAGTTATGCTCATATTGACATGTGCTTGATTGTTATACTGTGGGCTTAAGGATAGCATATTATGTTAAACAATAGATACAGTGATTGAGTTGTAATGTCAGGTTTGCTTCTTCCTTTTATCCAACTTTATAGTGTTTAATCGCACAGTCCATAGTCAATGCTAAGACAGACAGACAGTGAAAAGGTTTTTTTCAAACACATTAGCCAACCAAAGAAAACAAGTCGAGAACAAGAAACAGTCAGCTGTTCAAGTTCTTAAAGCCTATCTTGTTTATACGCTAGGAAGCTGTTTGGATTAAAGTCTATCTTATTAAAGATATAGACAATTACACTTTTTATATTAGTTTTCTATTTCTTCTTTGACTGTGAATTTGTCTATTCTGCCATTCCCAGGCAATAGCTATGATTTTCATAGAACATCCAAGCAGACTGGGAAGGGTGGCTGCCCTATCCTACAGTGTGTATAGTTTTGGTTTTGTATTTCAAGGCCATAGAATTCCATAAAGTGATTTTATTGTAAAATATCTCCTTTATTCTGCAATAAAGGGCACTAGGGTTATCAACAAGACCACTAGAGAGATAAATGTATAGATATTGGGTCTCTAGCAGGGACTACGAAAGAGAGTATTATTACAAAGGATAGTCTAGGGAAATCAAAGACCGTACATGAACAGGAACACAACACACAATTTGATCACAACAGGTAACTAGGCAACTGTTCTTTAAGGAATTCTTTTTCTTTCTAGAATGTTGTTGTAGTCTGGATTACTTTGGTGGTTCTGATTAAGCAAATGGCTTGTGAGATTTCTTTTTGTTCTCAAGATCTGCCATACTTATATTACAAATAACCTCACTGAGGTATTAGTGAATTTCAACAATATCCGCGCTTGCCAAGGTTGTGGAATTGTTTGGAACAGAAATGTGAATGCATCAAAGAATATCTATACAATTACAGAAGAGTGTTTAAAGGGTCTCCACCGACCAGTTCCATTCTGTAGAAAAGAATAGATATTCTTATTTGTATTCATATTATATATCACCCCATCGAAGGTGGTTTTCTCTGGGATTCAGATATCTACAGGTAAATCTACATAGTTTTTATTTAAAAACTAACATGAGTACATCTTAATTTATTTTCGCTCCTCAAATCGATGTCATTTCTTAAACAATTTTATTTCAACTATTTCTTTTTATATCCTAAAGATCTCCTGGTGTGTAAAAGAGCCTTATACATCCCAATTGGGACATAATATACTATTTTTGCATTTATTTTCCCTGATCATTTTAACTTTTTGGCACTAAAGAAATAGTTGAGCCAATAGAAACAAAAGCCATGTGACTATTAACGCCATTCGATGTTTTAAATGGAACACTGACTTTTTATTCTTAACATTATTTACCATCAATATGCTCTTTTATTAGCCTCCTTCTTTTTGATACGCTGTACATGTAAATAATTGTTCTGTAGTCTATCCTGCAGCCAATGATATCAAAGATACTGTCTTTTTCTTTTTTTGGTCCTTGTCTGTCCATGTATCATATGTCTGCTCTTTCTACTCTTCAGGTTCAAAAGTCAAATGATATTTCTTGTCTATCTTTAAGAGCTGTGGTATAGTGGGTGACAACTTTTCTGATGAAGCCTATTGTATCAAGGATCTTGGCTTGGACAGCCTGAATACTACTAGGCTGGTGATGGCCATTGAGCCACAGCTCTGTACTGATGTTCTCAACTATGATCCTGATAAGATCACAACTGCCATAAATGTTATCAGGTAGAATGGCCAATGTGAGGATGTCAATAAGAAGAAAGAAGAAAGAAAGAAAAAAGGCCACTCAATGCTCGGATCAATTTCAGGATGTCAACACGGACCAGAAGCATTTGAATAGATCAATATAGTCTTTTATTGAAAGATGAAGTACTGTAGGCTATTAAAGAGTATAGACATTGTTTACAGCCTATTCTAAAGGTATAGGATAGCATGTAACCCACATCATCTTAACATCATTCATACTACATACTAGTTATCTTTCTAATAAGCACATTGGTTAAATATTCTATTTTTGTGTACACTGTACGCCTTGTCCACAGTCATTGATCCATGTCGATGGCCGAGACACAATAACAAGTAATGGGCAGTTGGAAGTCAGAAAACCCTCTTGGGCGTGTCATTATCGATCTACGTGATAGGTTTTTATTATTATTAGGATGATGAGCTCACACTCCATACCCATGTCTATAGGACCTTCAAACAAATGACCCTGCACCACAGTTCCTTTCCTTAGTTACACTAGCTTCCCGCTCCTTTTAATACCTTTCAAATTTAAGAGTAGACCAAGTGTAACTAAACAAGTACACATCAACTGAAATCAGGTAGGTTGTTTACTTGTCAATAGAATAAAAATGTAAAGTGTCACTAATAAAGTGTCCTTTATTCTTTTACAACATGTCTATATTTATGACTGTTTTCAATGTGCTTTCTGTTATTATTTCCATAAAAATAGGTGTGACTGTTTTTAAATGTTTGTTTATGTTTATTCATATTTTAAATATTTATCTATCTGAAATACTTATATTTTGTCAAGTCCATATTTCTTGCCTAGAGAGTGTTTTTTTTTGATAAGTGACATTGTTCATATGTAAACCAGCAAACTATTGTATATCTCTTTTTTAAGACTCAGTGTAACTATGACATAATAAAAGCTACATTGCAACCGGTATCCAAAACGGATAACCATAATAAATTGCTCAAGGATAATTTGGAATTATCATCACTGTCTCAAACAACCCCAAAAAGAATAGAGAAAAGAATAGAGAAAGAGAAAGAAAAGCGTGACTTACGTAGCAGAAGAAAATAGACAGCAGCAAAAGAGAACAAAAAATACAGATTGTTCTTGTCTCTTGTGGGCCGTTTTTATAGGAAAATAGAATACAAGCGGAGACACTATCAACAGTCACAATAAAATTTATTTATTATGCTTTGATCACACATGCAGTAAATTTACAAATCATACAGCAGAGGATTAAGGGACAGTTTTTATTCCTCGTTCTCGCCCTCTGCTTCACGGTTACGGTTGGATTGAGCAAGAATCTTAAGTTGGGCTAGAATATTAAATAAAGTCAGCACAAGTGACAAGTCCATACAGGAGGAAGAGAGGCAGAAATCATTGGCAGTTTTATCTACTTACATTGCTTAATCTCAGATCTTGTGCGCTGAACACCCTCCTTGTCAGTGTAATCACTGTAGTTTAAACGACCCTCCACGTAAACAAGATCACTAGAGACATTGCATTTTTAGCACTGCAGCTTACTTTCCTTTTGTTTCCATTTCCATTTCTTCCCACAATTTACCCCTTCTTTAATCTCTCTGTGATCCATTCAGGGCTGTTCCAGACAGAAACACGGTGCCATTGAGTGCGCTTGACCAAGTTGCCTAGAGTCCACGGAAAAATAAAGACCCATCATTCTATTGATAAATAAACAATAACATACACCTCTTATAGATGGAATGAAAAATACGCTACCTTCTTTATCAGGACGGGTCTCGGAAGTGGCGACAGTGTAGTTGGTAACGCTCTTATCATTATCAAAATTCTGTACAATGGGGTCAGAACCGACGCGACCAATCAACTGAATCTTGTTGACTGGATTTGTGAGTTACTGGGTCTTTTTATGCTATGACTTACGGGTGGCTCTGGCAGGTGTAGAAGAGAAAGACTAAAAAAGTAGTATTAGCAGTGTATTATTTGTTTACGGAGAGATAGTGTATTACTCTAGCAAACTTGCTGGCTGTGGCAGTGGTACGGAAAAGTGCAGACATTGTTTAAAGAAAGAAAGAGAAGTAGCCAGCACAAATAAATACATAAGACTGTATTTCCACAGTCACTGTCTATTTGCACACTGTCTACTGTATCAGACATAGCTGTACCAGACACAATTCATTGTGCCTTTTTTTCATAAGTTGAACTATGGACTATAGAGAACAACAACAACAGCAACAACAATGGCTAAGCTATTCCTAATACACGTGTAACTCTGCTCCATGTAGATACACCTGTTCTACCAATAGAGGGCTATAGGGTGATCCATAGATAGTTGTACCTATCTATTTTATACATATAAACCCTATGCAACGATCTATCCACTTGTCTATTGATCCAATAATGTCTGCCTATCTGTTTTATTCTATTCTATTATTAATGCAGTAAAATACAAGGCATGAAAGAAAGTGTCGTTTATGCAGTGTCATAATGTCTTACTCCATATCAATGACCATCGCCTTGGATTCACCAATGGCCTGAGTAGATTTGTCCAAGCCACCTGTCCATAAGATGGTATTCCACTTGGGATACATACGCTTATAAAGGGGCATCATCACAGTATCCTGCTGTGTAAGTGGCCCATCAAAAATACACTTCATATAGCCATGGGTACCCAGGGATTCTCGGATATGACCTGCACGGCCGTATTTTGTTTGAAGCTGCACAGGCTTAAACCAGTGAATATCCTCTATACAACAAACATTAGACCTTCACACATCAAGAAGCAAGAAGCAGGAGGTTTACTATGATTTACCTGGATTGAAGAACATATAGCGAACCACTGCAGACTTCTTGTGGATCTTGAAGGGATGTCCACTCAACACAATGCGCTTGGCAACAATGCGCTTGACATCTGTGTTGACGAACATACCAGTAGATACCAGGATGGGTTCATTCACGTCTTCTGTCTCTTTGTAGAACACACAGGGGACTTTGCCAAACACAACCGGGCCATACACAGTAGCAAAAGATGATTTGCCCAGGTGTAAGAAGCGCTCGTATTTATGAACATGGTTGGTTCCCTTGTTGCTGTTCTGGGAATAGATGGGCTGAACAGTGTACCTCCGGAATCCCAAGTGCATGACCATAGGATCCTTTGAAGAAGAACAGTCAATACAACAAAGGCAGAAGGGTAATTCTTTATTCTTACCTTTGAGCGGACAGGCTCTTCGTAGGCATTGTCGCGCTGGATCTGGATGTTGAGCAAAGACACCTTGTGCTCAAACTGAAGAAGACCAAATACAGGGTATGGGCGTGATTTATCAAATGCCTCTAATAAACACCATCAATTTCCCCCTCAACACAACAGACACACATTTTCTTTACTTACCATAGGCACCACGAGGAACTTGTTGAACCCAAAGAGTAATGCGAGTTCCAGGCTTCACATTACCAACAATGGCCTGACTCACAACACGTGCCTTGGTTCTTGTGTAGTTTTCAAACTGGAAGATGCGAGCATAGTCTGTTGGCAGGTTCTCATAAGGATCCCAAGGAGAAGTACGGAAGGACTGAAGACCACGGTAACGAGCAAATCGTTCACGAGCAGGAATATGACCAGGTGTATCAATTTCATCAGGGAATTCAGTGTGATCTTTGAACTCATCTTGACGCTGCTTCAAGTACTCTGCATACTGTCTTTCTTCTTCTTCCTGATCAAACTCATCCTCATCAGGTCTCTTTTCTTCCAGCTCAATGTCCTCATAGTCTTCTTGGTTAAATTCACCTCCTACAGACTCAACATCCTCTCCATCGTCCATCTCCATGGCACTTGGTTCCTCATCGTCCTCGTCCTCAGAGTAACCACTGTTCTCCTCGTCATCAATGATCCATGATGCCTGGTAAGCAGAGGTACCCTTGGGCACTCTCTTCTTTGCCTTTTGAGTATCAGCGTCCATATCAGAAGAACCTCCCATGGCACGCACACGCTCTAACGAATGAATGAAAGAAAGTTGTACAAGTTAAATGTCTCTCCTTGTGAAGAGCCCAAAGCAAAGAGAAAGAAGAGAGGGGTCTAATGCTTTACCATCAGCTTCTGCCAACTCTTCTTCTGTAGGCCAGGTCTGTTCATTGTCCATAAAGTCAGGCTCATTCTCTGCTACCAAGTCATCTTGTTCTCCAGTAGGTGTGTCCAGTACTGCAGCATCTGTCTGCATTTCGTGCTCTCTTACTGCAAGAGGTGCAGAGGTGATCTACATCATGGATCGTGTGTGAGTATTGTACTCTTGTTATTATCCTTGTTATTATCCTCCTCCTCATTCTTATCATTTATCAGTGAACTCACCTGGGACACTTGGAAATCACCATAGTTCTGGAGATGCACTAGACGATTGGCATTAAAGGGATTGCCACGAGCAAATCCAGTGATTTTGAGAGTGCCTTGTTCCTAAGTTATATTGGCTAGTGAGTTGTTTGGTTCTTTTCTTTTTTTCTTTTTTTCTTTCTCTATTTCCATGAGGCACTTACCTCACTTGTAGGCTCATACTCCACTTCATCAGCAAGCATGTAAGGATGAAGATCACGCCATGTCAGAGGCTTGGGACGCTGAGAAGTCAAATAACGAATCACATTCATAGCATCATTATCACTGTCCAACGAAAACAGGTGCTCTTCTTCAGGAAAGAATTGACGAGTGAATGCCAACAATGACTTCTTCACCTGAGTACGCAGCTTGGTAGGTGTGGCCTCCATGTGCTTTTGTTGGTAGAGAGTGTCAATAGAGAAAGATGTATATATATATAAGACAGCTTTCTTTCTTTTCTAATGCATGACTATACGCTTACCTGCACTACAGGCACAACATTGACCAATCCCTGGTTAAGCACACCCAAAAGACAGCTAATGCCAAACTTATCCACCTCCACTTGTGCAGACATAAGGATAATAGCAAAATCAGCTACTTTAAAGGCATCCAACACATCCACAAAGTTACGGCGTAAAGGCACAAATTGAATCTTTTGCTTGAACCGTTCTACATTCAATACTGAAGAGAGACTGGGATCCCCCGTCAGCTGCTCTCCCAGACACTGATAAAGAGAAGCAATAGCACCCTCTACATCACTGTCAGGGCACAGAGGCAGCACAGGAACAATCTTGGGAGCACCGTGACGGCCTTCAAACAGTCTCTTGGTTCTGGTGATTTCTTCTCGCTTGGTTTGTTGGAGAGTACGAGCTGTGTTACGACGGTCGAGTCTGCTTGTCACCTTGCTAGCAGCCGTGGACTGTTTGGCAGTGGTTCGGTCGACTTTTCCTTTAGTGGCTTCACGAATAGAACTCTTTGTTGCGTGGCGAGACTTGAAAGGTTTGTTCGATTGATGCATCGATCCAGGACGATGGCGATGCTCTCCCATGATAAGCTTCTTTTATTCTTCTTTTATTGTTTGTCCAGTGTATTGTTAGTATAGGTGTTGATAATAAAGAGAGAAAAGGTAGAGACAGAGAGAGAAAGAGCACAGGGGGAGATATCTACATTTATACTGGGATACACCTCTACACCTATGCATGTATCTATCTATGTATCTATACTCGTTTTTTTTTTTTTTTTTAATATCTTCTTACTATGCTTTTTACTACTGAACCAGTAGCCATAGTATTTCCCCCCCTCCTTCCACTATAGAACAAGCAGTATTGAAAGAAAGAAAGAAAAAAAAAAGTCGAATTAAAGTAAACACCTACAAATATACAGTTATAGAATAGCACAAGTCGCTTAATGACTTGTAAGAAAAAAAAAGTTTTATTTTTATTTCTCTTGCTTCTTATTACCATTTGGGTGGGCGTGCTTAAAGCAGCGCAATCACCGTCACTGATTTTAGCTGGAGGGAACTTAGCCACAGAGATAAGTACACAGACATTAAGGAGAATATTACACATGTGTTGTTGGTGTAGAATGGACACTGACAGATATGAACTGCATTATTGCTAAAGAGTAAAGAAAAAAAAATAGATAAAACTGAGTTGTATTATTAGTATTAGTATTAGTATTAGTATTAGTATTAGTATTAGTATTAGTATTAGTATTAGTATCAGTATCAGTATCAGTATTAGTATTAGTATTAGTATTAGTATTAGTATTAGTATTAGTATTAGTATGTAGTATGTAGTATTAAGTATTGGTATTGGTATTATTTTAAAAAGAAAAAAGATAGATAGCCTTCATTACAAGTCTAATAAATGAATTAACTCAATCGTTTTAGTAGGGATATTATGAAATGCACTGTTGAAGTAAAAAAAAAAAAAGACAGGATTGGCTGAAAAGACTTGTGGTTGTTCATTGAATTATGAATGGATTTATAGATGAAGAAGTGTATCCCTAACATGTAGCATACACAAGAATCCTATTTATGTTTTTGGAGACATTGATGTTGTAGTTTCATAGAGTCAAGTATGTAAAATAAAGATAGTTTATAAGCTAACTATTGACTAGACTCAAGTATACAAAGGAATTCACTCACCACCCTATGAAGAAATAGATCGTTCTTTATTTTAATTACTTGGAATAGAATTTCATATATATTATTGCTTTTGGTTCTCCAATGGTCTTTATGCAGGCCTTATTCATTACACGTAGTCGTGTCTGTTTTCTGTTAAATCTCAATAAAGCCTCTACGATGAAATAACAAAGATAGATAGACTGCACTCTTCCATGCTAATTCATGGAGATACGCCTGTTGATTGTGTATTCTATAACCACTTATACTGCCCTATACAAGTTTATTACCATCTACTCACTCACCCACCCACTCACTCACTCATACAAGTAGACCTATCCTTTATACACTGGTCTGGAGCAGATGGACACGGTTTCTCGTATTTTTATGGAGTTTGTTACAGGAAACAGACGCGAAAAATAAAAAAAAATAGGACTGTTCAATTTCTCAGTTTCTTTTGCCTATTTCAAGTCTCTTACTTTTTTTGGGACTTTCCTTGCTTGTCTGGATTTGCTGTTTTCACGCTTCCTACAGATACAGACACATACATCGTCCAACATTATACTATAGAGCACACTATAGTCAACACCAGATTTATCCTTATAACAACACCAGTACCACCAATAGCACCTGTATTTAAGCACCATGGATATAAGTGACGATGAACAACTCTTTCCTAACAGTCCTACGCCTGTCACCACCACAGGAGCAAGTCCTGCACCAGCAACAGTGCCTAAACAAAAGCTATACAATCTATCCGATTCTGAAGATGAAGATAATCTCGATGATAACAACACACTTATCCACTTGAACATCTCCAACAAACTGAAGAACATGCTCCGATTTAAGAACATTGGTCATGAAGTGGACGACGACGACGACGACACTGCATTATTTACAACTCCCTCCATTCTTAAAACACCCGGCCTACTGGGCCCTTCTCCCACTAAAAAAGTGACCTTTGTGGAGTTGCCAGAGTATTCTTCTTCTACTACTGCTTTCAACCCACCTACCCACACTACAGAAGCACCCAAAACAGTAAAGAAAAAAGAAAAGAAAAAGGCAAGACCTCCCAAGACCTCCGGTAATGCACAATTCAAAGCCATTCTTGCCAAAGTACTAGAGAACAATGCCTCGAGCTCAGAGTCAGATTCAGAGAGTGAGCGCATTAAAGCTTCGCTGCAGCGAAAGAAACCAGAAGCCAAGAAGAAAAAGAAATCCTCCAATGTAGCGACAGAGCAGACATCTGTAGCAAAGGCAGCCAAGAAGAGATTAGCGAGAAAACTACAGGCCCACACGGGGGGTTCCCAACAGACAGACGACATGGAACAAGAGGATGCACTGAATGATATCCTAGGACAGTTAAAAACAACGGGTGTTCCTGAATTACTATCCGGAAATAATGAAACAGCTCAACCAAAGTCATCCTTTCTATTTCTTGAGAGTAATGAGGAAAGTGCTACTGAAAATACATCCTCACAAAGGAAACGGGGATTATCTAAAAAAGACCTTTTGGAAATGAGAAAAGAGGCAGAACGACTTCAGCGCTCTATGCAGGTCATCCTCCAGCCAAGGTCCAAAAAGAAGACACTGGCTGAATTCTTGGAGAAGTTTGAAAACACAAAGGGAGTTATAGAACAACCCATAGAAAAAAGGTAATTACGGTTTGGATGTTAGAATAATGCGTATATACAATTTCCCTCTTATTTTATTGAACAGAGTGACAGAACCGGTGCTAGTAAACAATGAGGCTGAAAAGAAGAAAGCACCAGCTTATGAGGATAGTGATAGTGATATTGAGATTATTGGCAAGCCAGGGCTCACACACCAAAAACCACCTTTCCCTCAACACCCCAACGTCATGGCAATGGCTTGGTCCTCTATGCGTACATCCAATTCTCCTCATCGTGATCTAAATATGCGGCTCCAAGACTGTATTGCTAAAGAGATGTTAGAACGTCGTAAGCGAATGGAGGAAGAGGCACGGGCGAGGGGTAGCTTTGCAACAGCAGAGGAAAGAGCCAAGGAAAGCTTGATGAGAGAAAAAGAAGCTGCCTATATGCATCTTCAGATTAAACATCATTTCACAAAAGATAGGAATAATAGTGACAAGGAGGATGTGCCCGAGGAAGAATTGGAGGAGTTGGAATACTCTGGAGAAGATGAAGACGATGATGCAGACAATGTGGATGATGATGATAATGCAGACGACACCACAGAAATGGAAAATAAAAAAGATAAAGAGAGTGGTGCTTCCTCAGACGATGAACAATTACAAATGCAAAGTTTAAAAAATAAGCGAAGACGCAATAGAAAAAGCAATCCGCTGGATGATGCTGAATTAACAAGGCATATTATACCTAAAAAGGCAGAACCAAAGAACTCTATTATTAATTTCTTCAAGAACCAAGTAAAGGTAGGGTTAAAGATGTATAAAATTTAAAACAGTGGTTTAGCTATTAACTATTATGTAGACAAACGATCCTTCTATTGTAGAAAGCACCAATGATAGTGGAGAGGCACACGATGAGCCAAAGAAGCTGTTGTCTCGTTTGATAAAGCGTCCTCTTGAGCTGGACTTAAGCGACGTTGAGATGGAAGAAATATTAAGTGATATTGAGAATCCGGTGGAAGAAGTAGAAGAAATACAGGCGTTAGATGAGTCCAATAGAAAAAAACCCATGCCTCAGAAACAAACAATGGAAAGAAGTGAATATGTTGAAGAAGAGGCACAAGAAAGCGAAGATGAATTCTTTGGTCTTGGAGGTCCAGAAATGGATGAAAATGAAGAGAATCTAGACGAATATGAACAAGATGACTTGTTGGTGGAAGCTAATGAGGAGACTGATCAGATAGATGAAGGAACATTAAGAGCTGCCTATAAGTAAGTAATCGGTCTTGAGCATATAAAAGATCATATACTTATGTTTTGTTATTTATCAGTAAGGATATGGCTGAATTAGACAAAAATATGACACAGCGCCTAATGAGTGATATTACGGGAGGTGGAATGCGTAGAAGACAAGCTGCCAAAGAAGCAGGATTGATGCTAGATGACTATGATTTCTATGATGATGATGACATGGATTTGGTTGCTATTCGTCGAGCAGCATCTGCTAAGCGACGGAAGCTGCGTGAAGAGGAAGGAAATCTATTAGACACATTAGGTAATATATTTGAAGCATGTTATTAACGATAAAAAAAGGCGATATTGATTGTTCTATGCTTGTTTAATAATAGCCAAAGACCCGAAAACTGCAGCATTTGCAAAAGCAGCCCAACCCTTACCAGATGAGGATGAAGTATTTCTACTTAGTGATGGTGAAGAAGAGAAGGAAGAACTAGCTGTAAAGAAAAGAAATACTGCAATTGAAGACGATGACGATGACGATGACGAACAAGAAACAGAACAATACAGCAACAATATTATTTCTAGTGTCAAGGTAATTACTGTAGAAGTCTAAGTAGCTCACATTATTTTCATTTAATAATACGATTTTCATGATATATAGCAAGTCAATGTATTAGAATCAGCATCAGATGATATTCCAGCAATAGTCAGAAAGTCAGCTCCTGGTGTAAAACGCAAGAAAAATGTTGATATTGATGACTGGACTGACTGCTTTGCAAAATTCGTTCAGATTGAAACTAAAAGAGTTGACACAAATGCTCTCGAGACACTTTTAGTAACAAAGCCCTTGCTCCGAACACCCGGTCGATTAGAAAGATTCACCAGCTTATTATCAGAAGCCAACGGTGTTATTGGCGGTTCATCTGACACAGGAGCCCGTCAAGGTTTTGGATCTGTCAATCAAAGGCAAAAAGTAAGCACAAAATTTTATGTATACATTATAAGACTGACATTGTTCACCCTTTTATTTGCGGTCAAAGGAGCAACAAAACAAAAAGATCGGATTTGTACAGGAAATATCAGAGCCAACTTTACAAAAAAGTGGTAAACGACTTTTGGGAGTGTTGGCACGTACTGGTTCATTTACATAATGACAAATACTACTCTGATAATCAGACAAAAAACTGCATATATTTAAATTTCAGGGCGACTTTATCGACTTGAATACTCAATTTTCATGCCTCTATAAGTTCATGGCAATGTGAGATATAAACTCTTAACCTTCAATCAATATAAAAAGTGTTCATAAGACAATAGACAAAAAAAATTAAGAAATCATTCAACACTTTGAATGACCAACCTTGGAATCTTAAGTGACTGAAGCAAATGATAGTATGATTTCTAATTACAGTCATTTTCCTAATTAATAGATCTGCATGAATTGTTATTGCTTTTCATTCATACTGTTTTCTCTATTGATTGAATGTATTAGGTCTATATCTAAATAATTCATAAGTGTATTGTCATAACAGAGTATGGGATAGAAATATAGTCAGTCTGTAATTTGAATCCATGCTGAACACCTAGCATTTAATAAATCTTAACAATGGACGTTATTTTCTAGCCATTTATCGACAATAATAAACTCATTCCGGATACTTTAAACTTATGATTCATCCAAAGGAACTATAATAAAGCTATTATAAGGTAAAAATGAATAATGAATAATTAAATTTCTATAAAAATAATAACAATCGTAGATATACGTTCATTTATTGAAACATCCATAAGTAAGCTGGAATATAAGTAAGCCTCATGGTTTATCGGTGTATATTCCAGAAGTATATTGTAAACTGTAAATCAATTGGCCAAGTTATAATATTTTCAAATAAAAAACAAGTTTCGAATATATTTAACTGCTGTCCTTATTCACTAAAATCACTACTTCTATTGTTAGCAAAACCATAAGGCTGTTGCAATATGAAATAAAACATACTAAGTAATGTCAAGAAATATAGGTACTAGTTTTATATTCCGACCAACTTATATTGTACAATTAAAGTGTCCCCGCAAATGTAATCGATGGTTTCAAATTCCGGGCTATTTTTATACCAAAAATAATAAACACTATTCTTTCTTTCTTTAATAACAGTTCTTTTTCTCTAATGTCTGACTCATCCAACACCGTGAAAATCTTCACCAAGACCCCCAAGATTTATGGGAAATAGACAAGCCTCGAGACCTGTTCAGCCCATTCTCCATGAGGTGCTGAACATGAACAACACTCTGGCCGAGACATCTCTCATGTTTAATGTTCCTCCCACCACTGTAGGAGATATTGTGAGACACTTCAAGAAGACGGGCTTGGTAGTACCTTCTCCCAAGAGTGGCCAACAAAGAAAGTTGAACGACAGGGCCCTCCGGTGGTTGAGAAGAGAAGAATAGTAGTCAGTGATTCTTATCAGACCAAGAAGGCCATTAGGTTAAGCATGGCCATCAAGGTATCAGACAAGACTCTGAAGAGGTACCTTGATGAGATGGGCTTTTAATCTTTCAGTCTAGTGGTGAATCCTCTTCTCACCAAGAAACATATAGAGGCAAGGCTCCAGTGGGCCCATGAGCACGTTGGTTGGACCCATGAGCAGTAGCAAGGGGTCGTCTGGTCCGATGAGTCTAGAGTGGAACTGATGAGCTATGACAGGGGCGCAAAAGTCATCAGGCAGCCTGGTACGGCCTTTGAGCCTAAGAATGTCCTAGAAATGAGGAAGTTTAGAAGTGGTGGAGTGATGGTATGGGGCTGTTTCAGTGAGGAGGGTGTTGGGAGATGGGTCGTAGTGGAGGGTAGGATACACTCCGCCAAGTACATCAATGTCTTGGAGAAGCCTACTGCTCTGAGCTCAAGCGTATCTCTCTCCTAAACCCCGGAGTCAGTTACCACCTACAGGAGGGCAATGTTAGACCTCATACGAGCAAGGAAACTCGTGAATGGAAGGCAGCAAAGAGTGTGGAAACTCTTCCATACTGGCCCTCACAAAGTCCCGATCTCAATCCAATTGAGCATTTGTGGGGCCACCTCAAGAAGGTTATCAGGAAGAACAGGATAGTATATTACACCAAGAAGAAGTTGGAGGCGGCCCTGATACTAGAATGGGGTAGAATATCAAAGGAAATGGCAGACACCCTCATTGCCAGCATGGGGCGGAGATGCCAGACAGTCATTGATGCCAAGGGTGTCCACAGTGGCTATTAAGTATCCTACAAATAAAACTTCTTTTATGTATTACCAATACTACTATCTTTATTTATTGAAAACCTCACGTCTTTATCTAATGAATTAATGAAGTTATAACACCATTAAGATAAAGTATGAATCTAAAATAAAAAAAAAAGGAAAAGGAAAAGGAAATCTGCATTTGAAACCGTCGATTACATTTGTTTGGTCACTTTATTTCTCATAATTTATACATAAAATACAAAGACAATATAATTTTATGAACTGATGTTAAATCCTCCTCGGTTATTAGTGTTATCCTTAGCATTGGTGAAGAATTTATACCCCCACTACATGCTGGAAGTGGGATAGCTGGTAGCTTCAATGGGTATTTTCTCTTATTCCAACATCAGCGCATCCTCCAGACTCAGACGAGTATCTCAATGTATCATTTTATTTTAAATATTACAGTCAAGAGTATCCCAAAAATGCCTAATTGAATTCATTGAAGAGCCTAAAAAATCTGAAGCTCTATCATGAGTATACCTACCTTTAATACATTTCTTAAGCAACTTAATAGTGCATTGAGTAAAAATTTAGTACTAGCAAGTTTTAGATTTTCCGACCAAAAAAAACTTTGCCCCAATTTTCTTAAGTTTATCTTTTTATGAAAGGCGAGTAGAATATCATACAAGAAATAGAGTCAGAGTCCAAGACCTGCTAATGTTTCTTTTGATCACTGTATGACATTTGACATCTTACTTTTAAATAGTATTGCATACCATTGAATTTAATGTAGAATATATACCGTTCAAGGTATTTTTTTTTAATACCAACATATTTAATAAAAATTAGATTACTTTTTTCTATACAGAAATATATTTTAGCTTGGACAAAAAATGAGCTCCATGGATTATTCTATAATTGTTAAAATTCTTGGTAGTGACACTCAGGTATGAAGCCACTTCAGTGATAAATGATTTGAGATATGTATAGTGATGGCATCTAAATCCCCGAGGTGTACACAAATTTCTTTGAAATATATTATACCAAGCTTCACTACCTCGAGTGCCGCACGTCATAATGTGTCGGCCTATTCAATAAAGAATACAAAAAAAAGCTTCACTGCCTCTCGTCTTAACCATAGGTTAGTGACACTCCAAATAGAATCAATGATAAAACCAATGGTATGGATAATTTAATTTAATAAACTCTCTATAGCCTTGTTTTCCATTAAAGAAAGGTGCTTATATCACCAAAAAGATTTATATATACTTTTTTCAGTGATCCTCATATCTAACGTCTCACTCTCTAATAGCTTTCTCCTTTTAAGCCTACTCTTCACAATAGACCAGAGTTGCTCGATGAGATTAAGCTCAAGAGATTACCACGGAAGAAATAAATAGCCATAGCCATAACTTACAACACGTCTATCCATTCTTTTAATGAAAGTGTGCTTTCTTAAATGATAATGCACACTTTTCTGTTATAAAGTTGTAGCCTTTTTGGTGGCCTTGGGCTTTGACTGAGGCTCCTCAGGTGGTTTTCCAAGTTCAACGAAGTACTCTAGTCTACCCTATTTTGAAGAGAAAACTATTCTTTATCTGTATCCATCAATATGAGTTTATTATTTCTCGATTCATCAATAGCATTTTCCTGTCCATCTCTATAGTAAATCTGTAATCTCATTGTTGAAGAAATAATATCTTTCACGTGTAAAAAAATGAAAAATAAAAAATACAATTTTTTTCCGAGGTTGTGCGAGTACTTTATGAAAATAGTGTATAAATATATGTCAATAAATATTGGATGTTATTATCATGCTGGAATACAAAAGAATGTCCACTAAATTTACAACAACAACAACAACTATATTGTTAGTATATGAATTATATGGTAGGCCTTAATGAATAACAAAAAAGAAGAAAAAAAATCATATGAATTGTTATATAGTTTGATAATGAAAGCTCTTATTTTATACGAAACATACTACCCTTTACCTATTGAAATGCTTTAGTCTATACCTCACACATTCCAAAAAAGAATAAATATAATGATACAAAATTGAAGTATTCAAGTTGAAAAATTATCTAATTTTTGATGCCAGAGAATGAATAGTCATAGCTTAGTTGCTGCATCCCACTTGACAATTCTTTCAGAATTTCTTTGGATCTTGAAGCTCCATCAGAAGAAGAAAAATAGGTAAAAATACACTAATATTTTTATTAATGTTTTCATATATTAATTTAAAAGCACATAATAAAAAGGCTTGTTTAGGCTTAAAGCCCTAACAGATAGGAATAATACCAAAGTATCTATTTATTTTCATGTGAGTAATCACTTTAATATTAAACATATGTACTTACGCAACGTGATTGTGAATATTTGTGAAAGGAACAATCGAGTTACTGCAATCACCTGAATCAAGGGAAGTATCACAGACTTCTAGCGGATACGACACGGTAGTTAAGTATTTCAGTTTATTGATTTGTGTAGTTGTGACACTTACTGACGACGTTCTGGTCTTTGGTGATCCAGTATTCAATACCAGCATGAAGAAAACCAAATGACTGAGGAGGAAGATGGGGGACGACTAATTGAAAACACGGGGTGGTGAATAGTGAAAAAAGAAATCGTATTGTAGACAATACACTTACTATCGCGGTTGTTTACAGTGCGCTCAAGAGAAATTCCAGTGGAGGTAAAGTAGTAGGCAAAGTTGGCATCACCAACACGAGGAGCACCTATCAAATAAAATATTAGAATTCTAGTGCATGAATATAAGGCATTGATCATAAAAGACTTTACCATAAGTCTGAGCAAAAAGATTTCTGTTAGAAAGTCTCATGTCACGCTGATAAAGATCAAGAGTGGCAAATGTAGCAAGAGCACCACCAAGAGAATGACTAAATCAAAATAAATGTTATCGTGTGTATTTCTTTCAAATGAATATGTAGTGCTTACCCTGAAACCAACACTCTGTAAGAGGGATATTTATTCAATTGGTCAAGAATAACCGAAACCACAGTAGACTGACTAGTCATGTAGGCATCATAGAAACCTGTAGTATATATTAATAAATTAATATTCTCTTAAGCAAATAGCTACAGTACTTACCACTGTGAACATTTGCATTGGCAACTGGAGGGTATCTCTTCTTAAAGAAGGATAAGTTCTAGTGTGCATAAATTTAAGTATTAAAGAATGATGACAATTAGCAACTAAAATAGTAAACTCACAGCAACCCAGTTTGGAATAGTAAGAGATCCTGATAAATAATAAGTAAGGTTTTCATCATCTAATTATTAATTTTATACCTCTGAAGACAAGCTGAATCTCCTTGGATTCATCGTTTCTAGTGACATAGCCATTGACATCAAAAGCAGAGGTTTTGAAAGATCTTATAAGAGTAAAGCCATTGAGACAGTTACGGCAACTCCAGATACCACCAGGGCACACAAGAGGACAGTAGGAACTAGCAGCAAGCGACATATATGTTTTCAAAGATGTAACCTTTGATGATGAGGCAAGAGGCAGTAAGACAAAGGAGGAAGTCGCAGGCAAATCGAACTCTGAAGCATTTAATCCAAATCCACCTTTCTGTTCAACATTTAGGGGAAGGGGAGGGTTTATGGCCAAAGCACGGGTTTCTGCATCCGTTCTGACAGAAGGAACATTCTTGGCAGGACTAGTGCGCCCTTGAATAATTTCTGGGAGTTGGGCTTCTCTTCTAGGTAGGCTTGGAGCAGCATTAGCTGTTGAAGCACAGGCAATAAAAAGACCAATGGCAACAGAAGTCAAGGCAGTAAATTTCATTCCAGATATACTTTTCCAAAGGGAGGAAGGAAGAAGAGTTGGATACTTATCAACTTAAACAATAATTTACCTCTATTTATACGTTTTCAAAAAGCCAAGGACACTCATGTTTCTATATATTTTTCATAGATGAACTAATTTAGAAATACACATAATCGACTTATGGTATTTTGGTGTTCTTTGATAGTATCCTGATTAATACTGGAAACATGTAAGATAGTCAGCAAAATTTTAAATATATAATTTTTACTGTCATCTCACTGTTCATGTAACTGAATACAAGCTATCTTTTGAAGCAATCCTCAAGTTCACACTCATGTTAATATCTTTTGTTTTATTTTATGCATAAGATAGTCATTTGTCTTGTTCAGTATAAATATCTAGCTAAGTATGTTTTTTGCTTATTTACAAATATTTATTATAATATATTCAATCATAAATCATCAATGCATTATTTATCTAGATAAAACATATTTCTCACACATCACCAATGTTTAATTTTAAAAATGCTCTCTACTATAGTGGTATATTTAAAGTATTACTATATTTAAGTAGAATACAAGATTAAAGTTGGAACCTGGAAGTTTCTTTCTTTTTAATCAATATTAGTTTTCACGCTGTTATTTTTTGTATCTATTAAATCTTTACTACATCAGTGACAAAAGATTACAGTATTCAATTGTGATAGATTTGAAGTACTAAGATACAGAATAAAACTTATTATTTTTATTCAATAGTTAAATAATTTTTTATGTTAGCTTATACCATCTGCTTATACTTATACATGTGTGTTTGATTTATGTTCTACAGTAGAATATTGATCTTTAATGTACATGTCGATTTCCTTAAAATATTTTATTGTTATAGTGATAAACTTTGCTCAAAAATAGTATATCTTTGTGTCTAAAGAAAATAAGGACAACTCTATTTAACTAAGATGGTGTACAATGGATTTACCATAAACGGATTTACCAGATGAAATCCCAGTTAATTTTCCTTTTATATTTAATTTAGTTTCTTAATGAATATGTATTCTTATGAAATAATGCAATCAAAATTCTATAAAACAACATAATGTCACTGTTACATTCAAGATATTCTCAGCCATGGTATCACATTAAAATTTAGGGGTAAAACTGAGGTGCTGGAAGACCAAAGGTTCTTTTTATAACAAGTGACGCTACCTGATAAAATGGTTTTAGAAAGCTATCTTAATATCTAAAATCCTAGTTAACATTTACTTGTTACACTTTATCATGATGGTTTTATTTCATTATTTTATTGATAATAGAGAGTATTATATATAAATATATATAAGTATGTGTTTATTTTTCTGTTAAAGTTCTGATACTTGTATACAATCAACCTACAAACTTACAAATATATAAGATTAAAGTATGGAAAGAAAATGGTTACTGGGATGTGGTGTCAAAACGTTTTTCACGTCATTCTAGAATTCATTACTTAAATTCAGTAACTATGATCTCTGGCACATGTATTTCTTTGAGCTTTCAACCTTTATAGCAATCATATATTTATATTTATATTTATTTACTTTTCAATCTTTGATTATATATCTTCATAGATCAATCTATAACTATGATTTAACGCAATACATTGTACTGAAATAATCACTTTTTAATGTATGTTATAATATTGGTGTCGAGAGAAAAGTTAAATATATATAGTAGTTAGTAGTATTTAACAATACAGCAACCCCACATTTAGTTGTGAATTTCACATGCAAAGACTTTCTAATAAGGCATAAGATAGTTATGGACTCATGCTACACCCATATTCCATTATTTATACCTAAAATAGCCTAAAGATAAACTATATCTTCCATTGTTGAGACATGCTGATGACAATACTGATTGTTCTTTTTATAAATTTATAAAAACAACTGACAATGATAGTATGTTTTTGTGTTTTCTTTTAATATATTACAGATATCTATCTTAAGATTAGATTATTAGAAATCTAGTTTGAGACAATAAACTGAAAATTAGAGTTCAAGAGAAAAAAGCAAGCAAATCAACTATCATTCATGAACATTCTAATACTTTCTTTTTAGTAAAAAAAAAAGAGAATGACCTTTTTTTTATTGAAGTATAATAAGATTTTTCTTGGACAAACATAATAAATCTCATGGAAAAGGTTCTTGTTAAAAAGTATCTGAATTGTGGTTGTGTAGAGTCTTTCCTTATGTTGGGTTTAGTTATAAGAATCTATGTGCATATCATACACTGCCTTTACAAGTAAATAATAATTAACATAAAGAACAAGTGTAGATAGAGAAAAGACACTCTTTGGAAGAAGAAGAAAGAGCATAGAGCATAGTAAAATGATAGTAGAATAAGCCACCCATATGCATACACTGTCTTTCTTCCATTAAAATCATTGTTAACAACAGATCATCAAGATAAGATATAGCTTATTTCTGATTTATTATAAAATTATACACAATCATGTACTTTACCTGTGAGCTTTTTAGATGAAGCATCAAGCAACAACAAAAATCAAATAAAACACCACATTAACACTAGAATGATAAAGGTTTGTAGCAGAGGCCTCATTATGGTTATGGAGAACTAAAAAGGGAGAAGACAAAAAGACCAATTCACTCGATATCCATCTATAGAAACTATAGTATTTTGTGGAACAAGTGTCAATGCGTCCAAGAGCATGATGTCCATTGCTGAATCAATTTAGCAAGGCAAAGGTTGTCCTGGGAGCATTTTGTATTAAAAAGACGTGGAGCTACCTTAAAAAGGGGTTACTAATTCTTCCTCTAGTGAGATAGTGGCTTAAAGATGTCTACAAGGCAAGTCTATTTGTACACGATCTAGAAGACAACGGTATGTGTGTTTTTATTGATGCAGTCAAAAGTCATTTATGGATGTCTCAGACAAATAAGTCAACAAATGATATTTGATTTCTATGCTTTTTTTTTCACATTGTCTAATTTTGTATTTGAATCGTCTCACTAAATTACCAATCGTCTAATTTTAGGATAAAACCTTGTATCTACAGAAAACTGGTATGTTTCACAAAAGTTTCAAGTTGTAAACTTTGTGATAAAGTAAAAATTGAAAATAGTACCAACCTTAAGTTATACTCTACATCTGCATAAATTTATTTAGTAATAGATCAATTAGATCGATGATTTATTTATATCACGGAGTATGAGTCTTTTATTTGTTTGTTTTCAGAACTTCTACACTATGCGAGCACAACATAACCATCAGCAGCCATGATAGGCAAAATATCAATTAATGGCCATGAACCAACATATCGAGCATTCGGGAATTGATAAGTGATTTATAGTATTATTAAAAAGCTTATCCAAAGAATTTTCCATTGAAGAAGAAAAATTAACAGCAGATAGAGAAATGTATAGACGATATTTAATTACCATAATGTGGTCCCTTAAAAAAGAATCGTGAGCTCTTTTTTAACTTCTTTGATAATAAATCTGTTCATATAGATTAGTACCATCTTTCTTATTTTCCGTCTATTTTAAGACATTATCCGCCTTATCAAACAGTAATAAACAACCTAACAAGTCTCTTCGAAATATAAGATTGTATATGCCTTTAATTGTAACCCCATGTTACATAATATATCTGTAGATAACATCAGTTGACTTGATATCGTTCTATAATGTGAATTACATGTCTATTTTAAGACCAGAAAAAAAGATAGGATAATAATTCATACTAATTGAGAGGCATAAGGGAAAGGTGTATCACTAGGTATGGGTCATACTGATTCAGCATTTAATCATCTAAACTAAAATACAATTTAATCGACAACAGAGATAAAGGCAAATTAATATAAAAGAAAACTCGGAGGTTTCCACTAAAGAAATTAAAGTGTGTCAAGAAGTCTGATGGTGGTAGGGTGATAATTGGGAAACTATGTATAGTGAGGAGCAATAGACTTTCTACTTTCAATTGGTTAATTTGACCGATTTTCTTGTTAAAGTAACCAATTGAGAGTGGGAAGGCTGTATTTCATAACAGCAACAACAACAAAAGAGCCTTCCAAATACGTTAGGTACTAATAATAAATATGCTACCATCGACATTCTCTCATTATATCATTAACACTTGTATTAAATCCTAACTGTAGTAATAATCAGAATAGAGTAGAAGTATAAAAGAACGACAAAGAAGTTGAATAAAAAATAGCAGAGTTAATCGTATGTTGACTAAACAAATACTTTTGGACCCAAGAAGTCATAGACAATAATAAGAATTCTTGGGACATCCTAAAACTTATTAAGGCATAAACTATCTCTAAGTTTTTATCAATCTACTGAGAATATAGATCTATTACAAAAGATTAATAACGTGCTGCTTTCTCAAATTATTAAATTGTTCTTCTCTCAAATATTATGTATAAAGCGATGGTAAATAATGTGTACAGAAAAAAGTGGTATTGTTTCTAAACTCTCTCAGTAAAGTCGGCACATCCCCTGGTAAGAAGAGAAAGCAAATCAAAGGTGTGAAGCAATCCAAAAAGATGACTAAAAGACATAGGGCCAGTAAAGACCCTAAAGTGATATGCTCCAACTGCAAAGGGATAGTGTCGTGTTCCGACTTCAATCCAAAGATTCTTCATGAATTGGTCAACATGAGTAGTATGCTGTGACATTCAGAATACTCTATGAAAGCTTGAGTGCACACAAGTACCATAGTACATCTCTGTATCATCTCACTGATCGGTCGTAACTACAAATCAACCTTCTAAGCTCAAATTATTATTGGACACTTAATGAGCTGCCTTCATCTATAAATCCTTAGTGGATTAAATAAGACCTATCAAAGGCAATTAAAAGTGAAGACATAATAGATGGCTCTATAATGGTGTGCTTATTCAATGAACCAACCATAAGGCTACACCTATGTAAACTACCATAGGATAAATCATCTACACCAACCATACGGTTGCATATATCAATAAGCTATGCCATGGACTAATCATTAACTACCAAAAGGTAGAATGCCACTGAAGGATAAGCACCCACAAAAAAGTATAAATAATGAACCACTCTTCACTTAATAAAAATTATCTTTGTTCAGTCTCGTTACTTTCTACTTGTCTGAATAATCACAGATAGGCCATAGTTCATCTTATTCTCTCTTATAAAATAACGATCTATTATATATATTAGAAAGTGTTTACAAAAAATCTGAGTTGAGGATACCAAACATTTACCAGAAAGATGCCTTTAAATCAATCTGTCCAAAGCTGTTAAAAAGACTCCTTAAAATCAAGAATTATAACTACCTGTCAACATGTTCATTAAACTGTTTTTAGGGCTCAATTGTTTTGTAAATCATTATGTTCTTTAAGCCAAAGAAGTCCAGATGGTATCTATACCCAAAACATTTAGTATCTAATTTGACATGATGATAGGCAAATGTGTAACAAATAGTAACAGCCTTCCGCATAAGTTGTTGCAGACTTGAGACACATTCAATGATTAATACCCCATCATCATCTATTTAAACACGACTGATAATATAACTACTCAATGCTTGGTTGATGTATACGTTCAATTGAAAGATTCTTATATAAACACTATTATGGAGAATACACTCTACATTCATGGTAAACTTAAACTCTTCTAACAAACAATTCATTTTCTCATCCAACGAATCTCACACACGTATAGTCCATGGAGAATTTAGATATTAAAAAGATTATCAAGAAAAATGCTACTATCAACTCTTTTATCAAGGATGGCTATAATGGCTTGAAAAGAATCATTTGATTTATGACATAAGGGCAGCTATTGATGAGGCATATCTATCTCTTTGTAGTCTGATCAGAAAAGTAGTAAATATAAATATATAAAAACTAAATCTCTTGGAACTTTCCTTCCTTGCCTCTTGAACATATTGTTAAGATATAAAGAGAAGCATATAAATTATTATTCTTACAATGTCAGATAGCACTCCCTGTCTAGGTTCTTCACCATTTTGTCAAATTCTTCTTTACACTGACAATATGTGAGTATCATTGAGTATTGCTTATTGGTGTTTTTAACATGAAGTTTTCCAAGAGGATACACAGGCTATCTGAAAATGTTTTACAGAGTTTTGGATTTCAAGATAAAGTCTCTTATAAAACATATATCAAGCTCATTGTTCCTGTTCATTGGCATTGAAGACTTGGCTCTTGAAAAAAACAATAGAATTTAATTTCAATAGAAGAAGAGAAGATGGGGATCCCACTATGATAAAAAAAACACTGATATAGAGTTAGGATATTTTATATTGGAAGAAGTACGGCGTGTATTTCAACCCAAAGAGAAAAGTCATGTTTACTGTTGCTGTAGAAATGAAAAAAACAAACCATAACATTATACAGTACACAACAAAAGAGTATTATCATTTAACTGGGTCTACCAATTATCAACAGAGGCTGAGGAAAATTAAAGAATGTGCCAAAGCAAAGCCAAGTAAAGTAGTTTTAGTTTTGAAAATCAAGGCTTATCTAATTATTGCTTTTAAATAGCCAAAAGTAAAAGCCTGTCAAGTTTAGAATGGATAGAGAAAATCTGCTTCTTGTATTTAGCTCCAGGATGTTTGTAAAGGATATGATATAGCTATAGGGTAACAGGTGTGGTATTACAGGTGTGTTCTGGCGAGTGCTAAAAAAGAGAAACCATTGGAGACTTGATTGCTGTAACTATTGATGAGTTCAGCAACGAACCTTTAGAAAGTATATTGTAATCGAATGGTTACTGTGTTCTATGTTGTCTATTTCACTTTCTATTTGAGATGGAAGAGGTCAAACTTGGATCCAAAGAAGAAATCAAATCGACCTTCTCAATTACGGTAATGAACATGGTTTCCCTTTTTGAGATAAATATCATTACAGTCTTTCTACTCTTAATCGAAACATTCAAAGTGATCATTGTTTTTGGTGAAGTTACCAATTGATGGTGAAAAGAATATATATATAAATAAATACTTTGTTCAATGAGTTGGTTTAGAAATTATAAAGCTTGCCACTCCTTTACAATACTGATAACTGCATACACTATTTTCATAAAGTATTCACACAATCTCAGGAAAGAATCACACACTTTTCGAAATATTATTTATTCAACAGTGAGCTTAAAAATTTACCGTGAAGATGGAAAGGAAAATGCTATCGACGAATTGGGCAATGAGCCCATCTTGATGGATGTAGATAAAGAATGTTTTCTTCTTCAAAATATCATGAACTATAGTACTTAGTTGAACTTAAAACCACCTTGGAAGCCTCAGTCAGACCCCAAGGCCACCAAAAAAGATACAACCTATACTTTAACACCTGTATCTTACTACAATAAACACAGTGATTATATTAAGGGTCACCTTTTTCACCTAATTTATGAACTAGGTATGACTACATATAAAGCAGATAAATAATTGGGTATTGCTATTCGAACCATATACGACTGGCTTAAAAGAGATCAGAAACAAACAGTGCAAAATATGGACAGAGATCTTGGAATTAAGCCTGTAGAGACACCAAAATAAATGGGCCGACCAGCATTATTAAATAAAGATAAGAAACATCTTTTTGAAAAGTTTTTTTTTTTTTGGATCACCCCTCTGCAACTTTAGATCATGCAATAGACAGTCTCACTGAACATTTTAAAGACCTCAAAGTTATAAAAACAACGGTCTACAACTTTATGACAGAAAAGTGTGCTTTCTTAAATGATAAAGCACACTTTCATTAAAAGAATTAGTAGACTTATTGTAAGTCACGACTATGGACGTGTATACCTTCCACCATACTCTTCGAAATCTGAAACATGTTTAAGTAAAAATACCCATTAATAAATTTCGCACAGTTTGTACAAAAGAATATTTATGGAATTGTATGAATTATAAAATATAAACTGTGTGAAAGTAAAAGTAAACGTGCATTTTTTTTTCTGAGGTTGTGTGAATAATTCATGAAAATAGTGAAGCTACCTTACAAATTTGTGCCTTTACTTTCTGTATTGCCTGCTACAATATAGTACGGAGATTGATTGAGTTCTATAATAGGAAAATGGGGTACCTAATTTGTATGTTTAAATGGAGAAATTTATTTGTATCCAATCAGAGCATCATTGTAAATTAAAGGTGTAATAAATTTCTTAAACATCATAGAAATTTCCCAATATTTTAATATTGTTGATATAACTAAATGAAATCTATTAAATGAAATAAATACTATTCGATGTATCACTAAAATGAATAGCGTCTTGAAGTTTATAAAAAAAAATTGATAGATTAAATTAATAAAAATAGGCCCTGCAAATAAATACCTTTCTTCGGAGTTTGCTCAGCAAGACGACTTCCAAGAAGAAAAACTCATGTCTAAAGACAATCAATCACGAGAGCAACACCCCACACAAGACATAAAGGGTAATTTTTTTGGGGCATCCGGTCTTTAAATTGTTGTCTGGATCACAGAATAATAGATATCTATAGGTCAGATAAAGTGGCTCAGGCTTACACTGTTACAATCATTGTATTGAGTATTATTGTGGAAGGTCAACAATAGAAAGTAGTTGAATGTATGATTAAAAAAGGACACACAGGAAGTCCAGTAAAACCTATTGTTTTTTTTTTAAGAATAGAAAGATATGTATTACAGTTAGTCATCATATAACTTTTTTACAGACAAAAACATACAATGTTGTTTCACTAATCTTTCGAATATATTGAACAGTACAATGGAGTCAATATGATAAATTTGTCTTTTTCTTGTTAAACAATATTAACTGAAAAAGGTACTCTATATAAATCTGCCTAATTAACATAGAAATACTTGTTACAGTTGTATTGAAAATATACTGATATAGGACTTTTAGAACTAAGAAAATCTTCCATCAGTTACAGATTTGAGTTTTAGATGCTGGAGTTTCTCAATGGATAATTATGATAAACTTAGTAGTCACTCCTTTTGACCTTCCATTGAAAATTTTGTAATTCTTTTCATCTTTTCATTTATTTATTAGTAGACCAATGGCATACTTAATTGAGATCTTGTCAGATATACTCATCTAATTAGTTGTATAAAAAGTATTACACATATACACAGCCTTGGGAATAAAAGCTTAAAGACTTTTCTTAACATTTAGAGACTTTTCCCATGAGGTTGACAAGTCCATATTCTAACCTCCACTTTCGCCAAGTGATATGAAAAAACAAAAAAGTTATTGGATGTCTGTAGTATATATGTAACCAATGTACCTAGAAAACCATTGACACACTCAATGATGTATAGCTATTGAAAAAAAATAGTCTTTGCATTGAGAAAATCTAAACATTGAACTCATTAATAATATTAGTATTAGTACGATTTGGTGGTAAAGATGTATGATAATATTAATTTCCAGCGATTTTCATTTAATAAACTTCCACTTTATCACTTTATATGTCTTGTCTTATTCTGTGGTTACTTTTTGATTACTAATTATGCTTTTATGGCAAGAAAGAATTAATGTAGATAATAATTTAGTTAATTGACTTGTGTTGTTTTTATTTTCCATAAGATTTATTTAATAGAATATTGTCGTGACATCACTTTCTTTTTATGTATAGTGGCATTTTTAGTGAAGAAGCCAACCAAAATAACAAAGGTGAACAGTCAAGTCAGGTAGACTAAGAATTAGTACGTCTTCAAGATTTAATCATTATATCATAAGTAAGTAGAAGTAGTATGTTAAAATAGTATAAAAGAAGTACATATTTTAAATGAATAAACAGCAGAGTTCAACTATACGTTAACTGACCAGATTTCCTTTGATATCTAACATTAAAGACGACAATATGGACACTTTTAGTAGATTTTCTATAAACACACGCCAAACTGTTACATTCTTAATAAATTGAATATCTAGTACTGTGTTAATAGTTGTATGTTATTGAGTGAGAAATTAATATTGTGGTATAAGTTTGAATATAGTACCCTTTTTTCATTAATTCCGATTGTTTGATTTAGTAATAGCTTTTTATTTTAATAATTATTATGTCTGTTTTTATATACTTTATTGATTAAGCATATATAAGGATGGGGTATGTTATATGTTAGATTTATTAAACAACTCGATGCTAAGCTATGTTAAAGAAATGTATTACATTTACTTAGAATGGCCTACACCCAAAGTAATAGATTGAGTTGAATATAATATATTTATCCCAGCACCGAATTTTATGCTCCTGTCAATCAAGTGTCTACTTGATTGAAATTGAAATGTATTTCATTTCGTGTATTAAACATAGCAGCCCAGTGAATTATTCTAAAGAAAAGGTATCTTTTATTCTTCGTAGTTCAATTAATAGTACTTTTTTTTTTAAAAAAAAATAATAAAAAAGATATTTAGCTACTATTCTTTATTTAAAAATATTCTGCTTCAAGAATCCTGATTGACTACTATAACATTGTATCAAAGGCTCAATAGTTTGATATATAATTTTAGTGATATTCTGAAGTATTTAAATCCTACATTTTATAAATCTTCTATATCTTTGTTATATTTATATCTCACATAAAAAAAAGGTCATGTGTAGCTAGTTAATATCTTGGTCAATGCTTATAGAATCATGCGAAGCAATAGTTTTTCGTTAAACTAAAATGCCAAAATTCTCCTATAAACTATTGTACCTGGATCTCATTCAATGAGCTAAGGTATTACGTCTATTTTTTAATATTTTTTTCTATTCAACTCCGTCTTAACATGTAAGATGGCACCCTTACTAATTAGTCAGAACAAAGCATAAGTAGCATAGCAGAGCTATATTCTCTTGTAGTACGTTATAAAAAAGGAAATAAGCATACTTATTTATTAAATATAGGATATAGTGATATAAAATACCTGCATCTTTATGCTTTTGATGCGTTATTTCCATATCAAAAGGTCGATATTTAGTAAAACGAGTCCTTATTTTGAGTGATAGGCTTCCAAATAAAGTTGGTAGATCTGATCTTGGATCCGTTACACTGATGAAGCATTATACAAGTATTGTGGTTCTTTAATTTTAGTCTATTTGAGTATTGGTTTTTTCCAAACGATTTGCGCATCTGATGTATTTTTTTTTAGTCTCAAAAGTTTTTTTTTGTACTCTAAGTTTCCAGGTTTGCATATGTATGAAATAAAAAAAGGTTCACAATTTTACTGTTTTCTAACAACTTTTGATAGATGCTTAGTCATTGAATAACAATTTAATACATATTACTATGAATAAAAGTTGATCTATGGTAAAAACAGTAAAATTGTGAACCTTTTTTTATTTCATACATATGCAAACCTGGAAACTTAGAGTACAAAAAAAAACTTTTGAGACTAAAAAAAAATACATCAGATGCGCAAATCGTTTGGAAAAAACCAATAGTTATACTTTCCCAAGTGGCTGATTGTTTGCGGGTTTCTCATAAGGAGTTTCCAGCAACTATATTTCTTTCACCTACTAAATGAATTACATCAATTGAGTTGTTAAACATTTAGTGTTTTCATAAAATACACTTAGTGTAACTAATGACGCGGTGTCTCAAAATGTTGTATTTATTCATTCAATCTCACCCTTCATCATTTTTGCCCCATAATTGTAAGAATGCAAAGATAATAAAACTTAGTGTACATTCTTTCTATATATATTTATATATTTATATCTCAATTTTAAGTGGTGCAAATTCTCTAATAGTAAAAGTACTTTTATTTGTACTAGAGATTTCTGGTTAGATACCTCATTAATATCTATACAAAATAGAAACAATAAATAAAACTATTTTATACAAAATAAATGGCTATCATTAAAGTGCAGGTACATATTAATTTCACAAATTATCTATTCAAGATTATTAAACTGCAATTTGGCTGTGATCCTATACAAAAAACGAATGAAATAGACGATTATTTGTGAAAGTAGTGTAGATATTAAGACATAGATGTTAAATATTAACTTAGAATGGAACTAGATTGTTTAACCGGAGGAGCTATACCCCAGTTTTTTTTTACTTCAAGGTACTAAGATAAAATGTCTTAGCAGAATCAATTATGAGTTTAAACCTATCATACACGAGTCAAGTATAATAATTGAAGGCTGCAAGCCAAGCTTTGTTGTTTTATCAATATATTTGTTAATATTAAAGATCATGAGACAACTTTATAGATACATTAAGAAGTATGTTTTTACTATGGCAGATTTATGGTATCTTGATACTCTTCTTGATTTATCTTGTCAGTTATTTTGATTCTATCATATAGTATATTGTAACATACAATTAGATACTTTGGCTATTGGCCATGGGTTTAATGAGTACAATACCAAAGAGTATGGTTTTGTGACAGTCGATAAAGATTTCCAAATACCAACTCTAATATAGTAATTTGTTTCTGAATAAACTCCATTTAGTTTCTTCAATCAATTTCAATGGTTTCTCCACAGAGGAGCAATAATTTCCAAATGCCCTAGTTTTACAAGTGTTGTACCTGATCAAGTTGACCTTGACACTAAGTAACACATGTACTACAAACAAACTAAGTAACACAAGCATTACATTTATCTGAAGGATTTCTTTGACACTATTAGATTAGTATAAATAGGCCTCTATAAATCTCAACAGAACTATCATATTATTTATAAACAATAAGATGAAGTTTTTAGCATTAGCATCTGTTACCCTCGGACTTCTTGCCGTCTATTCCCCAGTTGAGGCTGCTCGTGCTCATGCCAAGAAGCCAAAAGTATTACCTTCCATTATTCATGAGCGTGTTTCTGCTAGACCAAAGATTCCCACACATGCTATCTTAAATGCAGAGACACAAGTCCTTGCTAGCAACCCCCGTCTTCCTAAGAATTCTCCACAGAAAGGTGGTTTCGGCCTCAACTCTACTGCACCAGCAATCATTATGAAAGATTCAAGTCTGCCTACTGCCTCTACCTCCCAGGTCTCAGATTTGACCACCTATATGAGACTGTCCAACAGCGCCTACTGCTCCAATATTTGCCCCAAAGATCTCTGGAGTTGCCGTACCTGTGATAATGGCTACAGCTTGATTAAAACATTTGTTGCTGGTCTTGATATCAATGGATACGTTGCCAGAAATGATGCCAAAAACGAAATTGAGCTCGTTTTCAGAGGTAGAATCAATTGGTAGATTTGATTAACTCATTCATTTGTTATTGTATAGGCTCATACTCACTTAAAAACTGGGTTATTGTAAGTACATTTTATTTGTATACTAGGCAATATTGACTTTTTTTCCCCCTAAAATAGGATCTTAGCTTTGCCAAGAAACCTTATCCTCCTGTTTCTGGTGCATCAGTTCACACAGGTATGTATCATCTTTTTGTTAACGAATTGAATACTCATACTTTTATACTTAATAATTTAATATAGGCTTCTATGATGGTTACATGAGCACCCAGTCAGTTGTTCTTTCTACAGTCCTTAGCCAATTGACTCAATTCCCCAACTACAAAGTTGTGGTTACTGGGTAAATAATACATCAGGTATAAAAATTAGACAGATTCTAATTCTTTTTTACTATGTAGCCACTCTCTTGGTGGTGCTCTTGCTACTGTCGCTGTTTTGGATCTTTTCCAACGTGATATGAGACTCACTCCTCAAAACCTTTCTATCTACACTTTCGGTAAGGACATTCTCTTATTAAATTTTTATCTGTCTACTTAGAATATAAATGCTAATACTCCGCTTCTGAACTTAGGTGGTCCTCGTGTTGGTGACAGCAACTTTGCTTACTATTTTGCCTCCACCGGTATCTCTCTTAAGCGTACCATCAACAATCGCGACAGTAAGTCAATCATGTGCAGTTATTTAAATAGATACTAACATGAATCACTTTATCAAAATTAGTTGTTCCCCATCTTCCTCCTCAATCACTTGGTTTCCTCCACCCCGGTACTGAATACTGGATTCATAACAACGAAGTCGGTATGTACTTGAAATCTTACCCCCCAAAAAAAGAAGATATTAATTGTTATAATTAGACATCTGCAGCAGCAGCTTTGATAGTTCAAGCTGCAGTAACTCTGTTGTTCCCTTCACCAACATCTTTGATCACTTAGAGTATGTATAAGATAAACCTAATGACCTCGACATTAACTAACCTCTCTTATAGTTACTTTGGTCTTTCTATTGGATGTTAATTAATAGACTTTATTTATATTTCTCATTTTTAAAAACCTAGAATAAATTAATCTTGATTCCTTTATTGCTTTTGACAAGCTAAATTATTCAATCAGTTTTATTTATTTTTGTTATGGGGCAAGCTTTGTTTTCTTATGTTAAACAATTAATATGCAGGTTAATTGAATTTATTCTAGACCCAAAATAAACTCAACTATATTACAGGATGATTGTATTTATTTAATGATAGCTTATTTATTGTGTTTCTCATACCTCGAGATTCTCTTATACACACTAGAAGATTTTTGGGATATAAAAAGAAATACTTGGAGAATAAAATCACACTTATTATGATTGGCTAATGTGTTTAAAAAGACTTTTTCGCTGTCTACTTATTTTAGCAATAACTATTGACTTTGCAATTAAATACTATAAAGTTGGCTGTAAAAGGAAGCAATGAAGCTAATATTAAAATTCAGTCACTGAATTTATTGTTTAACATAATCTGTTATTCATAAGCTCATAGTATCTGCAGTATAACATTGATTGAGAAAGATGTATTATAGAACACACTGAATTAACTCTAGTAATCGTTGTCCATAAAATAGAACCAAACTCACTTGTGTTAAGAGCATTATAGACATTCATTGACTCAATATTCATAATCACTTTAACAACTACCTCATTGTAGCTGGCATTAACAGTGGTGCCTAATGATAACAAGGTGTTGCTTCTCATACTGTCTTTTATACCCAATTAAATAGGAGAGTGAGTTGTTTGACATGTAAATTTTGATATGTAAATTGAAGGAAAGTCAAGGCTAAAGTGTAATCCATCGCTAGAATAGAGAGAAGCTCTTTGTTTTGATAGTCCCCATTTTTTTGTTATTTTTAATAGAAACCAATAACTTAACACTTAAATAATTATCAACATGAGAATAGCTAAACAAATTAATATGCAATTACTCATTAAACAAAACAAAAGAAGAGAAGAGAAGAGAAGAGAAGAGAAAGTAATATATAGTACCAAAGGTTATTCTAGAGATAAAAAGGTAGAAATTATTTTCATTTGGGCTACGATCTATTCTACTGTACAAGGCACCCATTGTATTGTTATTAAGTAAGTAAATACTCTTCTTGAGTCACTCCTACGTGGTCTTCTTCTTTCTATACTATCAGTGGTGTCTAGAGTATGTTTCCAAGCATAATTATCTTTCTTCCTAGGATGAAGCATTACGTGTATATGTTTTATTTTTTTATTTTTTCAAATAAATAAAAATAGACGATAAATTTCTCTATGATTTTCAACAGTTGAGTTAATTTTAATTATGAAAGTATCAATACTATTAATTTTTTTTATATAGAAGCTTATGATATAAATGATACTATAAAATCTAAAAACACATCAATAGCTTGAGAGAGAGAGAAAGAGAGAGAAGCATGTTAATTCCATCTGTGTGAAGCTTATTCCTTGATCCACTGAATTGACTAATGCATGAAGTGTGTGGCTGTGTTAAGACACTTAATAAAATATGTCTTAATTGGAAAAAATGAAGGAGTAGACACCAAGTATGTCCCATTAACAAGTTGTATTCAGCTTATAGTGACTAAAATAATAGAAAACATGTATAGTTGTTTTTGACAATGTCCAGATCTTAACTCCATTTAGAGGGTTTGAGTACAATCAAAATAATCTAATCTCTTGAATAGAAGTTCTTTACCAAGAAGTAATTGAATACACTCTCTCCGGAAAATATTAGCACAAAAATAAAAATAGATTTGGTGCATTTTTATACTGTTTTTCTTTTTTAAAGAAATTAAAATTTTGCGCTCAAGATCGCCTAATGCAAGGATTCAAAGGATTTTATTTACTCAATTACAATATCTTGAAAAAGACATACAGGTTACCATTGAATGTCTCAAGGAAACCATAGGCTATCTTTTTCAAGATATTGTAATTGAGTAAATAAAATCCTTTGAATCCTTGCATTAGGCGATCTTGAGCGCAAAAAAAAAATTTTTTTTTTGCATCAAATTCATTTTACGCTGTGCACCAAATTCATTTCTATTTTTGCGTTAATAATTTCTGGAAAGAGTGTAATGCTATGTTACTAGAGTATGGCGGAGATCTCCAGCCTATAGTTATTGTTAAATACAATATTTTCACTTATTATTGTCGCACTTTTAGAGAAAAATATATCGGATTAATAAATTAAAACTTGGCATAGTAAAAGATTTTAAACTGGCGTATTCTAAGTACTTGAGGTTTCTTACATTTTATTTTTCTTAAAAAATGAATAGCATTGTGCACGAAGACGGCCAAGGAAATATATATAGTGATAAAGGCATAGCCGTTACAGTAGTGAAGATGGAGGTAGACGAGGAGACGTACCCTATTGAGACGGTTACAAATTTCGGGATGTACCTTGACCTCAAACCACCTGAGAAGCCAGAAAGAAAAATTGTACAACAATCTGTGGACAGAGATATCAATACGGAAGAGGATAACAGAGCTCCTAGTATCCACAGGTAGTACAAAGATTCTGAGAAAGAGCAGTTATTTGTGTTGAATTATGAAAAGGGTATGAGCGTCAGAGCTACTGCACTGAAACTTCAAATCAACCCACGCACTGCTCAGCGATGGTATTCAAACGATCAGCAGAATCCTCAGATATTCATTGCCAGAAAAGAAGGTAGTGGAAGGCCAGTTGGTAGACCAGAACTACTGGACGATAGCCACAAAAGATTCTTAGTCGATTTATTGGACGATCAGCCCTCTTTAGTCCTGGATCAAATGATGGAGAGTTTGAGAACGTCTTTTATTGATTTAGAGATATCGAAAACAGCTCTCTACAATTTTGTCACTAAGGATTGTAAGATCAGTCTAAATAGAGCCCATTTTCATTCAGTTGACCGCAATAGTCCTGAAAAGATCAAGAATCGAAAGGAGTGGGTACAGAAATGGATGGAGACAGACATGGACTACATGAGCAACTGTGTCTTTATAGATGAAGCGGCATTCCACATCAACATGAAGCGTATTTTTGCTTGGTCAAAATTAGGTACTCGTGCAGTAGTAAAAGTACCAAGAACGAGGGCCAAAACAACAACTATCATGGGAGCAACATCTGCTCAGGGCCTTGTCAACATAAAAGTAAGACGGCCTCGAATGTTACCTGCTTCAAAGAAGAGAGGAACAACTGGATCTAGTGGGCCTTCTCAAAAACAAAGCAAAGGCACTGTTACTGGCCACTATCTTAATTTCTTGAGCGATACAATGGATGTCATGGACAATTATCCAGATGTTTTCAAGGATAATGACTTGATTATGGACAACGCCCCTATCCATATGAATGAAGACATTAAAAGCTTCATTGAAAGCCTTGGGTACAAGTGTGTCTATCTTCCCCCTTACTCACCAGAGTTGAATCTTATCGAGCAATTCTGGTCTGTTTGCAAAAGCAAGTTAAAAAGAGAAAGACTCTTGGAAGAAGAAACTCTGTCATCTAGAATCGCCGATGCATCTAACCAAGTTCTTCTCGGTGACCTCAGAGGGTTTTGCAAATACTCTGTCGATAGATTTGAGGATTGCTTACAAGAGAAGCCTCTTTAAAAATAAAACATTTATGTCACATTTGTCGCATCCAACTTATACGCCATCTTTTAATTTATTAATGCGATAAGTTTTTTTCCACTTGTGCGCTAAGTTTTTTTCCAAAAGTGCGACAATTTTTTTTCCAAAAGTGCGACAATAATAAGTGAAAATAGTGTAGTGTAGCTATTGCTAGGATAGGCAGACAGAGTTTGAAATTGTTCATTTAGACAGCAAAAATACCCTTTTAAAACACATTAGCCAATTAGAGAAAAAGTGTGATTCTATTGTCCGTATATTTACTTTTATATCCCAAAAATCTTTGCGTGTGTACAGTTCAAAGTATTTTTTATTTTTGGGTGTTGGTTGCTATTCGCGCATTGGGCATGTTAGCCACCCTATAAGAACTTTTGAACAATTAAGATATACATATGAACACTTTCAAATGCAAAAGTAGAAAGAATAAATGCAAGGAAAAAAGAAACAGAAAGATAAGAGTAGATAAAACCTCGAAATGAGGAAAAATAATAATGAAGAGAAATATGATAGATAAGAGAAAATGACAGTACAGACATAGACATTAGTTTGGGCCTAATCACACAAGCTTTCAATAGAAGAAAGATTGGTCTATTTATAAGTCTTGTTAGGTGTGTTGATTGTCTCCCTCGACTCCTTCCATGGCTGAGTCAGACCCAAATGTCTGGAGGGCTTCTTTCTCAAGGGTGGAGGGAGGGCTGGCGACTGTGGCCTCGGCCTTGAGGTCTGCCAGGAGCTTCTCATAGGCAATGGTGGATAGACAGGGTGTGGCAATGCTTGGGCCAAAGTGGAGAGCAATACTGTACCCTAAATTAGTGGGGGTAGGAGGTGATTTGGGTGCATTATCTACACTCTTGACATTGATCTGAGCCTGGAGAGATGTAATAAGGTCATCTTTGACCTTGACTTGTGCTTCCAATTCCTGGATTTGGTGTCCTATTATTACCATTTATCTCTGAATATCTGACAGAAATACCATCATCTACTGGGTGAAGGTATCAGGCCTTTCTACCTCAGTCATTTGATACTCGTAGGTATTTGCACGAGTGTGTTTGGTAATTTATCTGGGTTTTCTATTGTCCGAGTTAAGAATGGTGGTGGCAGTGGTGGCCTCAGACACAGAGGGTCTGACAGGTGCTGGTACAGGAGGTTACTTGATGGTTGGTGGTTGGACAGGATCCGCAGTTGGTGTATCCAATGTGTAGTGTGTTGAATTTTGCGATTTATATTTTGCTCTTTTGGGGTAATATTGATTACACGAAAGAGCCTGGTGCAATATACAGTGGCTTTCAATAAAACAAGGAAGATTTCTTTGGGTGTGTACAGTGGAAGGACAAAAAATGGCATTTTTTTAAGAGATCTGACATATTTCATATCTTACATAAGAGACACTTGTAGCAGTTTTCTTTCTTTTTTCTTAATAAAAGTATATTCATATTTAATTTACAATGCAACTAACAGACGATCAAAAACTTACTATTGTTAATTTTTGACAAGCAAATATGAAAGTAAAAGAAATAACTGAAAGAACTAGAGTAAAGCTGCGAACAATCTACAATGTTCTAAATCAACAAACGACAAGAAGAACCACTAAACGTCAAAAAAGGTTTGGGTGGACCTAAAATATTCAATGAAAGAGGAATACGACACCTTTTGAACGTTGTTGGCAAGAACAGACGAATGACTTTAAGTGAGATAGTTGCAGCAATACCCGAAAAATTCAGCAAATGCACTGTTAGACGTGTACTGCATTAAGAGGGTATATTTAGCCGAGTCGTAATAAAGAAACCTTTTTTGAATGAAAAACATCAAGAAAAAAGACTCAAGTTTGCCAAAGAAAATTTCCACTGGACTGTCGGTATGTGGGAAAGAGTTATATGGACTGACGAAAGTAGTTTCGAAATTAGCAAGAACAGTCGAGTGGTTCACGTTTGGCGTAAGGATGGAGAAGCTTACAAAAAATATTGTCTTGCTCACACATTCAAGAGTGGAAGATCCTCAGTCATGGTTTGGGGAGCTATTCGTCATGGTGAAAAGTCAGAGCTAGTAATGCTTGAGAAGGATGAACGAAATGCTGTTGATTTTGTCAAGAAAGTCTATGAAGAGGCATTGCTACGTTTCTGAGGTCTAGATTACCACCTGATATTGATGGAAGATGGAGCACCCACTCACAAAAGTATTGTAGCAAGTGATTGGAAAAAAGAGAGAGGAATTGATAGTTTGGAGTGGCCTGCTCAATCACCCGATCTGAACCCCATTGAAGACCTTTGGATGCAGATAAAAGACAGGGTCCAGGAGAGATACAAAGGTTCTGTCAAGATGGACAAGTTCAAAACCATAATACAAGAAGCCTGGGATTCTTTTGAGTCAAAAACATAGAATTCTTTGATTGAGACAATGCCAGCACGAATGCAAGAAGTCATCAAGAACAGGGGTGGGAGTACCCATTATTGAAGCTATATTTGTAATAGTTTTTTATAAGTAAAAGTAAATAAAAATTAAATATAAGTATTCTAGAGCCTTTTTTAAAACATAATATGGGCTTTATTAAAGTATAAAATACGTTTTATTTCTCTTGATACAAGAAAAACACTGTATTGATAATATGAAATCTATCAATTTTTTTTAAAATCACCAAATTTTTGTCCCCCACTGTACAATGAGTATTCCAAGTAAGAAAGAGAAAGAAAAGAGAATACTTTTAGACTTGATTAAGCAAGTAACCATCAAAGTAGGTATATCTTTAATCTTTGTAAGTGCAAATTGACTCACTATGAAAAGGGATAATTCAAAGAATCAAAGTTCACTAAAATGACTACCCCGTTAAGCTGTTAATAAATAATATAGCTTTTTTTTTTGCAAACAAGTCAAATGTCCAACTTACAATTAACAATATTTATATATCTCTGTACATATATAATTTTTTATACTGATAAGCTATTTTTTCATTCATTCGTACCAATAGTATAAAGATATTTTCATCATCACATACAGTATTTCTCGAAATTATTCACGCACTTGACGAAAAAAAATTCAAGCATAAATATTAGAAAAAATTCAAGCACAAAATGAAAAAAAATTCGTGCATTGATGTTTATTAAATCGGCTTTCTGTTTAAACAATCTTCGAATCTTAGAACCAAGTACTTACCAGTGACCTACAAGATTTTTGCAGATCTTTGGTTGCAAGATTCGAAGATTGTTTAAACAGAAAGCCGATTTAATAAACATCAATGCACGAATTTTTTTTCATTTTGTGCTTGAATTTTTTCTAATATTTATGCTTGAATTTTTTTTTCAAGTGCATGAATAATTTCGAGAAATACTGTATTCAGAGAGAAAGCATCATGGGAATAAATTTGACCAATTGGAAATCTCTATTCAAATCCCAACACTGGGAAGACACTTCTGCTACGCCTCTTAAATTACAGCTCATGAGTCATAGATACACTTCTATTATCCTATTGTTCCAACAATGTAGTTTGGTGGCGATAGTGTGATATTTTAGAGCTAATATTATGCTAATGGATTTGGCTCATTAGTCGTTGTTGATATCACTGTAAACCAAGACGAATACATAATTGTTTTAGTTGTTGAGTTCCATCCTTGGTTTATGGAATTGTATCATAAAGAGGACAGCGAGTTTCTGTTACAAGAAGAGGGTGCTAGCTGTCATACTGGGGCCTATGCTAGATAGTAGAAATAGACATATCAGATTAGGGGCTTTGATTACTAGCCTACACAAATCCTTGAATTGAACTCAATTGAACATGTTTGATAGGCCTTAAAAATATGGTGAAGCAAGAAGGGTATCTATTATCAATGTAGAAAGTTAGTGTTGGACTTGCACAACGATGAGTTCTGAGTATGAAAGACAGATGCCAGGATGTCATTGATGCCAAAGAAGGCCATAAAAAATATTGATTGTATTATTATTATTTTGTTTTCGATAATTAAAGATGTTAAGCTTTGGTATGCTTAAGTTTGAAGCTTCTATATCAAATGTGAAGTGTTTTATTTAATATTGAACATGTCTTATCTGTTTCGTCCTGATATTTATTTTCACAAGTATTCAACTCAATTGAGTGTGGTTATATTCACACTTTCTTGAACAAGTATGTTTATCCTAATTATATACCCAATAACTTTTCTTTAGTAAACCATCGTCAAAATAGATATACAGGCTGTTATAAGTATGGCTATTTGTACAAAAGTCATTGCAACTATCCAAATAATGATAGATACCAAACAGAAAGTAGAGACATTGTGATATGACCAAGAAATGGCAGTTTGCTGTAAAGAATGAGTGAGATGAATCAGTCATATAATTCTATGAGTTACGTACTTTTTTTCATATAGGATAGTTAGGTTTGTAATATACATACTTATTCAGTGACCAAAATGTTAAGAGAAGCATACTAAAACACTACTGCTTCAGATTGATATACAGAAATGACTCTAATCACTTGCATATATTTGGAAAGCCCTCTTTATCAGTATAGAGTATATACTAGCATTGAACAAGGTTGTCTGAATTATATACGGCACAACCAAGACACATTGAGAAGAGATATATTGAGTGGTGTACAGGATGCTGTTACCTCAGACCCCATTTATTAAAGAAACGAGAGGTTAACATTTAACAGTTTATAAATAAATAAATAAATAAAACAGCTACAGAATCAATGGTATTGAATAAAGCATCTAAGTCGTAGCGTATTTAATACAGTTGATAGATCTTTTAGAGATAATATAAAAGTACAACAGCCTGCATTAGAATGTATGTCTTTTGGTGGTGATTTCCTTGAAGTTCCTCTATCTGTAATAGTCATTAAAGTATAAAAGAAGTATAAAAGAATAACAAACAATTTGAATAAATAAGAGCAGAGTTAATTGTACGTTAACTAAACCAATACCTTTGGACCTAAGAAGCTATTGACAACACCATCACATCAATGGATGATAAATAATAGCTGACACTATTCAGTGTTGCTAATAAAATAACTATTTATTTCCTCTTTCTTATTTTATTTCTATCTATTCTTTCTGAACTAAAGATTTTAATGAATTAAAGAAGATACAATATGCTTAGAGATTCAACCTAGAGTTCTTAAATTTATTTGCTTTTTATAGAAGACTGATGAAGAACCTATAGCAAGTCCTTCATCTACGAGTCCTACCAGAGTAATGACAATAAAAAGAAAAGGCATGCGGAGGATGTTGAAGAAAGAAGGATTCAGACTCTATCTTATGAATGAATTCAAAACATCGAGCCTATATCCTGAGTACAAGTACTCACCTTTGAAAACATTTAAACATGTCAAGAACCCCAAGCCATACCAACGAACAAAAATGCCCAAAGTTAAATGTCATGGTCTTCTCAGGTCATTTCTTTTTAATTAGATATATATATAAGACTCATCTTTATCCCTTTAAATAGGTGTTCAAACCAAAATTGTATGAAAGACAAGACATTGAGGCTTTGGAATCGTGACCTAGCTGCTACATTGAACTTTATATATAGTCTAATGTCACCAAGGGAAAATGGCACCCTTTCAGAGCGCTTTTGTAGATATAACAAAAGAAAGCACGACACAAATGATACAATTAGAACCAAGAAAAGGTCCAGGCCTTCTGGTTCATCCCCATCCTTCTCCTCCCCAGTTATCGCTGAAGTCTCGGTTGACTAACTGACGGAAACCCATGATACAGGCAAACTATCTAAAATGTGATAATGAAGTGTCTTATTGGATTTTGTCATAAAAAAGACATTATAATGTCTAGTAAATATCATACTCTATAACCCACATTACTGTAGTCTACCTGAAAACAAGATCTCCTCTATTGAATGACATAATCCATTAAAAATGTTCTTTAAATGTTAGAAGCACCTTTTAGTATGATTAGATGCAGTCAATTTTAAAGTAGAATCCTGAATGCTTTGAACATGTGAGGTATTAAGACATTGACTTATCATTAAAGTTTATGTACATATCTAACATGCCCTACAGCCTGTTTATTATAATATATTTTGATCTTTTGCTAATGCTTTTTAATAAAAAATAAGTCTATAGTTGTAGTGCTACATGTATATTTGATTTACATTGCATAGTCAGATCAAGTGTTCAATGACTAAGATACCATAGTGCTTATCTGAAGGAATCACAAGACTATTTTATTTATACTAATTCTCATATTTGTTTATGAATAGATATGCATAATGTAGTATAGCTATTTTTCTATTATTATTAATATAAATAAATAAATAAAAAGAGAGAATTAAATACTTGTTGAGAAACTATTTTCTGTATTATATACACACATGTTTACAAATAACTATGTTAATAAATATCACTCATTTTAATCTCTACCCTACAGCACCCCATGCTTATGTCTTATTTCTTTGACTCTCTCTCTATCTACATAAAAGCTAGGGATACCATTTATAATAATGACTGGATATACAGGTATTTATTATTATTATTATTATCATCAAAATCTGTGATGGTTTTAGTAGTAGATATAGGACAGTTCTTTACCATACTAAACATAAAAGTGAAATGGAGAAATATCTTTTAACGAAACAAAGCATATACACTGTTCTATTATTATTATTATTAGATTAGCTGGAGGTTGAGTATAACTTACATGTTGCTACTATAACATTTCAATTAAGACCTTGATAAAATAAGAATAACATTGATCCATTAGCATCTGTATAGAAACCTTCTTTAACAATATATATATATAGAAAGGCATGGATCGGATGAGCTTTGTATGCACCCTATTGGGCTTATAGGCAGTGATGTTCTGTTGTGGATTTTTACAGTCGAGTGGTTTCAATGTTGATCTTCTTATTGGTATCAATTAGTTCATATTGTTCTTATTCAAATGGATAATAGATGTCTTGTACTCTAGCATAGGATTATCATGAATCTATTTAGTGTAAATTGTAGGCTATGGGGCTGTTTTATATTAATAAAAATGTAGTATTATGGACTTTGACATTTTTATTCCATTTTCTAGATCTCAGAAGATGTGTCTCCCCTATGAGAAGATAAGAAATAGTGTAAAGACTCTACTCAATTAGACACCCCAATGTTCGGATCTCAACTCAATAAAGTATCTTTAAGCTCACCCGAAAAGAAAGATATGAAAAAGGAGACCTTTCTTGGTTACTAGGATAGAAATAAAGACTATTCTGGTATTGGAATAAGGAGCGTGACCACCCAAATGTATTACCAGTACCTTCTCTAGTATTCTATGAAATACATATCAGAGGCAATAGCAAATATCACTGGTATCTTTTGTGATTGTTAGTATTTAGCAATAAAAACTTCTTCATTCAATATACTTTTTCTACTTTTCTATGAACTGTATATTTGAGTTTTATACATGAGAAATTCATGAAGCAATAGTGATATAGAAACTAGATCATACAAAGACTCCAGTCTGTTGCTTGATACCAAAGAACTTTTTCTTTCTTCTAACGCCATATTATTATTCCAAGATAGATTGCTTTACTTGGTGATCTCCATTATCTCTTGTATCAGTATTAATATACAAGAGTCATTTTGACTGATATTGGATTCCTTGTCTTCTAACCAACACTATTCTATGCACATTGGTATACAGGTAGAATAATAAAATACTCTTAGTGATTCAGTAGATGGACTAATAGACAGTGTATTCTAATGTTGAGGCCGCAGTATATCGTCCTTTTGAAAACATCTCACTTTTATTTACCACCCGATACCTTTTTGGTTGAGTCTATTTCTATTCTCATCTTACAAGTACAAGGCAGCTTTGAAGGCCATGCTATGCTTGTGAGCCATCTTCTATGCCTGTAGTGGTAGTAGTGGTAGTAGTGGTAGTAGTGGTAGTGGTAGAATATGCTATACTATACTATGCTATACTATACTATGCTATACTATACTATGCTATACTAAAGTGCAGTGTAAATAAATAAATAAACAACGGGACAAGATAGAATGAATTCCTCTAACACTACTGCCACTGGTATATTTCGTCTGACTTTTTCTCTTCTCTTCTACACTTTATGGCCTGCCCTTCTTTTTGTACTTAAAGACACTCAATTTTTTGCGTTCTTTTTTCTTTCTTTCTTTCTCTTTACTACTTCAATACCTTTTATATATTTATTAATATATTTATTAATATATTTATTATTACTTTATTCACATATGACGCAAGAAAACGACCCTGCCACTGAATTGGCCTTACAATTACTTCAAGCCTCTCTCTGCAATGACGCCATGACGAATGAGGAGAAGGGTGAATTGACACGCACTCTCAAAGTAAAATACATTCTCTCTATGGATCTCATGCCTAATTCTACATTAGCAACGGTGGATAGAAGGCACTCTGGACGATATGGTCTATTTAGCAACGAGAGTGACGTCTCGTATGGACCAAGGCAAAGGAGAGACTCTGTTGGATATTAGCGCACAGGGTAAAGTGGTTATGGTGACTATGGAATATGCCTCTGTTAATGAGGAAGAATACTGAATGACTGGCATGTATTGCAGAGGATGGCACGTCCGTACAGCTGACAGCAGAAGAATATGAAGCAAGCAAAACTACATTACAGCGCCTTTTGAGTACTTTAGGAGCCGATCATGCTGATTTAAATTCAACTCCAGCAGATCGTTGCCATAGAAAAGCCGGGTATTTTATGCTACGTAGAAAACCAGCTTCTGTGGAGGATATTCTTGAGATCCGAATTGCAGTTGTAGGCAATGTGGTAAGTGTATGATGTAGTGACGAGATTCTATGTGCTCATGATAGGACAGGACGCAGGAAAGGTAATATACCCCACAGCAATAGAGCGTATAGACTCAACAGTGAACGATGAAGTCTACACTTCTGGGAGTGCTTACCAAGGGAGTGCTTGATGATGGTAGAGGAAAGGCCAGACTGAATCTGTTTAGGTAGATTTCTGTCTTTGGTGAGAGTTTATTGACTCTTTCATAGACACAAGCATGAGATTGAGTCTGGAAGAACATCAAGTGTGGGAAGTGAAATGTTGGGATTCACTGCAGACTCCAAACCTGTCATGGCGGCCCAGGCAGGACGTACATTGACTTGGGAAGAAGTGTGTGCCCAATCAGCCAAGGTCCTTAGCTTTTTTGATTTGGCAGGACATGAAAAGTACTTGAAGGTATTTGCATGCACTATGAAAAGGGAAACAAGGGGGAAACAAAGGGAAACAAGGACTTGCTCATAACAGAAACAAAGACCACCGTATTTGGCATGACAGGCAATGCACCTGAGTTTGCTATGCTGATGGTATGTACCCTCTGTCTGGATTGTGGTTGACCTGGTATGTCTAGGTGGGAGCTAACTCGGGCATGGTTGGAATGACCAAAGAACACCTTGGGCTGTCTCTTTCTCTTACTCTTCCTGTCTTTGTGGTGGTCACCAAAATCGATCGGTGTCCTAAGAACATCTTGCAGGAAACCCTTCAGGAACTCACCAAAGTCCTCAAATCCAAATCGTGCCGCAAGATTCCATTGTTTGTAGAGAGCAGTGATGATGTGATCATGACAGCAGTAAGTGATAGTTTACATCCTGAAATACACCCTCTTTACTAAGGATGCATTTCCTTTTTTTTTTCCTTTTCTCCTACAGCAAAGCTTCGTTACTAGACGCCTCTGTCCCATCTTCAAAGTCAGCAATGTCACTGGTCAGGGATTGAATGAGCTGCGGATGTTTCTCAATATCCTGCCTTCTCTGACTCATTATGACACCGAGCAGCCTTTTTATGCAGAGATGAATGAAACTTACTCTGTCCCCTTTGTAGGCACAGTGGTTAGCTGTGTTGTGCAGAGTGGATTAGTGCATGTGGGGGATCGTCTGTTGGTGGGGCCTGATTATGCAGGTGCATTTGTGCCTACTGTGATTAAAGGCATCCACCGCAAACGTGTCTCTGTGCCTATTGCCAAAGCAGGTCAGAGTGTGACCTTTGCCCTTAAGAACATCAGACGCAGTACCATACGAAAGGGGATGGTGCTTCTGTCTCATGAAAAAGACCAGCCTCCTCCCAAGGTATCTCGTCGTTTTGAAGCAGAGATTGTTGTTCTTTATCACTCTACTACCATTAGACAGCAGTACCAGGCCATGGTTCACTGTGGTGCTGTTCGGCAGACGGCATCAATTGTCTCTATGGAACAGCAAGTACTAAGGACAGGGGATCGTGCTGTTGTGGTAAGCCCAAGTCTATAGAAAAGAAGTCTGTCTGATGCATTTCATTAGAAATTTGAGTTTGTGAAGAATCCTGAATATCTGGCAAAGGGTGCAAGACTGGTAAGTTCCACCTTGGAGATAAAGATCCTTGTAGATAGGATGACCTGTCTCATAATGCCAATCAGATATTCCGTGAAGGACGCACCAAAGGAATTGGACAAGTGACTCGATTGTTGGATTAAAAGCACCCTTTTGGTTTTATATTTGCACAGGGAACCCGTTGCCATGCCATTCTCTCTCTAGTTTCATCTCTTCTAATGCTCCTCTGTTTTTTATTCTGCTCGTATATCTTTCATGTAGCTTCCTCCTAGTCTCTTTATTTTCATTTTATGTTTATATCTATAAAAAAGGAATTCCTTGATTATTTATTGAATCGTTATCATTTTACAATGAAGCCAAGTAAAGAGATCCAACTACAGTTCCACCCAAAACAGCATAACCCGTCTTGTAGACATCCTTAATGTCGATGAACTTTGTGTAATCCCACAACTACTCACAGACAAATACCAAAAATAAGTCTATAGGCTACAAACATCGCTGGGGTGTGTCTCTCTTACCAAATGTCTGACACCATTCAAACTGTGTAAAACAAAGGGAAAGGCAAGAGTAGTCTTGGCAAGGACCTTTGCAGCCACAGGAGCACTGGCTACCACAGATACAATGGCGGCAGTATCAATAGTATAGCCAAGAGCAGGTGCAGCCAAATAGCCAAGAGCACCCAAGTAGAAGGCTATTACATAGATTACTTCCTTGTCCTCAACAGAAACACCTACCACCACCCAATGCAGCACCCGTTATTCTGTGTGCACCCGACATGTACCACGTCAACTGGGGCTGGTAGATTTGCAGGTGGGGAGAGACAGGGCGTAACTTGCGCTGTTGACGCAGAATATCAGACTCTGCTGCTGCACATTGCTCTTTGTGGGAAGGTGTGGCGTTGAAGCGTCTAAGGCTCTTTAGCGACGCCTTTTTCTTTTTTTCTTCTTTTTCTTCTTTTTTTTCTTTTTCTCTTTTTCTCTTTTTCTTCTTTTTTATTATTCCTCACCTCACACTCATAGCACCCACAGGAGCATGTCTAAACAAAGAAGAACGAAGCACAGGGTCTATTGGTTAAACAACTAAAAGAGTTCTGTAGTTACTTTGCGTAAGTGTCTGAAGAACAACGGAGCGAGCAGCCATTCTTAATAATTAGGAAGAAGAGAGGCGGGAAAGAAAAAAAGAGTAAAACAGAAAGGAGTAAGGGGAGGAAGAAAAAGAAAAAGAAAGAAGCAGGGTGGGCTGCTCCAGAGTGACTTTCTAATTTCTGTGGATGATGTCATCGATCCGTCTTGGCTGCTCTCCTTCCTCCCTACCCTTCTAAAGAACACACGGGTGTTTTTCTTCTTCTCTGAGCCATGAGCACCTACGAACTCACTCCACCCACCCACAGCCACACACCACAGACAACCCCATCCACAGACACAGGAGAAGATAATGAAGGGGCAGGTGTCAATAGCCAACCCCCACAAGCTGTCGATGCTACAGGACAAATGCATAAGTTTGTTGCTTCACCACTGCACTGTAAGCTGTTTGTAGAGAAGATATCAGCAGGAAACGAATCAGAGTACCGCAAAGCAGAGATCCTTCTGTCCCGACAAGTTCCTAACCAGCCCTCTGTGCGGGAATACTATGTACATTATGTGGAGTTCAACAAACGTCTTGATGAGTGGGTGCCCTTTTCCCGTCTTGACTTCTCTCAAGGCATAGAATTCCCAAAATCAGAAGCACAGAAAAAGAAGAGAGATGCAACAGGCACACCTCCACCTCAGTCTAAAGGGCGTCGCTCCAACACTCCCTTGCGTGGACATACTCCAGTGGCCCAAGGCAACACCACCACCACCACCACCACCACCACCACCACCAACAACAACAACAACAACAATAATAATAATAATGGTGGATCTACAGGAGGACAGAAGCGTAAAGTGGAGGATGGATCCCTACGACACCCTAATAATGACAGTCGAGCAGGCACTCCTCTTGAAGACAAAGATACGCCCATGGCCCTTACTGCAGAGGATGATGAAGATGGAGAAGCCATTGAAGTAACAGAAGAAACCTCCACAGAGACATTCTCCAAAAAACAAGAGATTGAGAAACTACGTGTGTCTGGATCCATGACTCAGTGTGGAGCAGAAGTAGCACGCGTGAAGAACCTGAATATGATTCAAATGGGGCGCCATGAAGTAGAAGCATGGTATTTCTCGCCCTATCCTCAAGAATATGCGTACTGTGATACACTTTTGATATGTGAGTTTTGCTTATCTTATTACGTCTCTCTAAAACAACTGGATCGTCACCGCCAAAGATGTCAGCTACAGCATCCACCTGGCAATGAGATCTATCGTCATGAAGATGTGTCCTTTTTCGAGATTGACGGTAGAAAACAAAAGACATGGTGTCGCAACCTTTGTCTATTATCAAAAATGTTCTTGGATCACAAAACACTCTATTATGATGTGGATCCATTTCTATTCTACTGTATGACGATTCGGGATGATCTTGGCTGTCATTTAATAGGCTACTTCTCAAAGGAAAAGGAGTCTTCTGAGAACTACAATGTTGCCTGCATTCTCACTCTGCCCCAATATCAGCGACATGGCTATGGAAAACTCCTTATTCAATTCTCCTATGAACTCTCCAAAGTAGAGGGTAGAGCAGGATCTCCCGAGAAACCACTATCTGATCTTGGACTTCTCTCTTACCGCGCCTATTGGACAGATACCATTGTTGAGTTTCTGTTGGCAGCGACTGAGGAAGTGACAATTGAAGAAATCTCCCTCCGTACATCCATCACCTCACAAGACATTCTCCATACACTACAGAACATTGGTGCCCTTAAATATTATCGTGGACAGCATATTATCTGTCTTGGAGATAAGGTAGTGGAGCAATGGCAGCGCAACCATAAGAAGAAGCGACGTTCCATTGTATCAGAGAAACTCGACTGGAAGCCTATTCATTTTACTCCCTCACAACTACGGTTCCTCTAATGTTTTTTCTTTCTTTCTTTCTTTCTCTTTTCTCCTTATGTCTATATAAATATACATTAGTAGGGTTAGTTATTCATGCCCACACATAGATAGAAATAGAGAACAGAGGAGATGGAGCCACAGGACAAAAAAAAGGCAGATAGGGTTGGGTTTCTAGACTGACCTCCAAGTCTTCTTCCCAACGAGTGATGTAGCTAGAGAGGTCTCTGTGTAGAGAGGTCTGTTAGACTTGCTTCCTCCTCTGCTAATAACAGCCCCATGTGGCATTATCATTATAGCAGTTCAATCCTCATCCACTGGGTAGCAATGTTTCTTTAACTAACTAACTAACTAACTAAATATATAAATATATAAATAAATACAGTGCAAACCATCCTTAGTGAATAAAATGACTGTTTACATATCTATATACTAATAGCAGCACTTTTTGTATCCAATGACAATAGAATTACACTACATTAAAGTGCACTGAAAAGATTAAGGCAAAAGACTAAAGTGGGAGCTGAAATCATACTTCCCTTAGGGCAATTGTGACTGTCCTGTACAAAGGAAAATGGAATACTAGGGCAGAAAGACAGCTTCTTCAAGTACACCATGACTACACTCGTTAATTCCCTCGCTGTACCTTCTACATACCGTGATCAGCTCTATCAGGTACTTTTTGAATTGCTCCTACAAAAAGAGGAGGTGTCTATTCTATGCATGTGTATCAATATAAAAGACACTACGCGTAGGGCACTTCCAATCAATTCGTGGATGATCTGTCTGCTACGACTACACTCTACGTCGGCAACCTCTCTTTTTACACAACAGAAGAACAGATCTATGAACTCTTTTCAAAGTGTGGAGAGATAAAGCGTATTATTATGGGTCTTGATCGTAACCAAAAGACACCGTGTGGATTCTGTTTTGTAGAGTAAGAAAAGGAGAAAGAAAAAAAAGAAACTATTCTACACAAACAGAGAAACAAGACACTCATAGTTATATCTAGGTACTACCATCGTACAGATGCTCTTGACTGTATGAAGTATGTCAATGGCAGTAAACTCGATGAACGTGTGATTCGGTGTGATTTGGACCCTGGGTTTAAAGAAGGCCGACAGTATGGTCGTGGTCGTAGTGGTGGTCAAGTGCGTGATGAATACCGCACTGAGTACGATGCAGGTCGTGGTGGCTGGGGTCATCGCACACGCCAACAGTTGGAGCGTGAGAGAGAGATGGATATCAAGGAGAACTATGAGGCCATCAAGGAAATTCCTCAGGGTGCAGGAGAGTATAGAAGTAGAGTAGCCATGACAGCAATGAAGAAACGTGGAAATGAAGGTGAACAGGTAGAAAGCCATCGAAAACGACACAGGGAACAAGTAAGTCATTTCTAATGAGAAAAGAGTGGGCTTACAAGTGAAGAATCCACGCTTTAGAGAGAACGAAGGCGAGGAAGACGAAGAATAGGTATCGATAGCCTGTGTATAAACTCTGTTCTTTCTTGCACTTATAAATATAATTCATCAAAAGGTAACGTTCATGGCCAGAGTTGTGTTTTGTTGTGTTTTTGATGATGTAGAGGATGTTGGAGTGGGGTTCTTTTCTCATACTATCATAATGGAATGAGAATAAGTAGAGTCACTAGTAATAGTAATGGTAGTGGCTTTTGAGGTAGCTATAGGAGAAAAGAGAGTTAATGTTCATGCAATAGAACTGTGTATTTTTCTCTTTTTGACTAGTAATAAGAGAAAGTATTATGTTTGGCTTGTAACAAACACTGTACTATGTTATACTTTATGCTATAAAATATAATTATATCTATTAAAAGCAGAACTAAATCAGGGACCAATGGTGTAAAAGATTCTCTTATTTGACTTGTTATTTATATTAGAATAAAGTCAAATATGTTCTGTGTGTTTTTCTTTTTACATTTCATTTGTTATTATATAATAGATATGCTCTTATTGCTTTTGATACTTGCCTCATTATCTTTCCAACATTGACCTGCGAAACCATAGAGATGAAAACAAATAATAGATATCAAACGTTAGATATAATTAAGGCAAGCCAAAGATATCTTAAGTCTTTATTTAGACAGAGAAACATCAATTTAGCCACTCAGTGTATTACTGGAAGTTAAAGACAGAATTGCTTGCTTGGAGGTCAAGAATACTTCAGTGCGTAGACAATCAGTGTTTTATTAAAGACAATAATGTAAGATTTGAAAATAAAAACTGAATCAGCTTAAGTTAAGAAGCGATTAGGTTTTATTTGCTTTATGAAGTGATAAATAGAAAGAAGTTGGGCCTTTAAAACACATATTTCTTTTTATTTTTTATTTATTTTTTATCTTGACATTGCTATAGCTATAAGTTTCTTAAAGACATACTACTTTCAATAAATAAAGAAAAGAGTGATAATACTACAAAACAACGGTCTATACCAAAGTCATTTAATAAACATTATTAGTCTTTGGTATCAATAATAGCCCGGTATCCTTGCCTCATGCTGACAATGAGAGTGTTTATTGCTATAAAAGAAAGAACTACCCTACCCAGCACCCAATGAACTATAAGTTATTGTTTGGTAGAGTATGCTATTCTATTCTTTCGGATCATCTTTCTGAAATAATTCCACGGATGCTCCATTAGATTGTGATTGGAGCATTGCAGGGACTAATAAAAAGTCTTCACTAGATCCCCCTCACATTAGAAATACAGCCACACACAATTGAATTTAATACTTGCCTAAATATTAATAAAATAATACCTTTATCTTTGCATAAAACTCTTTTTCTTTCCAAATATTATTAAACCAAAACAACATGTCAGGTACATTTTCAGAAACACACACTCGTGGAGAATAGGATAGGGCAAAAGATAGAAGATTATGGGTCATTTATTACATGTTGAACGCTGGATTAAAATTGACTATCATCTCAACTATGTTTGCGATGAAAAAGCCCACAGTTCAAAATATTATCAGAAACATCAAAGAACATGGGTCACCATTGCGTTTAAAGAGTCATGAAAAACCTAAGAAAGCCAGTGAGAGGGACCTCAGACACCTGGAAAAGGTCATTAGAGAAGACCCATTTGCCTCATATAATCAGTTGAAATTAGGAATCTTGAAGATTCAGGTTGATGTATGTAGAAACACCATGATCATTTACTACAATCAGCAAGGGTTCGGATCTTTTTCTCCAGCTCACAAGCCAGCCTTAACTGAAAAACACGAAGAAAAACGGCTTTCTTGGGCTAATGAACAGGTCAATTGGACGAATGACTAGTGGAAAGGCGTCATCTGGTATGATGAGTCCAGGTACACCGCGAGAGGGAACAATAGAGGTGCCCTTGTCATCAGAAAAGTTGGAGAATGGTATAATCCTAATCATATTGTTCCAACAACAAAGTTTGGTGGAGGAGGGGTCATGCTTTGGAGCTGTTTTTGGGCGGGCGGATTTGGCCCATTAGTCTTTGTTGATGGCACTGTAAACCAAGATGAATATATCAATATTTTGGCTGGTGAGTTCCATCTTTGGTTCATAGAATTTCATCATAAAGAGGATAGGGATTTTCTGTTACAAGAAGATGGTGCTAGTTGTCATACTGGGGCCTATGCCAGATGGTGGAAAGAGACGCATCAAATTAGGCATTTTGAGTACTGACCCGCACAAAGTCCTGACTTAAACCCAATTGAGCATGTCTGGTGGGCCTTGGAAAGACGAATTGAGGAAAGAAGGGTATCTATTACCAATATTGAAAGTTTGAAGGCTCTAGTTGCAGAGGAGTGGGAGAGGGTTGGTGTTGAACTTGCACAACGATTAGTTCTGAGTATGACAGATAGATGCCAGGCTGTAATAGATGCCAAAAGAGGCCATACAAAATATTGATTGTATTATTATTATTTTATTTTCTATAATTAAATATGTTAAGCTTTGGTATGCTTAAATCTGAAGCTTCTATATCAAATGTGGAGTGTTTTATCTAATATTGAACATATCCTAAATATTTCGTCCTGAAATTTATTTTCAAAAGTATTAAATTCAATTGTGTGTGACTGTATATAAAATTCGTAGCCCAAAAAAAAGAACATGATGAAAGTTCAATGTTGCTGCCATGTCCCGATTCCAAAAGTATTGAGAAATAAACTCATCAAAGACTCCAATATTTTTGGTCATGATCTTCAACTATTGTTGGTTTTTGCAGTTAAATAAATAAATAATAAACTTATTGGCCTTTTCTTTGACTTTATAGAAAAAAAGCTTTTTTTTACCTTGAAAAGCCATGACATGTCACTGTGAGTTTTTTTCTCTTCTGAAGAGCCTTGGGGTTTTGCATTTTCTTGAATTTCTCAAGCTCACTGTTCTCACAGGCAGGACAAAGAATAGATGTCTTGAACTCATTAATAAAAATAAAATAAAAAACACCTTGAACTCCTCTATTTTCATGCATCAACAGCAGCCCCCATACTGTGTCTTTGTCCAAATGACTGATAATAGGTCTTTAAAAAAATAGATGGTTCATGGGATAAGAGTTAAAGATATCATAAATCATATCAATGTCATGGGAAGAGAGGAATCATTTTGGCAGATAGTGTAGATGAAGATTTCTTCTTTCTTGAAGATGATAGTAGGGAAAGACATAGTAAACAAGATTTCAATTGAGATAAGAAAGAGAGTTGTTTGACTTGTGAATTTTGACTTGATTAACTGTAAGAAAGCTGAAGCTAAAGTGTATACACCACCGGAATAATGAGAGAGAGAGAAATTCTCACTCTTAGTCTTGTTATTATTTTGTTATTTCTGATACTGCCCATACAACATTATACTTAATTAATTGTCAAGATGAGCATAGATGAGCAAGATAATGTGCTATTATTAACAAAGAGAAACAATAGAAGTTGTAGACACCACCAAAGGCCATTCTTGAGATAGAAAGGTAAATAATGTCTTCATCTGGGCTTGAGTTCAATGTAATCCACAAGACATTGTACTGACTCTTCCTCTAATAGATAATCTATAGCTTATTATTCTCAAGACAAGTATTAAGTACAAGGTATGCATACTATCTCTCTTGATTGAACTATTACTAATACACTGTTTTGATATTAGACAAGTAAAGACTATTTCTCAAGTCAGTCTTAGGTGGTCTTCTTCCTTCTATACTATCAATGGTGTCTAAGGTATACTTCCAACCATAGTTATCTGTCTCCTTATAATAACTTATTAGGATTTTAGGGTGTATATTCTATTGCAATAATAAATACGCCTAGAACAGCAGTAGCTATAGTAATAATATATTATTGGCTATAATATTATCCATCAACACTTCTATTGATAATACAATTTGATAGTGAGGCATTCTACAAAAGGAAATAATAATTTGGATACCCATAAACCTTTCGATTTTAAAATACATTTCCATAAAAGGTGATTAGTGCGTTGTGACGTAAAGGGAAGCTAGTGCTACAGCTTAAAGCCAGAAAGATCCTTGGGTGTGAAGATACACTAAACGGTCTATGCCAATGATTGGATAGTTTTGAAGCACTGAGACAAAAATATTCAAGAGTATATAGAATGATCAAATTAAAGACTTATTTATTAATGGAGATTCTCAGTTATTCAATTCAAGTGATAAACTAGTCTATAGGTGCTAGTTATCTGTTAAACTGTGTACTCATCAGTCTGTGTAGCATAGAGTAATCACATGTTACACCATAGATTGTAATACGGCTTCATTCTTAATGGTATGTAAACACAGAGGGAAATTGAACAAAGCTATTTCCTCAAAATGAACAAAGACAGAGTGAAATGAGAAAAAGAAAATACCTGAAATATTTAGTGAATGAATATAAAAGTAAGGTCCAATAAAACAGAGCAAAAAAGAGATGAAATAAACAATGCCTAAAAAAGAACAAAAAACAAATCCATCCATACACCCTGCAAAAAAAAAGAATACTTTCTGTTTCTTTGAATGCTCCTTTTACTCTCCTTTTTAGCTTGCTTTCTTCAGGGATATTAAAAGCTTTTGTCAAAATGTAAAAAATAGTAAGCTATTAGGACAAATATTAGTCAAGCAAAGGCAGTCTGTACAGGGTTTTCCATACTAAACTCGTGCATTTATGAAACCGCGTCTTTCTTTAACTCTATATCTACATCATTTGCCACTGTAGACATATATTAAATAGAGAACTATAAAAAAAACAATAAACGGATTAAGATGTATATGAGAATGGACAGGTGTAAAGAGAGCCCAGAGAAGAGCAATGGTAATAAATGGAGATATCCCTAAAAAGTACACTGCATGGCTGAGATTACAATTCGCATGAACAGATAGATCCAATGCATTAAAGATTATGCCTTCACTGTGATGACCCTCGAATCCTTTTCTCTTACTCTCAAGAAGCCTTTTTCATCGTCCCCTATTACACTCATTCGTCAAGTTTGCCCCTTTTCCCTCCTTGATTATGGAGAAGATCTTTGTCTGCTGTCTCGCCTTGGGCTTCCAACATAGACACTACAACCGCACGCACCCACATACACACACCCACATCTATATGTATATATGTATAGATACTACAAAAAAGGGGGGCTAGCGAAGGAGAGACCAGCATATCTTTATTTCTTGTCTGCTTCATTGCCTATATTGAATTCGGTCTATATAATTGCATTTATATGCTTGTCCTGTTTATTTTCTCTTCCTCCTTTCTTATCCAACATTTCATGTCGAATTCAGGCACGCGTCTATTTTCTCTTTCTTCACAGAAATCCAACGAGATTATCAACAAGATTCATTCACTTAATCCAACTGCTTTCTTTCTAGACAATAAAGATAGAACAGTAAGTGGATAGTACCAGCACTCTTACATTATGATTAGGCTTTAGGACAGCGCCTGATCTCCACCCTTGTCAACCTTGTCACTCTCTCCTCACTTGCCCATTCAACAAAACTCAACAATCAAATTATCTCACTCTCGACTGCTTCTACTATGCTTTGTTCGCTTGTTTTTACATTACTCTCTTATCAACAATCAACACATCCTCCCACAAAAAATCGTGGGTCCCTCAGACGTACCCCTCAGCCCTGGTCATCATCTTCCTTACTAAGACTTGTTCGTGTCATTCAGCGTGAGGCAGACATCATTCATAGAGAAATCGAAAACCTAGATAAGAAACTATCCTCATTTTCCTATTTATCCAATCCCACACATCACATCTGTCAGGTAATCTTTCATCACCACGTCTTTAGTTGAGACAAGTCTAATGCATTGAACATAATAAGCTTTTTGAAAAATCGCTCTTGGACCACTTACATTTACTGGTAGATGCATTAAGTAATTTACCATTAAGAAATCCAAGAGATATTTATATTTCTTATGACAAAGGTAAAATAAATAAATAAATAAATATTCATAGTATGTTGCTTACTCTTCTTTTTGTTATGCCTTTATCTTATTTGATCATTGTGGAATATACACACCATCTATTCTTATATCTTTATTTATTTCATTCCATTTCTCTGGACATTGATGATGTTTAGCCCAATTACAACTAGCGAGTATGTCCACTTGCATATTACCAGAAAAGAACCATGAGATCCCGTGCTTGTTGACATCTCGCAGCTACTCCAAAGCAGAAAGTACTGGTGCATTGAAAAAGTATTCATTCATCTGAACTAGGAAACGAGAACTAATTTTATGTTCTATAGTGAGAATAAAAATAACTCAGGTAGGGGATCGCTCTATAGAGATTAGAAACAGGATCGTCCAATTTTTTATATTGTTTTTGTTTGTTTGTTTGTTATTTTCTATTACTAGTGGGAAAGCGCTTTATCCACACCCTCTCATCATTCAAAAATCGTCCTCATTCTAATTCTCAAGAAAAAGAAGAAGTAAGCAGTATAACAGAAGAAAAAGCACTTGACCCTGGATCAGATCAATGTGAGATGATTCCTTGCGATCATAAGAGTAACTCCATTAAGCAACTACTGAATAACCGGCTTGAGAAAAAGCAAAGCAGTGGACATAGTCTAAAAGAGCTTTTTCATCTTTCACCAAATCATAAAGATGTCTTGGAGAATACAGGGATCAGTAAACGAAGAGGTTCTACAAATACATTCTCATTCACTGGACAGGTAAAGCAAGGGGGTCGTGTATGATTTTATTCTTGCTTTCAAAGGAGAGTTTTTATTCTAATAGCATGTAGAATGTATCCAAGGGATATCCTTCCAAGAAATTAGTACTTCATACTTCTTATTCTTCAGATACAAAGCTCTCTGCCTCGAGTTGGTCAATTGAATCAGGAAAAGGGGGTGTTCCCTATCATTCACTCTTTTCATTTCGAAGCACATCATTGTTAAAATACCACAAATCAAAAGCAGATCACCCTCTTTCCAGTTTACCAGAAGCCTCTTCTTCTACAACAAGTGAATCTACTTCTTTAGCGAGAAACTTATCTTTTGTACTCAATAACTCTTTACTTCTGAATAATTTTACCGAGGAAGAAGAGAATGAAAAATTCGATAAAGAGGGAAATTCTGTTTTTTTGGATGCTTTGCCTATCATTGCTTCTTCTAGTCAAATATCACCGGATATTTCAAAGCAAGACATAAGTCCTTTATCGAGTCCAACTCAGCCTGAAGAACAGCCATCGAATTCACGCACATCTTATGCTTCTTACTTCTCTGCAATTTCATTCAGCTCACTCAAAAGCTGTTTTGAAGAACCACAAGTGATTGAGACTGGTTGTAATACTATTGACAAGAATATTGAGACTCTAGAAGAGAGGAGAAGGAATTCTGAGAAAAGCATTGAAAAAGAGGCCAATACTAATGCCAATACTAATACCAACATCAACACCAGTACCAATACATGCTCCACTGGGTTATCAAGCCATACAATGTCTCCAAAGAGTAGCACCACTCCAGTAAAAAATATCGGTCAAAATACTCCTTCGACTACATCATCCCCAAACAGTGAAAGAAAAAAAGAAGCAGCGGCCTACTCCAAATACCAATACGACTTCTTGCCTCCTCGTGTAAATCAAACCCAAACATACAAAAAGGGTTCATTATACTATATATCTGAGAATGGAAAAGATGTACTTGTACTAAAGAAAGTGGACTGTAAAATGCATGTTGTAGCTGGAACAGTAAAAAAACTTCTTGAAAAGCTAGCTGATGACACAGCTCAAGGTATAATCACCAAACTATTTTACCTACTTTATATTAATACATATTATAGATCTTGATTATGTGGATACTTTGCTAATGAGCTACACATATTTTACGGATTCCCTGACCTTACTGGAAAGCTTAATCACACGTTTCCATCCACCTGAGCGTCCGGGTAGATTGAGTCATGTCCAGAAGCCTTCAAAATGCATTCAAGCAAAGTAGGTTTTTATTATTGCTTTTTGACTGAAAACAGTGTGCTCATCAATTGAACATACATACAAAACACACATTTGTCCATGCCATCTACTGTACACATGAATATACATAGAGTACTGAATGTTATTTCACGATGGGCCAAGCTACAGTGTCAGGACTTTAAGGAGATCACTCTTAGGAAGCAATTATTACAGTTTATCGAAAACAGAGTAACTCAGGCTGGCTTTAGTATAGAAGCAAGCTTAATTCAAAATTTATTAGATACACAAGTAAGTTGAACACATTCATATCATGCTTGCTTATGCAATACTGTTATTTATTTATTTAGCTTGAGCAACATGCACACAAAAGACATTCTCTGGTAGCATTGAGCTCTTACTCGCAAAGCTACTTCAGTGCATGGTCTATGTCGATGGAAGAAAATACCTATCCCCCTTCTCCCTCCTCTTCCATTCCCTCCTCTTCCATCTGTCGACCTCCAACTGTACCCAACGCAATGAGCTTTTCTTCTTTTAATTCAAATACTCCACCTGCTTCACCTACACTCATATCACCTGTATTTGGTTTGAATCTTGTACCTGGAATTATGTCCTTGAAGGCAAAGGACATAGCAAAGTACCTAACCATCGCTGATTTTTACATCTTTCGATGTATTACGGCTTATGAATATATGCACGGCCCTTGGCGTGACTCACCTCCTGAACAAGAAGGTGTCATCAACACAAGCGACTCTATTAGCTTGATAACACAAAGAGCCAACATGGTATGTGGCTAGAGACATTGGGTCTTTCGCTTATTTTTGTTAATAACAGTGTTTGACCAATAATATGGTTTGTACCCATGCTTATGCTGATCTATATCCATTGAATAGATCAGTCATTGGGTGATCCATGACATTTGTACTTGCCAATCACCTAAACAACAACGCAACGTTATCAAACATTTCATTGAGGTAGCAAAGGTAAATAATAATCATAGATTCATTTATTCTTTTCTCTATCTGGTTATTTTATAGCCCATGCCTTGTCTCTTGTTTTTGTTCTCATTCTGTCGTCGTCATTAGTGTTAACTAATCTATCCATCAGCTTTGCCTAGAATGGAATAACTTCCATACAAGTATGGTCATTACCATGGGACTTTTAAGCACTTCTGTTCAACGTCTACAAGACATTTGGCAATCCCTCTCCCACCGTGACACACATACATTCGGACTGTTACAAAGAAACCTGGATGTTGGGAACAATATGGCAGTGTATCGACAAGCCCTTGAAAAGATAAAACCGCCTATCATTCCCTTTTTTCCTCTTATTCTCAAAGATATCACCTTTTTTATGGAAGGCAACTCGACCTTGCTTACTCAGTCAGAGGGACTTATTAATTTCTCCAAGTTTCGTTCGCTTGTGCAGTTTTTGGACATTGTTCTCAAGTATACCAGTGAGAATTACTGGTTTGCAGGGGATCTCGAAAATCTGTTGTTCTTTCCAGAAGCATTAGTACACAGAGTATCTCGTGGTGCACCACTTGACTCGGTGGCAGAACTGGTAGAACTTCGAATTCAATCCGTATCGAAATGTTATAAAGATCCACAGTGTGGTGTTTTATTAGTGTAAAGAAAATGCACTTCCTAGCTGTGCTTTTTAGCCCTTCCATCCTACAAGAATGGACGTTTCTTTTTATAAAGGGCAATATCTCTAATGTAGGCTTTAAACTATAAGAATTTAATTTGTTTTGTATTATTAGAATTATTTTGTTTGATATTCAAGTGTAGGATTCTATAGCTACTTGCTACTGTTTTTCTTGTTGTTGAATAAAACAGTAATTGGGTGCCTCTGCCCTCCTATCTGTGGCCTATGCATGTGTATTCTAGTGATATAATTTATTGGGATACTACTTAGACTATAGCACTGATCCTTTAAGATTGATTAATATGCCTTCCAAATGCAACTCTTCTGTTTACATTTCAATCATGAATAGAGTCTTGATAAGTGCCCTATTTTCACAAAGATAGAGTAGAACAGTAAAATAGCACAAGTAAAATATATATAAAACCAACCAATCCTATTGGGCTAATAGTCATTAAAATTGTTTATTGAACTTCTCACTACTTGCAAAGGACGTTAATTATGGTTTTTTTTTTTGGATTTCTTATCCTTGGGAAAAATTATGAATAGAATAGTATGACTGCTTTCTATAGAGTTGGCTGGTGCTCTCAAAGAAGATTCCTTTGTTTCTGCCAAGATCGACTGCTCATTAGTCACAATCTAATTACTATCAGCATTCTCTGGCACTCCTTTATTATTCATCCTCTCATTGCTGAAAGAAGAGAAAGAAGAAGAACTGTCAATTGGTGTCATTTCGCCACAATCTATCTGTCTTGTTAAATCTGCTTTCGAAAGTCTGTACCTTTCTTGATTGAACAGAAAGAGAGCAAGTCTTGGTAATGCTCACCAAAGTTTGCTTCAGACTGATATACACATATACACATATACACATATACACATATACACATATACTATAAATACATACAAAAGCAATTATATATATATGTATATATATATGTTGGAGTAACTTGTTCTCATTAATAAGATTATTCTAATAGTTTAACCACCTCACAACTATAGAACATCGATTACCGGTATGTTGCTTTAGTGTATGTGTATGTGTATGTGTATGTAGCTATTTAAAGATAACCATCGTTGATACCTATATCTTAGCTTATTCTTTTTCTCTTCTACTATCCATTACTTTTCTCTTTACTGTGAGCCTATAAGGAAAGATTAATGTCAGCAAGCGAGGTGAATAAACCTTATAGTTAATCCATTAACATCTATCAAGAAAAGATAGGCTACTCAAGTTTATACTTAATGCATCTAAACTTCTATATACCCCTTTTATAGGATTTATGTGCTGTATGTAATGGTGCTAAATCTAGTAGGAAAGATCAAATCATTTATTGTGATGGTCAAGGTGAATTCAGTGCTTGGTTTTGGAGAGAAAACAGTATATAATAGTGACTCATTATACATGTCTACTTTTGAAAATGATTCTTTAGACTGTGATATTCCTGTCCACCAGTGCAAGTATTCTTAGCTATCTTTTATTTATTTAGATAGATAGATGAGACAGTAAAGATCATAAAGCCCATTATTATTAATCCCCTCTCATATTTAACTTGCTCTATAGGCTGTTATGGTGTAAAGGTTATACCAGAAGGAGATTGGTTCTGTCAACGGTGTGAAGATAGTGTATCAGTCAACGATACGGTAGGATAGCAATAGACTATTTATTTACTTTATATGTAACCTATATGTACATTGATATATATATATATATATTAGAACATAATTTGTTGTCTTTCTGGAGGAGGGGCAACAAAAAGAACCATAGTGCAAGGTGGATATATGCATGTTATCTGTGCTTTGTGGTGCAAGTCTGTCTTTCATGAGATAGAGCCCTATGCTTTTGACAAGAACATCATTGGTACAAGAGTATGTTATTAAAAGCATGTCTATATACCTATGATCTAACCTTATTATTCCAATAGGTGTGCTATTTGTGCAATGAGGTCAAAGGTATATGCGAAGAATGTGAGGATGAGTCCTGTAAAAAGTAAGTGATGTTTTAATGACATAATTTATGATTAAATGATTTACAGTTTTTCTCTTTCTTTTTCTGTCACTCTAGCTTCTTTCATATTACTTGTGCTGTGAAAGCAAACATCATCGACCCTATTAATTCAAAAAAAACTTATTACTCAACCTATTGTCAACTTCATCAGCCAGGGAAACCTCCTTTAGATAAAAATAAAATAGAGTCAGCTAAGGAGACTACTGGAAAATCCTTAATAGCAACACCAGTTCAGGTTTTGGAGTCAACTATAAAAAACATCCCTATGAAGCGTGTACCAACACCGATACACGATGAAACACCACACAAAAAGAAAAATAACACACCAGAAAACGAGATCTGCTTGTCTGAAAGGCCAAAAATGTATGTCAGCCTTCCTTTTTCAAAACAGAGTACTGTCAATACATTGGATGCACCACACACTGTACCATTATTAGAGGCACAACTGGATGAGTCAAAGTCAGAGAATGAAATAAATGGCACTACAATCAAGCCATCATCTAAAGGAAAGAAAGTGAAAAAATCATCTCAGATGGAAGAGACACAAGCCCCAATGGATGTAGAATCAAATGAGGTCAAGGCATTTGAAGGTGTATTTAATCCTGGGCTTCCTACTTCAGAGCCCTTTGTTCTAGAGTGTCTCACTCCATGTTCCAGTACTACAGAAGCATCAGAAACAAAACCTCTTTATAAAGCAGCGACTGCTCCACGAATAGCCATTTCACCTTTGCCTGCACATTCTGATGCTAACCAACATCCTTCTTTTGAAGAATATAAAAAGATAGAGACCCAACTCAAATCAGCTGTAAACGAGATTCGACGTCTAAGGAACTTCCGGAAGACAATCTCTCATATTTTTAAGAAGTTAAACAGTCCTCTTCTTGGAGGTAACTCACCTGACGAAGAAACGATCGAACACTATGTCAAGGATCTTTATAGTATGCTAGAAAGAACTACTCCAGTAACTAATAGTGACCGATCCAAGATTCAACAGTATGTAGAGCATATGATTAACAAATCTTCACGTACTTAAGAAAATAAAATAGTACTTTTTTTTTTTTAAATTTTTTTTTCAAATTTTTAATATATGAAATCTATTTATCTTCTTGTTTGTTGGTGAAGAATCTTGTAAGTGTTGTATTTGAATTTTCATGAGATTTATTTAAAAATAAAATTTTCTATAAACAAAGTCTTAGGAAACCCTTCTTTCATCAGTCTTATTAGAACTTAGTGTGTGTGGAATTATTTTTCTTAAAGAAAAAATCAGTCATAAAATAAACCAAGCGGCAAGAAACCTTCATTTAAAACTCCGTACTATCTTAATGAATAAATACATGCTTATTACTTTTGTTTTCTATCCAATATCTATTAGTCATAATCACCATCAATCACTATCAATAATCTGATAATATAGATATATACAATTCTGGTTAATTATTAGATCTATATTAATGTTTTATACTTCACTATACACGAGTCTATTAAGTCATAGGTTATCTTTTGGTGTGAATTATATTCAGGCGCCTTATGAGATAGGTACTGTATCAGACTTTTCGAACACTAGAGAGAGAAAAGAAAGACTTTGGGATGACTCTTATAAAGACATAAATAAATCTATTTTAGAAGAAGGAGAATAAGAAACAAGTCTTTAATATTAACATAAGATGGAGATACCAAGTAGTAATAAGTATCATACGTGTCTTTACTAGTTATTAATATTTTATCATAAAACCATCTTATATATATATAATAATAAATAAATAAAAGGATACACCAAGAATCTCTAATTCTTCTTAACCTCTAGATTAAATGAAAGGTTTTATATAAAGGATAAACAGTTATAGCACAGGAAAGAATTCAGTATTATAATTTTAAATAAATAAATAAAGTAAAGAATAAGCTATGGCCTTTAAAGTGTATCTTAATAGATTTTGAATTTTTATATTATATTATATTCTTTTTAACCTTAAACATACAGTGAAATGTATTGCATCAATGACACATGAAGTATAAACAAGCAGATACTAGGTCAATTATGCACTTATTCTTCACAGAGCCAAGCATGAATATTACTAAAAAAAAATTATAGTAGCCTATTTTATTGGGTGGGTAACTAAGGGCTGTATAATTTCATCCTATAGAGACATTTAAACTTTGTGCCACGCATCATGGACAATAAAATGCTTTACAGATAAGTAGTTCTTTCTTTTCTTTCTTTTCTTTTCTTTTTCTCCTTCCATCAGCAACTTTTATTTTTCATGCACTCTACTCATAGTGTCTTTATACCAAGACTGTTAAACAACAATACAACACGAGCTCAAGAAACCACATCTAGTCATCAAAAGTACATTATGTTAAGAGATACTTGTAACAACAAAAACTGTAGAAAATTCATGGAAATACACAACAAACAAAATCATGAGATCATTCGCTCGAATATAGAAAAGAGCAATAAAATAAAACTCCTTGGAACAGAACTATTAGAGTTGCAACGCAAAAACTATAGGCTGAGGAATGAAAACAACTACCTTAAAATGATCGACAGCCAGCCTAAAAAAGTTATGGAAGGGTGCTATGAAGAGCATCTAACACCTCCAGACCCAAAAGAGGCAATAAAGACAGCAGAGACAGCAGAGGAAGTAAAATCAGTAATCGAGCCTTTATGCAAAGAAAAAAAGACCAAGACATTACCTAAAGATACACAAAAAGGCAAAGAGAAAACAATGGAGTTTGTTGATCTGATTAGAAGAGAGAAGAGAGAGATAGACAAAACCAAAGAATCAATGACAACTGCATTTGTTTGTAAATCAAAAAGACCAAGAGAATCCTATAAAGCAGATGCAAAAGAGAAGCAGGCAGAGAGCAAACATAGAAACCAAAGAGTCAAACTACAGAAATGTTATGTATTGCCGAGTATCAAGGCAAAACTTAGAAGGGGAGATTATTTTACATTTGGGGACAATATATGACCTAATGATAAAGACAGATCTTATTTTGTATAAATACATCAATCAAAAAAGTAAATGAATGACACAACACAGCACAACACAACATAGCATAGCACAACTTATTAATTCATAAATAAATAGCATTAAATTATCTTATTGAGTGCATTTTTTGCATCTTTTTATATTTTTATTTCTCGGTTGTTCATTATTAGTTTAACGCTATGGTTTCTTCATGCACTTTCAGCTTGACTGTTTAATTTTAGTTGTGCATGAATTCATAGCAATGTATAGACTCAAAAGGGAAAGTGTAGTGTATCCATCCTGCATAGCTTACCTACTATGTCTTCTGTCTTTTTTTTTTTTTAAAAAAATTTCTCTTTAATTGTTATCTATTCTGCATGCATCTTTATTTACTATTTACATTCCTCGTTCTTTATCAAGTGCACAGTGACAGGTAGAATGAACTGTATTTTCCGAACAGACAGTGTGACTGCCATATATCTCAGTAGCATTCTTTACAACTGAACTTATTGATATATCTCCTTTATTACCTGCTGTATTATTATTTTCAATTACTACTTGATGTAGGCCCTTGTACAAGTGCTGTTTCTATGAGCCACCTGCAAGCGCCTGTTTACCTCACTACAAAAGAACAAGTGCATCCAAAGAGTCCTTTTGGGAACAGCCACCAGTATTTACAAGTCATACATTTGAGTGGCTGAGTGAATTTGTTAAGATTCGAAATAAGCAATAAGAAATAAGGAAAGAAAAAGAAAGAAAAAAAAAAGAAAAAAAAAGGTTCTCATTTTCTTGGCTTGAAGTTCCCTTTTTTCTACTCCTCTCTTTCTCTCTTCAGTGTCACTTACTCCATGCATATTGAGCGTTGTTATTTCTGCTCTGGGCCATGCTACCCAGGTCACGGCACTATGTTTGTGAGAAACGACAGCAAGGTATTGTGGACTTATTCTACTCGAGATCATGAGCTTATTCGTATGGATCTAGACATTCAGATTCTGCAGATCAAAGTGCCACAAGAACTTCAAGATGAAGCGTAACCCCCGTAAAGTACGCTGGACCAAGGCCTTCCGTAAAGCCAGTGGCAAGGAGATGGTCATTGTAAGTCTCAAAGAAGAAGAAAGAAAGAAAAAAAAAGAGTGCGCCCATAGACTCACTGTATTGCTATTAGGATTCTACCTTTGAATTTGAGAAGCGTCGTAATGTACCTGTTCGCTATGACCGTCACTTGATGTCCACCACGATCAAGGCCATGAAGCGTGTTCAAGAGATTCGCCAGAAGCGTGAACGTGCATTCTATAAGAACCGTATGGCTGGTAATAAGGAGAAGGACAAGGCAGATGACATCCGTGTGGTTCAGCAGAACATTGAGCTTGCACCTTTGGAGGCTAAGAAGCGTATCCAGGCCATGAAAATCAGTACAGAAAAGGCAGAGAAAATGGACATGGACGAGTAAATTCAGAAAAAAAATCACCCGCTCACTAGACACCCACAAAACACAAACACAGGCACAGGCTCTAAGCATTAAAAAGAAAAAGTCACAGTGGTGCGATGTGTCTATTTTTTTATTTCTTTTAAAAAACCTTATTTGCCTTGAGATTTGTTTCAATTCTGTAAATACAATTTCCTATTTTTTATAAACAAAAATAACACAGCTTTCATAGCAGAGGGGGTCCTCTTTTTTTTGTAGTTGTGTGGTAAAGGTGATTTTCCTTCTTCTTTTTCTAGTGGGTTGCTATGCCGAACCCCACAGACCAGTAGTTATGGCCTACAATTTGAACACCGCACTCCTCTTTCTACTGCTTGTGACTGGACTGGAGGATAGTATCTTCTCTTGTTTAGGTGTTTTTCTCTCTTCAAACTGCAACAAGGAGAGTGGGAGGGTGGTGGTATGAATGAAATCAATCATCAGACGAGCAAGAATTGACCTTGTCTGTACACCAGGCCATGAAGCCAGATAGACTCAAAGACAATCCTATGCATGACTTGTTGTATTAAAGAACAGCAATTCATCACCAGGGTTCATTCGTATTGAACTTTATGGATTATTTACTCGATAACTCAACAGTATTTCTCATTCACTAGACATATGGCTGTTTCTATAAAAGAAACGAAACGAGAGCCTATCCCCAATAGATAGAGATAGAAGCATGGAAAGGGCACTCCTTCTCGACAGACACTGCTCCACTCTCATGCAAGAACAGGTTCTTCCTGCCTATAAAGTTCACTCTTGGGATGTATTAGCTGACTACAACAATGTAAATATTGATACTTTGACCTGCTCTATTCTATTGAACATAAGCCTCAGTCTGCAAGATATTTCTTTTGTTTGAACACCCCTCTTCCTTCACTGCCTATCTGAATTCACAGGTTGTGTAGTGTAGTGTAGTGTAGTGTGTCTATAGGCCTATCGCAATCAATTCTTATCAGACAATAGACTATGGAAGATGTGTTCTATTTTCTATTACCATTAAAAAGATGAGATAAAAATAGACCTTCTGAATAAAGAAATAAAGTCTGGCGTGAACCCGTGACCAGCGATATTCCAACGGTAAGGACGAATGAACGGACAGGTCAACGATTGCTTTTTACACCCAAAACAGTGTCCTGATTTATTCGTCATCTTAGCAGTGATGGTTGCTATAGTAATGTCATTTATAGAAGAGACAAAGAACGATGAAATAAAGATGGGTGTGTAGTTTGATAAATAAGTCACTGCCTAAAGTCAAAAGGATACAGTAAAATATACAATACCAAAAAGAGAGTGTTTATTTGTTTATTTGTTTATTTGTTTATTTGTTATTATCTTTATTGTTTTTAATGATCTTCATACAAATATGCCACTTTTCAAATAGATACCCAATAGCATTGTGTTCATCTACAAAAAGAGAAAGAGGTCTCATTGACTAAGAATCGAATTGATTCTCTTATTGTTATCTTGTCTATCTACATTTCTATCTACATTTCTATCTACATTTACTCTCTCTTTTTTCATTACTACTATAGGATGCTGTAGTCATCAGATGGGTTTAGCCATGTCAGTGGAATCCCAAATCTATTGCCCTCTCTACAGTGCCTATGTGACTGCCATTTCCAAGGGCTAGGACAAACAGATACAGTGGCTGGTGGGACAGCGGGTGTTCACTTTCGCTTCTCCATTTATAGCAATTCACAAGTGGCAGTTTCTGCGCAGTATGGAGTTTGTTCAAGCAGTGAATCGATATCAGAAGATTCTACGTGAACAGTGCGAGAAAAAGACCACACACTATATCAGTAGAAAGAATGTACCAGAAATAGACACTATTTCTTGGTAATAAACGCAGACGATCATGTTGGTCATGAGGCTGATCTGCTTGTTACTATTCAACAGGTCATGGGTTGCGTCCAGTCTAGCAGTGTTACTGGAAGAGTATTCTTTAGGAATAACAGATGCCATGATACTGTGTGAATTGGAGTTAAAGGTATTGAGAACACTAGAGCCACAGACACGCCTTGGTGTTTGTCTGTCTACACCCTCATATACTGACTGAAGCCTACATTCTTCCGTGGTAGTGGGAGCGTTACTATTTTGATACACTTCGACGTGCCAGATACAGCAAGTTCATTTCTAATTTCTCTTATGTTTTCATGCATAAGATTGTGCATTAAACTTTTTGGCTGTCTTCTTTCTTAGACTTTTCTAGTATCGAATCTCTCTATGAGGATGATTTGATTACAGAAATAGCCCTTCATGTCACTGTAGAAGTCAGCAAGTATATACCAGAGTGTGATACTTATATCCTTTTTTTCTTCTTTCTTTTTTTTTCTTTTTTTTCTTTTTCACTGAATGAGGAGGATAGACGTATCTCTTCTACACTGTTTGTTATGTTTTGCTATGAGTATGAACTGAACTATCTTCTTAACTACAGCATTACGGGTTATAAATGTGATAGATGGTGTAGGAGAAGCCACTTTGGATGTATATCTCAATCCAAAGTTCAATGCATGGGCTGGTTTTCATATATCTTTGAATTCTGAAAGTATTCCTTTTCTACAAGTAAGAAAGAGATAGTAAAAGGGGGGTTTTTTTTTTCTTTTTTTCTTTTTTTCTTTTTAGATCTATGCATTCTTATGATTCTATGCCTACAAGGATCGTACTCTTCGAATGCTATGTAGTGGAAAGTTCAATAGGTTGGGAGATATTCAGCAAAATACTATTGCATTAGAAAGAAATCAGTGTATTGCACACACACTGTCGACTGAGAATATGATGTTTCAATTGGAAGAGGAGGAAGGTGCCTTTGTCCGTGAACATTTTCCACACACTGTTCGCCATCTTCTATTGAGTCAAGCGTCATTCCAAGAGCAGTCCTTTAGTCTTTGGCTCAAGGTCGTTGAAATAGAGTCGACTGTTCATGCTATCCCTGGTGCATTGCATGATAGCTCTGTGGATTATCATTCTACTCGTACTACTTATAAGAATGTGTATTTAGTAGACACTACGCATGATACTACGCCCATTGTTATGTGTTTCTTTGATGAGCATATTCCACTCACCACACTGTTTAAATCTGTAAGTAGAATGCACTGTGTTGCATACTGTCTATTGCCTATGAATGACTCTGTATTGTAGGGTGATTATATAGGTGTTTATCATCCTAGTCTACAGCATGAACACCTCAATGACACCCAGAGATCCTATGGGGAGGTTGTGCTTGACTATTGCCACACTACTGTTCTCTTTTTCATGGAGGAAGCATGTGCAGAAATAGCAGGTGTCCATAAACCACCGCCTGTCACTGATGAAATAACAGTAGCACCAACCCACCGAAACTCCCAAGTAAGGCCATAAAGAGTAAAAAAGAGAAAAAAAGAGAAAGAAGAAAAAAGAAAGAAGAAAAGGACATGTTTGACAGCTCAGTCTGTAGGGAGATATGGACTGTACTTGGGATGTGGAGCGCACCACCATAGATAAACTCGTGCACAGTATGTTGAATGTTACACTCTTTGGACGCATTGCACTTATTGGCAAGAATGTAAGTCAGCTATAGAATCCAATAAAAAAACAAAACAAGTAGAAAAGAGAAAGAGAATTCTGATTCAGTGCCAGACACCCTTTGTTGATGGAAGCGATAACATCATGGACCGCTATACAATGCGTATTGTGGATGAAACAGGCAGAGTGGATGTTACACTGTGGGAGGAGGTGGGACGATCAACACGCAAATGGAGAGAAAAGGACTATGTTCTACTGTCCAACCTCAGCACCACCGCCTGCCATGAAAGTGACAAGGGACCTCAGTGGTACATGAATGGTAGTGAGGCCTACGAGACCAAAGGATTCAACGGTAAATGTTTCATTGGCTGTTGTATTCTTCCTGCTAGTAACACTGGAGCTGTGGGCGGATAGTCACTCATATCAAGAGTATGTTGACAAGCTCAGTGTTTCGACATGTTCGTCTATTCCAGGACATTGGTAAAGAAGACCATTGGCAGATGGAAATGACGATTGTGGGTTGGGAGCTGCACCTGAGAGATACACAGGAGGCTGTGGTGTGGGACGAATACACCGAGCGATATAGGGAACCAAAGAGGGTGGAGGAAGAAGAAAAGGCCTATGACCCTTTTGGCTTTAGCACGAGGACGATTGGAAATGCTATCATCACAGATGTTCGTAAGTCACGGACGGAAGAGCAGGAGAAAATCGGCAGACATGTTTTAGAGAAGAGCATGAGAACAAACAAGCTGACCTTTAATTCTTGTCTTTTGGATGGGATATTCTGTTGCTATGCGACAGATGATGCCTGTCTCCACCCTGTCTCTAGGACTGAGAATCAAACCAAGACGAGAGATCAAGAGCAGGAGCAGGAGCAGGAGGCGGCAGTCATAAAAGGCAGGCTAATGTGTGTCCACTGTGAATGTGTCATTCCACCGAGTCAAGTTGTACAGGCCTTCCAGAGCAGACAGGATACGTCAGAGGACAATGATCCATGGAGGGGTTGGATTGCATGGCGTTTGGATGATGGCAGTGGGCAGACATTGCTGGCTAGTGGATGTGAAGAGGTACGGTGTAGTGTATAAGAAAAGTGTATAAGAAAAGTGTAGATCGGTAGACAGAGATAGGCATAGGCAGACAGAGGTGAATTAGAGGTGAATTAGAGGTGAATTGGAGGTGAATTGGAGGTGGAGATGGGTGGGCGCTCTTCCGAACATCTCAACAAGCCTCGAGCTGAAAGGCGATGTTATGCGTGCTGACTGTATTTTTATGGGATAAAATGTGTGCTCTTAGACCATCTTGAACATTCCTGCCTATCGCTTCAAGTCCATGTCACACAAAATACAAACAACCTCTTTGGATAGTGTCATGGGCAAATCCTTTTACTGTTCACTCACAAGAATGGTAATTCATACACACCAGAAGAGACATATTACGCCGTGTAACATTGGAGATTAAGTCTGTATTTCCTTCTCTTATTATTAGTCACCTGCCTACCACCGCATAGATCAAGCAGCCATGTTTCGAAAAAACGCCTTTGATGGAGCTTTGATTGTTTAATTCTCTGCTAATCAAAGTCCAACCACCACAAGAGAACACTTTTGTAGGAGATTTTTTCTTATTTATTACTTTTTATACTTTATATTTTATATTCTTATTTCTTTGTTATAAATCTGGAAGGTGTTGAAAACGTGGTGTTTCCAACTCGTCACATTCGACACCGACATTTGCTGTTGATTTATTATATATTTTAGGTAGGACAATTCACGAGCTCACTTAATATAGTTGCTAGGATGCCTTTTTTCTTCTCATTTATATTTCATGTTACTACAATAAAACAGATCATTTATAAAGCAAGGAAAATCCCATTTCCCTTGATTTTCTGTTTTTTATACCACTAATTCTCAACTTCCACACTCCTTCGTCCCTTTCTCCCCACAGTCTAAGAATGAAGTCCACTCTCATTTCTGCTCTTGCTGCCTTTGCTGCTATCAACACAGTCTCTGCTGTCACAGTATGTGCTAGATAGATAGATAGATAGAAGAGAGTGAGTGAGTGGAGGAAGACATTGAATGTGTTTATCCCACTAAACTCCAATCATTTGTGCCTATGGAAATAGAAATTAAGACGACTCATTTCTTTTCTCCTTGTTTAGTTTGTCACTCCTTGGTCAGAGAGCAACTGGGTAGGCCATACACTACAGACACTTCTCATTGGACAGTCATTGATCTTTTTCTATTCTACAGGTCTCTGGTGGACACGGTAACATTACTTGGACCAGCACACCTGCTGATAGCACCCTCAACTGTGAAATCCAAATGCTGAACGGTAACGCCACCAGTGCAAAGTAAGTAGTGACACTAGAACAGAGACATACCACTCGGGGAGGGATATGAATTATCCAATAAGAATGAATCAAGCAGAATGCCATGTCTGCTCTTATTGGTGTCTATTTGGGACGTCTAGCATAATGGGTTCTTTATTTCTTATTCTGTCCAAATGTCTCTAGTACTTATCTTTTTCTTTTTCTTCTTATATTAGCCTTGTTGCCTATGTCACCAGTGCTGCTTCCCCCGTTCCCTGCTCTGTTGGAAAGTTCGATGTACGTAGAAAAAGAAACATAGTTTTATTGATACAAAAAGACAGTCACTAAATACACTCTGCTGTTGACCAATACTATTCCTATAGATCTACCCCCTCAATGACTTTGATTCTGGCAAATACTCCCTCCGTATTGGACAGTCTGCCACCAACAACTGGAGCTACTCTGGTGTCTTTAACTTTGTTGGTAACGGCACCATCAAGCCCCTTCTCTTAGCATGTAAGTTGCAGATGGCAAATGATAAAGAATAAACAAGTGGACTGATGGAATGGCTTTGTTTATCCTAGCCTCTGCTGGTGTTGCCCCTGGTGCTGCTACTGGTGCTGCTGCTGCTACTGGTGCCAACCCCACAGGTGCTGGTGTCATTACCGCTTCAGTTAGTGGTGCCAAGCCCACAGGTGCTGCTGCTGCCTCTGGTTCTGCTGCTTCTCAGAGCAATAAGCCCTCAAGTGCTGGTATTCAATTGAGTGCTCAGAACAATGCCATCCTTGCTGTTGCTGGAGGTGCCATGGCTGCTCTTGCCATGCTTCTCTAATTGTAATCATAATAAATACAATCAGCTATCTAATCTTAATACACATTACTTTTTTCTTCTTTTCTTTTTTGATATTAGCATTTTCTTATTCGGATATTTCTCATGGACACGATGAGATGCCATAAAATTTAGATTCCCTGATGGTCTATTGTATCATGTCTTGCTGTGTATGTATTTATGTATTTATGTATTTATGTATGTATTTATGTATTTATGTATTTACATGTCCTTTGCATAGTTGCATCTATGTATCTATGTATCTATGTATCTATGTATCTATGTATCAGCATGTAGGTAACACCCGCTTTACAGGTTGAGAGTAAAATCCAACAAAGAGAAGAGTAGAAAATATACACAGATATACATATATAAATACATTAATATAAATACATACACAATGTCTGCAATGAATGGATAGTTGGTATCACCAGAAGTGTTAAATGAATACAAATAACCCCGCTTGTGTATATGTTTGTTTGTTTTGTAATTAGCCAGGAGTTCACATGTGTCTGAATAAACCAACCATCATCACTCTACACATTGTGATTCTATCTGTCTAATCTCCCTTGATGGCACCAGTACATCCATTCACTGATCTACCCACTGATCTACCCACTCGTGAGACTAAAATAACTCACCTCTAGGAATAGAACAGAATAGAATAGAAGAGAATAGAACAGAACAGAACAGAATAGAATAGAACAGAACAGAACAGAACAGAACAGAACAGAATAGAATAGAATAGAAGAGAGAGAGAGAGAGAGAGGTGGAAGGACCTGTACTTTTGTAATAGAACAACACTTGCTTAAAATGCAGTCCATAAGATACAGGCACAGAAATGGAGATAAGCATAGAAATACGCCTCCATTCAAATGATAACTAGTCACTGGAATAGATAAGCGGAAGAACCCTCTCCACCAATCTCTCTGGTTATTTTCATGTTCTGCTTTCCCTGTTGGTTCTATTCAAGTATTGTTTGTAGCACAGATGTCAAAGTGTGTGGGCTTTTATAGTTGCAAATCCTCCAGTTCGGAAGTATCCGATGATATTGAATAACCTGTTCCATTTAGAAGTATTGTTTGTTGGACAGTCACTTGTATATGGTATTACTGTGGTATTTATAGAGCGTTGCTATGGTATTTATAGTCATGACGCTGGAAATGCCTTGAGAAAGAGACCCTTCAGGGAACATCGAGGAAACATTGGGAGAATAAGGAGGTGTTATTGCAGGGTAGACATAAAATGATCGTTGTCTCCGATAGATCAAGGGAGTGACTTCATGCACCATCACGCCAACTCATCCTACTTCATCAATAAATACACAACTCCTTTTGATTGCTCCGTGCATCAGAATCAACAGTCTTTTCTTCTTTCTCTTCTTTCTTTCTTTCTTTCTTTCTTTCTTTCCTCCTTTTTAACAGATTAGCACAGCAAAACCTATCCATTCCATTGTTCGTCATTATGGCGATAAAGAATATCACCCAGTCTCTCCGACATTTCCAGAAAAGAACTAAGGACACCCTCACAACATCCCCTCCTGCCACCTCCTTATCGCCACCCAAAGTCACTCCAGCAACAAATCAAGATACTCTTATGCATGGCATTGGCCCTTACTCTTTCCAGTATCCATTGGGAAGTGGGAAGTTCAGTCAGGTGGTATTGGCAAAACACTACAATGGACTCCAAGTGGCTATCAAGGTAGAAATGTCCCCAAGAAGTGGCCTGTTTCTGTCCTAGTTCTCATTCTCATATGTATTCCTGTTCTTTAATAGATGATTGACAAGCAGGCCCACGATTACAGAGTCATGTCTCGCCTAGTGCGTGAGATTGATCTAATGCAGGCACTTCACCACGATAACATTGTCAAGCTATACGAGACATTTGAGACCTGCGACACTCTTTTCCTTGTCATGGAATATATCCCTGGACTCAATTTGGATGAATATCTGAATAAAATGGGTGGATCATTGGGAGAAGAAGAAGCAAGAGACATCTTCCGACAGTTGGTATTGGCTGTTCATTACTGCCATTCCCAATCCATAGTGCACAGGGACTTGAAGGTAACTAGACCTTTTCCCTTCACCAAGGATTCATGGGTCAGACACCCAATATTCTTGTCACTCCCACAGGTAGAATAAAGCTGGCTGATTTTGGTCTTGGCAATAAGTTTGGACGACAGCGACTCAAGACTATTTGTGGTAAACAAAGACAATGAAAAAACAATGAAAAGTTTAAGAGATAGATTTGAAATAGGCTCAATGCTGTACTATAGTCCTGAGATTATCAGTGGCCAAAAGTACCATGGCCCTGAAGTGGATTGCTGGTGTCTTGGCATTGTTCTGTTTAGAATGACAGCAGGCTGTGAGCCTTTTTCCCGTGCGCATAGTAAGTTATGAGGAGATGAAGAGTGCACCGACTCCCTTATTCATCCACAATCTACTGTGATGTATTCATCTACCTAGCTGTGGGCGAGTTAAAAAGAGATGTCTGCAGTGCCAATATAGTCATCCCACCTCACCTAAGCCCTGCTCTTCAAACAACCCTCCGGAAATGCCTTGATGTTGATAGAAGGAAGCGATCAAGTATTCGACAGGCCCTTGAGAATGATCCTTGGCTCACTGATTTCGGAAGACTCAAGTGCCCCATGGAAGAGATCCCAGCAGCATTGTCTTTAGATCCACCTTACAGTAGAGAGGAGAATGAGCCTACTGACCCCTCTTCCTCTTCTTCTACTACTAATGCATCATCCTCTCTACAGCATACTTTGATCTACCACCCCATGAACCCCTCTACCTATTTCACAGCACCCTCCTCTGGAACCACCCGCCATTTCTCCTACCGCCATCAGCATATTGAGCATTTACGTACAGACCTCTTGTATTCTATCCGAACCACCCTCCATGAACTAGGCATACGTCCCACTGAACGATGGGAGACACTTTCTGTTCGACTTGCCATGCATGCACACTCCTTTAAACTGTCCAATGTCATGCATAGACTGACCAAGGACCGTGTATTCTACTGCTTTCTCCATACTGCCCCCTGTCCTCCTTCTGATACCGTCTCCTCTGACTCCACCTCCTCCCCCGTCCTCCCATCCATGTACGATACAAACCACTCTCTCTCTACTCGGCATCATTTCATCTCTCTTCTTCAAAAGGTGTTTCAATTGATGGGCATTACCTACTTACAAGACAAGCAGGGTGGATTTGAATGTGTCCTTACCCTTCGCAACCCACCCAACGAATCCTCAGAATCCCTCGAGAGTCTACGGGGGGGGAAGGATCCACCAAGCGACTCTCTCTTCCTCCCTTTTCTCACTTGACTTCTTCTGCCACTCTGTCCTTTTTCACTCGCCCAAAACTCGAGACACAACCTACCAAACCACCCAAACAAAAGGAAGGTGTAGTTCAATTTACAATTCAGTTAGAGATACAAAAGTCTTCTTTAGTAGGCTATGTGTATGCGATTCGATTCTCAAAGAAACAGGGTTCAACTGCTGTATTTAAAATGGCCAGTGGTTGGGTAGCCCGTGTGATGGGATTGCACTAGATGGATGTATGGATGTATGGACAGATAGATAGATAGATAGACAGATAGATAGATAGACAGATAGACAGATAGATAGATAGATATAGATATAGATAGATGTATATCTATATCTATATCTATATCTATATTACCTGATCCCTCTCTTTTCTTCTAGAAGAGAGAAAGAGAAGAAAGAAAAAAGAAAGAAACCTGTAAAGATGTAAAGATGTAAAGATGTGTGTAAATATAATGCTGTTTCTTCTTCTTTTATTCTCCCAATACAATGATATTATTTACTTCATCAGCTTCAATGGCTGAACTGTCGCCCATGTCTTTAATGGCTGTACTCTTGTAACGTCCTCTAAGGATTTCTTCATCTGTCCAGCCATGCAGTGTGTCTTCTGCCTCTTGATCAGAAAGGGCATCGTCCGTGATGGAGCCAGTGGTAGAAGATCCACTGGACCTTAAACCATCTTCATCGCCAAAAATAGCAAATACTTCATCATGGTTCATGTCTGTCGCTACCATAGGATGGGGTGTTCTACGGGGAGAAGAAGGAGACGTGGGTGTTTTGGGAGGGGTTCGACCTGACCGTCCTAGGAAGGTGGTGGGTGGTGGTTTGGTGCTTCTATGGGATTCTACTATAGCAAATGACTTTTGGCGTTGACGTTTATTCCAGTGTAGACATTCAGAAAGGGAATTGAACCAATCTGTGGCCTGGTCATTCTTGCACACCTGTATCCATGGAAATAGATAGATAGATAGATAGATAGAGAAGCGTGAGTGGCGGGTCAAATGAATACATCCACATCTACATCTACATCTAAAACTTACAGTGGGAAAGGGGTATTTGGAAGCAGTCACCTTGATGTGATCTCCCTCTATGCAAATGACAGGTGAGTCTATACTGCTCATGTTCAGATGGCTATTGTTTCCTTACGCCGAAGTTCAACACGACCACGACCATCAAAACTGACCCATGCAGTATTACGTGAATTATAAGGCACACAAATACGCAACTCCATTGAATCTGGGACAAGTGTGGGTCGAAAGGAGAGGGTATGTGGGCAGATGGGTGTGATTAAAGTAGCACGGATTTCAGGATGGGTCATGGATCCTCCTGCTGATAACTAAGGTGTTGATGTGTTTTACTTTAGTTTTCTCTTTTTTTTTCTCTTTTATATATATATATATTATTAGGCAAAGGCGACTTACTGAGTAGGCTGTGCTTCCTGTAGGCGTGGAAATGGCCAAACCATCTGCCTGTACAGTTGTAAGATGTTTATCATCACCAAATAGCTCCAGTAGACTCATGTAAGGACTGGGCCCACGATCAATCACCAGATCATTGAGAACATGATACTTCTCAACAGGAATGGTTGTGAAGCAGGGAATGGATCGATAGTCTGTTTCTGTAGTGTCAATGTCCTTGATGGTCTGTGAAGCGTGCTCATTGGTGTCCTCATAGTCCTCTCCATCCACCTCACCAAACTTCTTGAGGAGTTTCTTACGAGGTGTGCACCATTCGCCCACGGTGATTTTGCCTGTAACAAGATTGCGCTTTATCTGGCGTAGGTTGGGGATGTGAGGATGTGCGTGGTTGACTCGTCGATACACTGTGCAGGACAATCGACCTCTTAGGTTGATGCGAACACCCTTTTCCATGGCATGCGTCAAGTAAGCATCGTATTTCTCGAAATGAAAAGGAGTTAGGAATCCAAGTGAGCCTAGATGAAAAGGGATAATAGGTGGAATGAAATCCTGGAATAGCCACGAGGCAAACAAAACCTATACAACAATAGCAAGGGCAAGGGGCAAGGGGCAAGAACAGTAGCCGCTGTTAGCTAATGTAGAGAGGGAGGGAGTCTCCTTGATAGTCACTTACTGTGCCATCTCCACCCAGCTACCATGCAATTCATTATCATTATCATCATTATCATTATGAAGAGTAATAATAATAGTAATAGTAATAGTAATAATAATAGCAGAGTGAATTGTCTAGATACATAGCAAACCCCCACCCACTCTCCACTGTTTCTTCTTACTGTAACAATAAAATCAAATAGCTTTGGCTGGGAAGATATTAATTCAGGCGTCCAGAAGCGTAGTTTGTTATGCATTGAAAGTGAGTCTGTATCGAATGTCCTGCATCCCTTCAACTTGCTATCCACATATCTACAAGAGAGTCAATGCTGCTGCCTGCTGTGTCTGTTGTGTCTGCTATGCCCACCCCTTTTGCAGGGTAGCTTACACTGTTATCCCACTGGGCTGGCCATAGCGTGGTGTCTCAATCAGCCAGTCTGCCAATTCACACGTCATCTTCACCAATCCATTGTCATTGGGCTTGGTGATAATCAACACAGACTGAGGGTTCTCCCATGTAATACGTGTCTTGCCTAGGACTGGCGTTAGCTACAAGCCTATACAAGTCGCCTTTTTTTCTTTCTTTCTTTTCTCTTGGTTGCTTACCCATCTTTTTGGCGACTTCTCTTACTACCTCTGCGGTATCTGAGAGATGTGATGCCTGTGTATGGCGGTGCTGAGAAGACGGAGGGTTGGCATAGACATCAGAGGAAAGACATGATTCATTTTTGGCAGACTTGGACATTGGTTTGGGTGTATAAAAAGAGAAGAGGGCGACTTTCAATGACCGGTTATAAACTAAGAAAATAAATAGTGTCACATTTAAAGTTGCTCATTTATTCATCTATTCATTTATTCATCTGTTTATTCATCTGTTTATTCATCTATTCATGTGTATAACAAAGAACAATGGACTACTGCTTAATACACATCAGTCATAGGCACAGATAATGAGGTTGGAAGTGTGTGGTTGTGTTTTCTCGAGGCTAATTCATCGATTCTTGGGTCTACTTACCAAAATATCCTTCCGAAAGAACACACCTTGGATGAGACAAGTGAAAACAAACAGAAAGAAACCCAAGGAAATCGAGCACGGATGCCTTATAGCCTCCAATAGGATTAAGAATAGGACAAATGTGTTGCTGAAGGTGGATGATAAATGAGTGCGTCTCCTTCAGGGTGCAAAGACGCCCTGTGTGTTACTCTGTTCTGAGCCAATGCCTTTTCGGGCAATTATCATCCTGTAGAGCAGTGACAGGCATCTTTCTTTATCATGAGGGGTCACTGCTAGCACCCAATCAACAACTGGCCAATGGGAAAGAAGGAAAAGGTGAGCACATAAAATGTAACTGCTTACTCTAGATGACAAATCCAGGCCTCGGCTAAACCTCTTTTTCTTTCTTTTTTCTTTTTTCTTCTTCCTGGTGTGTTGCGGAATAAGTTGAATCACTTTACTGACTTGTGATTGGCTAACAGCGATAGTGTGTTATTGACTGTGATGTATGAGTAAAAACAGAGAAAGACGAATGCTTCAGTCCCATGTTTTCTTGTCTTCTTATTCTCTTGGTTAATTGCGTGGGGGACTTTAGTAGAGCTTATTCCTTAAAGTTAAACGCTGTTTGGTGTTTGGAGAGACAATCTTTGGTTGTAATAAAAATATTGGCGGTGTTGAATAAAAGCACATTGTAAAAAAAAAGTCCCAATAATAATTCTAAATTTCATGCAAGAAAATAAAGTAAAATAGCTATTGGTCAATGAGTATCCTAAATGAAATGAAATAAATAAATGCAGTGTTGAAATGACTCAGTACGCATGACTCAATAGATATAAATATAAAGAATAAAGAAAGGGAAGAGGTAGAAGAGAAACTAATCTATACTCGGTACTAAAGCAGACTGGCCATTCTCAAGGCAAAGATACATCTCTTATTGGGAGAATGCAAGTCTTGTCTTTTAATAATGATAGGACAGCACCCAACTCATGCAAAAAAGAAGTCTATACTTTATGTCTACACATATAAACATCGGAGTAACTGTGGTATTCATCATGGATACTTTAATCAACAAAACCCGTTAAATAATAGATAAACTCATTTTGGTCTTTATAGGGTATTTTGAGTTTTTCTTCTCTATTTCTCTGTATAGTTTATCATTTTTATTTCTACAAACTATATTCTATTTTTATTCTTATGCCGACATCATTGTTGATGTATACATTAGTATTTCATATAGATAATATGAATGATCTACATACACTATTTTCGGAAAGCAGTCGCAAAACATCAGAGAAAAATTGTACTCTTTTTTCATTTTTTCTTCTTCTTTTCATTTCTTGCACGATTCCATTAAGAATATTGCACAAAGTATGCGGAATTTATTAGAGGGTATTTCTACTTGACCATGTTTTACATTTTGAAGAGTAATAAAGAAATCTCTTGGGATGACTGATAAGAACATCGCTAAATACTCCAGTGATCCTCATATCTAACGTCTCGCTCTCTAATAGCTTTCTCCTTTTAAGCCTACTCTTCACAATAGACCAGAGTTGCTCGATGAGATTAAGCTCAAGAGATTAAGCTCAAGAGATTACCACGGAAGAAATAAACAGCCATAGCTATAACTTACAACACGTCTATCCATTCTTTTAATGAAAGTGTGCTTTCTTAAATGATAATGCACACTTTTCTGTTATAAAGTTGTAGCCTTTCTGGTGGCCTTGGGCTTTGACTGAGGCTCCTCAGGTGGTTTTCCAAGTTCAACGAAGTACTCTAGTCTACCCTATTTTGAAGAGAAAACCATTCTTTATCTGCATCCATCAATATGAGTTTATTATTTCTCAATTCATCAATAGCATTTTCCTGTCCATCTCTATAGTAAATCTGTAAGCTCATTGTTGAAGAACTAATATTTCTCAGGTGTGCAATATTTTTCCCTGAGTTGTGCGATTACTTTCCGAAAATAGTGTACAAGCATATCAATGATCTACGTGCATATTTAAAGTTCAAAGTATTATTATTATTTTAGGTGTGATTTGCTATTCGCGCATTGGACATATTAGCCACCCTGTGAGATCGTATGAAGAAAGATGGGATATACATAGAAACACTTCAAATACAAAAGTGAAAAAATGAATGCAAAGAAGAAGGAAATATAAAGAAAAGAGAATATAAAACCTCAAATGAGGGACAAATGATGAGAAATGAGTAGAAATGACAGTAGATGCTAAGTTAAGAATAGGCATCCAAAAAGGCCATAATGCCAGCAAGGAAACCAGGACACCAAAAAAAGATAACCATCATCCTATGGTAATCCGAAATCCGACGAGGGATACTTAGAGCAACTTGGATAATCCTGAGAATATATGTAGCAACTACACTAGCAGCTTCTGGCTTTGCTAAACGGGTTATGAATGGGTGGTAGAGAAGTATTTACACTCCATGATAGTGTTGGTATTCCTACTCAACATACCCATCAGCAGCCTCAACGAGCAAGCTACCAGATGATGGATCTATTTAGGGTACATCATTGCCTTTGAGAAGCTTATGGAGTCAAGCCCAAACTAATGTCTATTCTTCATTTTCATTTCTATACATTTCTACTTATTTTTCATTATCTTTTCACTTTTGTATTTGTAGTGTTTATATGTATGTCTTAATTGTTCAAAAGCTATGATAAAGTGGCTAATATGCCCAATGTGCAAATAGCATTTACACCTAAAATAATAATAAAATAATATACTCTGGACTGTATGTTATGTCTTGATATGAAAACAGTTCGGAATATGAAATATCCAGGTTTGCTTTCTGTTTACTTTATTTACACCAGAGCGTAGCTATATCAATTCTTTACCTTCATTACTCAATGTCTATTTCATTCATTGAAGAAGCAAATGACATTAAAAAAGCCTTCACGAATGAAGAAGCAACCATGACTGAACAACCAACCAACACAGAGAAAATGGACACCAATAAACAGAATTTCAGTGATGAAGATACCCATAAGACTCGTAAAAAGGGAAAACGTGTTGATGAAGACATGCGCAAAACTATTGTACATGAGAATAAGGTCAATAGACTCAGTCAATGGAAGATAGCGGCTATGGTTGGCACTAGCCAACAGACTGTTTTCAGAATCTTGAAGAGGTTCAGGGAAAACGGCACTCTTGAGTCCATAAAAGATAAAGAGAGTGTATGCATAGGTACCAAGGAAGATGACTTGGAGAACTTGAAGGAAGAGCCACAAACCACTCCAGACAATGAAGAGATTAAGCATTAACAGGATTAATTTATTTATCAAGCCCACCTTCTACAAGCTGATGAAACAAACTAAGTTTTCCCTATAAAATAGTGTATCTGAATATGTCTTCATTAACAAACATAAGAATTAGACTGTGACTTGACCAATGCTACTTTACTGTCTGATATAGCGTCAAAGTAATAGACTAATAAGAGACCTCTTTGTATTTACAATGGATAATATAGTAATAAAGAAAACAACTCATGAAAATGAAATGAAAACTTTTCATTTCAGTTTATAAAATCTAAAGCTTATACTACAACTTAGAATATTTTTATTTTTTGGGTGTAATTTGCTATTCGCGCATTGGACATATTAGCCACCGTATGAGGACTTTTTGAAGATTTAAGAATAAACATAGAAACACTTCAAATGCAAAAGTGAAAAAAATGCAAAGAGAAAGGAAACACAAGGACAAAGAAACACAAAACCTCAAATGAGTGGAGATGGTGGTAAAATGAGAATTATGAATAGGCATCCAAAAAGGCCATAATGTCAGCAAAGAAACCAGGACACCAAAAAAAAGATAACCATCATCCTATGGTAATCCGAAATCCAACAAGCAATCTACCGGCTGATGATCCTACTACAAAGTTAAGTAGACGTGGCTCGATCAATGGCTCGCAGCAGTATTAACAGACTGGGCTAAAGATATCTTCATTTAACAAAAAGACTTAACTATGCACAGTAGAAAATTTAGACAATAGTCAATAGGATGAACGTCTTGTGGTGGGGCAGGAACTAGGAAGAACAAGAACGTGGAGCGTTCTGTGCATATTTAAAGTGACCAAAAGAAAGAACCCGGATATTTCAAATTTCGTATATTTTCATACAAAAAAAAACATACACTATTTTTTCTTTTCTCATAATGATACTGATATATAAATATAAATATAGTATTTATGCTATATAACACCTTGAATAATTTCTATAGAACCTCTGAAATGTATATAAAATATACTATCACCGAGAATTGCTCAGCCATCTTTTACCAGATGCTGGATCAAAATTTCAGTGATAAAGTCCATGTTGAAAAAGAAAAAAAAGGAAAGCATATCTTCTTGATTCTAGTAGGCCCCAAAAATAGATCCATTGGACGCATGAACAATGGCAAGAAACAGTTTAGTTGGGTGAGTTCAGACGAGAGCTGATGAGCATTAGCAGGAGTATCAAAGCCATCAGGCAACATATCACAGCCTTTAAGTCTGAGCATGTCCTTGAGAAGAGGTTTGGAGGTAGTGGAGTGGTGAGTATGGATTGTAGTGGAGAGTAGAATACACCCCGACAAGTCCATCAATGTCTTGGGAGAAGTCTACTACGATGAACTCAAACATCTCTCCCATAAACTATAGAGCCAGCTATTGTCTACAGAAGGATAATGCTAGACCCCATACGAGTAAAACAACCCAATGAGAGGGTGGTGAACAGTGTATTAGTGACTATTTAATAGTCCTTATAATAATGATTCCAATTCAATGGAGTATCTGTGAGATTCACTAAATATTATTAGAAAGAAAGAAGAGGGTATATTTTCACCCAACAGAAGCTGGAGGCGGCCCTGGTGCTGGCATGAGGCGGGGTTTCCAGGCTGTCATTGATGCCAAAGATTAATAGTAGTTACTAAGTGGTCTTGAAACTACTTTTATGTATGTTAAACACTATTCTTTTTATGTATTGAGCTCTTTATGTTTCTATCTAATGAATTCATAAAGCTATTACACTATCAAGATAAAGTATGAAACTATTTAAAAAAGGAGTTTTAAAAAGTGAGTTATTTTCTTCAGGTCACTTTACTTTATATTTTATTGTGGTGGTCTTGGTGTGCTGGATCCGTCCACTCAACAGGCCTCCCTCCAGTTTCGTTGGCTCCTTCCTCTCTTTTGTCCTGTCACTCAATATGCTCTCCTTCCTATTATCTGGCTTTGTGCCTATTTTTCTTATCATATGTCTCTTTCTTCTTACTTTTATGCCTCTGATTATGTCTTTTCTTTTTTCCTGCCTTTCATTCTGCTTTGCGTCTGCCCCATTCACATTCATTCAATCTTCTTTTCTCGGCTTTTGACCGTCTTCCCCTCCCACAATTGTGCAGTGACTTGTCTCCTGCTACATGTCTTTGCCTTCCCCTGTCATCCATATGGATATCATCAACCACCGACCCCACTCCAGCTAGGCCAGGCCTCAAAAGCCTTACAGTTGCCGATGCTTATTATTATGACCTCCCCACACAATCCTTACAACGTCGTCCTCGGACAGATTGGCCAATGCGCCCTTACCTCCTCTCTCATTTCTTCCGTGATGTGGATAACCATCACATCATCCACCCTCCATTCTTCATCCACTCATGCACTCCTCATATGAACCCACAGTCATCATATTCTGATACTGTGGATATGCCTTCTTCTCCCCTAACAATATCCTTCTTCAACTCGCCACTTGCACTCCTCATCACAAGTTTTCCGCTCACTATGCTATACAACACCTATGCCAAACTCTTCTCCTGCTGCCTTGCTTCCACCCAACAAGTGGAAAGCCTTTTGGAAGGCACCTATGTCACATGTGGCAAGGAATGTTTGGTTTTGCCTGTTGCATGGCAAACTGTCCTCCTCATCACTCCTACACCACATTATGCCCACCATCGTCCTGTCTCCCTCTTGCCGCCTATGCTCTCACTCTTGCCACAGTCCCGAACATTTCTTAGTGACTTGTCCAAGGGTTTGGCCTGTCTGGATGTCCGTTTTGCCATATTGGCTCAATATATACACTCCTTTGCAAGCAGATACTATCCGACATTTAAATTCCTTTTCTCTTCCTCCCAATGGACCTCTGACTAGTAGTCAGGTCTTTGGTGCAGTTCTCCAGGCAATTTGGCATGGCTACTGGGCCAGCCACTTCCACAACTCTCCTTTCCTCACCTCCACCGTCTCTGAACGTGACCAATCCCTTCTTACCACCCTTACCCGCGAAAACGAAGACATGTCATAGTCTAGTGTTTATTTTTTAACTTTATGCCCTTTTCTCCTATATACTCCTTTTGTTTAGCTAGTTTTTTTCTTTCTTTTTTCTGTTATTTTAATTTTCTGCAAGTGACTTGTGTCCAATATGCTTTCCCAGTCAGACCTCTCAGTGCGATGTGTGACTGCGTAAAGACGCTCAATAAAGTGTCTTATACAAAAAAAAAACTTTATATTTTATAGCACATTGAGCATAATGAACACCCATGGCACTCTAAATACACATGTAACAAGATAATGAAGAAAGGAAAAGACTAGATGAATCAAAGCATAGGTAGAAATCTCTGAAGAGAGAGAGAAACAGATGAGATTAAATATAGATAAAAGAGATCTCTGATAAAAATTGTCAACAGAGATTAGAAAATGCAACAAAAATAAAATAAATATATGTAGCGGCTATAACTCTAAAAAAAACTAGAAAGAAACTATAATCCTGGGAATCTATATGCATCAATTATAACATTGGCTTACATATTTACTAAATAGGATAGTTGTAACTGGCGGTGGAATGATAGAAGAAACTAACATTTAAGGTTTTTACTTGTTTTTTTTCTAAATCGAAACCTTTATCAATGTTGAGACCTCTCCTCCACCTTCCTATCCACCACCTCAGTAATAAACCAGTCAAAGGATAGATTCACCTCATTATCTTATGTTGGTATAAATTCATCTATGAGTTGCAACAGTATGTACACATTGAGACAGAGATCTCACCATGGATTATAATAATAAGACTGATATTTGTAGTGTGAATTTCCTGGTAGTACAGAGACAAAGAAAAATAGTGTTGATTTTTGTAAGCTATTTTCAGCCATTGTCGTCTTTGGCTTCAACCAAAGGGAAATCCTGGACAGTTCAAAGAGTCAACAAAGGCTAATCTTTATTTTCTCTTTTGTACTTGTATTTATATATATATATATATATATATATTTATCATTACTACTGTCTACTAATAGTTTCTATATGAAACCCCCTGTCACTAAATAGCATCCCTTAGCTATACGCCTTGCTACTGACTCTTCTACCATGTGGTCCCTTTTAGGTAATCTGTGTTTTTATTGACGGGGATGATGGATGTCTCTATTTATGGAAAGTGATTATCCGACACCCTGAACTTACATGACTTTTTTTCTTATAAAAAACAGTCACTAATTATCTTAGTTTTTATAATTCTTCTGAAATTTTGGAATGAAGCATTCAAATTGTATGTGTTCACTGTAGTACATGGTCACTCGGTGTCCAAATCAGGTACTTATTGAAAATGGTTCAGGAGGATAGAGGTTAAAAAAGAAGAGGAAAAGACAAGTAGAATAAATGTTATTCATATTTATAAAGGAAAGCACACTAAGGACACTCTATAGTAAGTAAAAATAAAGAAAAAGTAAAATGGTCTCAATCAGCCTATAAACATTTCAGGAAATGATCCCGATTGGCTGATGGGTGGCTCCGTTGATCAAAAAACAGCAATGCTAGTGATCAAGCAGTTTTCTATTTTATTATTCTGGGGGCTGGGGAGTTATTTACATAAATATATATAAAGTATACACAACATAGGAGGGGTTAGATAATAAATAGTGATGTTGTCATCTGTCAGACAATATACTTATGAAAATGTTTGAGAAGAAGTTGCTTTCCATAGATGTAAATATGTTTATCAATTTGTATCTATTTTTCAAGTCCTTGTTTCAGAATATTTCTCTGAACAGATTTACCCATTCAAGTTCATTATGGGATACTTCAAATTCATGTTAGGTGAACAAAGAAGCGTATCTTCATGAAGAGTAACTACACGCTTAACAAATTTGACTTTCAGATAAAACGAGAAAGATAGTAGATTTCATGAGGAGTGATTGGTTGGATAACCTGAGTGATTCTAGAGCTTGGAATTGGTAGTAGACCAAGAAGAAACGAATGACAGTAACTTTGCCCATTTGTATTGGGTGAGGATCTCGTCTGTTGGGGTCTTACTGTGTGATTTTGTACTCAATAATATGTCAAACAAAGCAAGAAGGCTTTTTCTTCTTTTTTGTATAAAACACTTTTATTAAGCGTCTCTACGTAGTCCCATGCCAAACTGAGAGGTCTGACTGGGAAGAGGGTTTCTTTACAAGCAATTATGATGGCAAATCTCTATGTTTTTAAGACCCCTTTCTTACAGTTTGCATGATTAAGGGTGTCACCATAAGGGTGAATGGTTTTTTTTGTTAATGCTATAATACTAAACACTATTACCAAAATAGCTAAAACTAGCACTGGTAGAAATATCTTTGTCTTACATGCAGAATGATAAATTAAGAAGACTACCTGCTACCACACACTCCAAAAGACTCTTTATAATCAAGATAAGCAGTATCTTTTGTTTCAAAGACCACACCATGGGAATTTATTAAAATAATCACATGTGTAGAATAGGAATATTGGTAAAAGGGATCTGATCTTTCCAATGAGTCACTAAAAGCCTATAAAAGAGTGTTTTATATATATATATAAAACAAACTCTTTGACTTGTCAAGTAAAGTGTGGATAAAGTCTTGAGAATAAACGAGTACAAAAATCCATTAGGTTAACCCATGGTAGGTAGAGGTTTACTGACTCACTATGGTAATTTTAAGCCATAGTCCAATAAACGTAGAACAAATGTACACTCTTTCGAGAAATTATTAGTGCAAAGATAAAAATGAATTTAGTGCACAGCGTAAAATAAATTTGGTGCACTTTTATACTGAGTTATCTATTAAACAACCATTCAGCATTCAACATGGATCAATTTATTTACAAAGATAGAAGTGGAAATCTTTACAAAGAAGAGAAGGGGCTCAGTTGCTGTTCTGGATATGGAAGTGGACAGTGAGCAATATCTGCTTCACAACGTCACAAACTTTAGACACTACATGGAACTGAAGCCTCCGGAAAAGCAGGTCAAGAACAATAAACTTGACAAATTAGATGACAGTATCATAAAAAATGAACAGGTTTCAAAAGCGAGCTATTGTTCATATATAATAGAGGATAAAGATAGGTTTTTTTTATTGGGTGGATGAGAAGCAACTTAGTGTCCCTACTGCTTGCAAAAAGGTTAATATACCTCCTAGCACTGGCCAAAACTAGTTCAAAAAAGGAACAGAGGGTTTAAATAAGGATGAGGAATTTCCTCAAAGGAAAGATAGTGGTAGTTCCAATAGTAATTTGGCTGGAAGACCACTTAAACTTTGCAATGAACACAAGGATTTTGTGGTTGACATGGTAGATGAAAAGCCAGATAGTGTCTTGGAGGAAATGATGGAGCGGTTGAATGCCCGGTTTATGAGTCTTGAAATCAAAAAAATATACTTTGTATGACTTCTTTACCAAGAAATGTTATTTAACACTCAATAGAGCCCATTTTCATTCAGTAGAGCGAAACAGTCCCAAAACGATTAAAGAAGGGTACAACTGAGTTACTCGTTGGCAGGAAACCAACATGGATTTTTTGAGCAACTATGTTTTCATTGACGAAGCAGGTTTGAAGAAAAGAATAGCAGTAATTGGTCCCATCTAGAGTCAAAAAGGCAAGGGTGGGACTGAATTTGATCATGGACAATGCCCCTATCCACAAAAATAGGGACATTCAGCTTTGCATTAAGGGAGGATATGGCTGTGTCTATCTTCCACCTTATTTGCCTGAGCTTAATCCTATGGAGCAGTTCTAGTCAGTTGTAGAGAGTAGACTCAAAAGAGAAGCTCTTTTGGATAAGGAAACATTATCCTCAACGATCTCATATTCTTTGTAATAAAGTGCTGCTTAGTGACTTGCAAGGATTCTGTAGATAGTCCCAGTCCAGATTTGATAATTGTTTAGAAAGAAATGTTTATACTAAATTCACTTATTTGGTGCACTTGGTGCATTCCATTTGTGCACCAGATTCATTTTTATTTTTGCACCAATAATTTCTGGAAAGAGTGTAAATTGATTAAATGCCAAAATCAACTATCCTACAAGGCTTCTTATTTTGGTATTGTTTCCTCGGGAGGTTGTAACTTTTAGAGCCACACATACGATAATGTCATACATCACATTTTACCTTAACAAGATCAGCCAAAGACATAGTCTAAATCTTGATATTCATTATTGAACAAAATACTTCATACCAACAACTGCAGATGTTATACCAATAAGTATTATCATTGAATATATCTTTTTCTCTCCAAGGCATAGTGTGACTTTATAAGTGAATCTACATAGAAAGTCTGGCCTTGGGTACTGTGAATAGTACAGACTCATTCTTGCCCCCCTATCCGTGTTAGATAGGGTCAAGATGATATTTCCAAATAAGATACTTTTCTTCTATTCATTTATGAAATGTCAAAATGAGTCCAACACGTTAATTGTTGATGAAATCATAAGTTTATTTTGTTTATTCTGCTTTCCAAATGAGTACAACCTGAGATATCTAACAGGTAAAGATTGTCAGAAGATTACAAGCTCAATCTTATCGATTCAAATAAACACCAGCTCCATCGCGCGTCTTTCTATGCTATACAGTGTTGTAGGGTGTGCTTATTTGCAATTCAAAAATGATATATAAGAAAAGTAAGATCCGAAACAGAGTCTTTTTCCATAAGCTGCATTCCATGTCATTTGCCGTTGCTGTTCTATCATCCTCATCTTTAACATAGCCCTCGAGTAACCTGCGCCTGTTGATTACTGTCAACCCAACTCTTTATGAACTTCTTTTGTTGGTACGACACCAGTATCCTAAAAGCAAAGAGATGGAGGGGGGGCAGAAACACTACAAGAGTCTATGTGATTGTAAATATTTATGCTTATTACATGGCAACATAGGACAAATATGTGACTAAACATCTGCCGAACTCTTAATTGCTCTTAGTACTCATAACTTAATACTCAGTACTTTAAGGAGGATTTTTAAAGGGGACTATAAGATTTATTCTTCATGTACAATCTATCCCAAGGACTTTTAGGCGTACCATCAGTAGTGTCTTTTCTTCTTCTTCTTTCCCATACAGTATCACTGATATATCATCTCATATGTATTCCCAACAAATACATTTCCAAGATGCATGCCAATTATGTCTGAATTTCTCTTTTTATTTTATTTACATTGCTCCAAGTGTACTGTTTTCAGGTTACACTGGGATGACATTTTATATTCCTCACTTGTTTTGTTTACAAAGGTCTTTTTTTATTATTATTATTTTTGTTTGTGGATGATTCCAATAGGCAGCAAACAGATCAGCCGTTACACAGCAGCCAGAGTATCAAAAGACTGTAATAGTGCAGTTGACATGACGCTGCTGATCTTTGAACACCCATCAATGCACTGCTCAACAGCCTAACCCATGCATTGAATAAGATGGTCTTACTGTCCACTCGTTCTAGAGTCTTACCTGTGTTGTAAGTGCATTCTCTGACTTTCCAGACTGTATAATATGTGTCACTTCATTGAGAGACGGCATATACGAAAGAACAAGAGAGCCGTCGGTCTGTTTCTCCTCTTCTTCAGTGCCATCCATAAGAATCTGACCCTGTGAAAACAATGCTGAACAGGCTGTTACTTGATCCAGCATTTCAATTCCCGCATCAGAGAGGGCGACACTTGAAGCAATAATGGCTGCAGAAAGACATGAGCTGCTTCCGTCATTCTCAAGGATATTGACATAGATATCAATGGATGATTTTGGTAAGAGATCTAAGCGTACGGCAGGAGCAAGGGCTTGAACAAGTATCTGAGAGAACTCCTTTTCTTGTGGATCCTTTAAAGAGCATTCTTGTTATTTAACTCCTTGTCCTGTATGTGTATGTAGATAGGTGTGTCTATGGTCTATAAACGCTATTCGTAGCTTACTCGCATGTGGTTTCTCTTTTTTGTACACGAGAAAGTAGAGAACTTGAATTCACAGTTGAGAGTGCCGTTTCTTGAAAACCCTGACTTCTTCAGCTGGCGAGGACCATAACTACACAGCAGACTCAATATTCTCAATAGCACAGTGGACTGTGACTTACACTGCACACACAGCCTTTGTATTTCCAACTTCGATATAGGCAGATCCATTGGCTTGAGTTACCAGGCCTGTTCGAAGGTCTGTGCAGAAGAGTGAATGGGTAGAGTAAGTGCACTCTTACTTACACATGGGTCGAATGTCATCCAATCCTCTTTGGTCTTTTCTTTTGCTGTTGTGAATCAGGGGCACGGACTCTGTCTCTTTTTTAAAGATGGGATGAACACTCAGCTCAGGGCCATTGACACGTTTGCGATCCATAATAAAGAGAACGAGGTCTCTGAGGATTCTCTTTTCTTGTCAAAACCAGTCACACTGGCTGTCCTTGCTATTCTATTATTTTTGACGTCACAGCACAGAAAGACTTGTTGGCGCTCCATTATTTATAAGTCGATCTATTAAGTGCCCACTGGGCTTTTATCTTTGACTCTGCTCCTTTTCTTCCTGGTGTTGTGGCGAGTAAAGTCTCTTCTTCGGTGGTGGCTTTGCAGTCCATGGTCGTTTGAAGTGTTTTTTTTCTTTCTTTCTTTCTTTCTTATGTAGTATTCATTTTAGCTAGTTTCTTTCTTCCTTTCCTTTTGCTTGGTCCACGTGACCATTATTATTTTTCAAGTGCCGCACGTCATAGCGTGTCGGCTTAGTCAATAAAAAATACAAAAAAAAAGTCGATCTATTAAAAAAAGTAATTCTTATTTGTAAGTAATGGAGTTTTTTGTTATTATTTCTCTGCTTTCTATTTTTGGTGTAGAAATACCAGTGACTGTCTCTACAGAGAAATAATAATAGTGATAACAATAATAACAATAATAACAATAATAACAATAATAACAATACAATAATAACAATAATAACAATAATAACAATAATAACAATAATAACAATAATAACAATAATAACAATAATAACAATAATAACAATAATAACAATAATAACAATAATAACAATAACAATAAACAGTCCAATCGCATGGACAATCGCATGGACAATCGATATAAAAAACTGGTTAGAAGATTGTAACTCACAGAAGTTCTTTCGAATGTAGTAAGATTTATGAATTTTTTATTTTTTTATTTTTTTAGTAAGATTTATGAAGTACATCTACCAATTCTTTACTCAAGCGAATGGCCGTCCCATAAAATTAGTATTTGAACACATGCAGTCACATACATTGAACAATGCCTCACTCTCTGAACAGAAAAAGTATTAAAAATGATTAGCTTATATTCAGTTAATATATAAATAATTGCATGCGATCTGATTGAACTATAGTAGAATACACAAGCTAATTCAAAAGTTCATTGGAGTGTGCTCTAGAGTGATTTATAGGTAGTATTGTGTGACTGCATAACATCGATGAATGGGATGTATCGCGTGGCAGCTAGGCCAACTGTCTTTATATTAGGCATTTGTCAGTATTTCTAGGTTCCTTTTTCTGCATACTCAATTATCTAAACCACTGGATGGGTGGGTCGCCTCTCGAGTGCAAATGTTCCTTGAGGCGTTTATTGTTATCTGTTGAGACTCTTTTTCTTCTTTGCTAAGCCATATCACTCATTGATAAGAACTACTCAGTCACAAATACGTCATTCAATGAAGGATTTACAATGTGATAACAATAACAATAACAATAACAATTATAACAATTGTAACAATGTTTATAATATTAAGAGTAATATAATAAATAACTCTATTCAGGATATTAATAGTATGACTAAGATTAGGGTTCAAGTGGCCAAAACATAAAACATGGCAAAGAGAGTGTCATGACCTAGATTACACACTGGGCTTTAAGCACTACTATCTATTTATTTTCCAAGATAGGCTAATTAATTTACAATGCTAATTTCTTCCAATACAGGGACACCGTTCTTCTTCATCTCCAATAATAGTAACCATGGGGACGCTGATAACAATAGAAATGAGAATGCTAATAATAATAATAACAATAATATACTTATACTAATAATAACATTAGTACTGATTCATCTGTGGTCTTTGAATGTAGACCCGCCCTGTAAAAATAGAGTGCTTGGCTTTATGAATAAGGAGCAAGGAGGGACAGGTGTGACCTTAATCTTATTCCATAGGATTGGTAGACACTACTAATGAATTATCATCGATCTCTTGCTTGTTGTTTCCCATGGCTCTATCATTGTATTCCAAGACTATGCCTTGTCGCAATCTGAATAACATAAAAGGTAACCATAGAGTATTGGGAGTAATAATAAGAATAAGAAGAATACTAATACTAATAAGAAGAAGAATACTAATAAGAATAAGAATAAGAATAATAAGAATAATAAGAATAAGAATAATAATAAAAAGATAAAAAAGTAAAAAAAAAGTAAAAGTAAAAGTAAAAAAAAAAAAACCCTAAATAATAAATAATAAATAATAAATAATAAATACATCATAATAATAATAATAGCACATGTACATGCATTGGCTACACTATTCAATGTTATTTCCAGTGAAGAGCCTTTTTTTCCCTTGTCCTCCCTCCCCCCCCCCTTTTTTTTTTCCTCTTCCTCTGATGGGAGAAAAGGAAAATAAATAGCAGTCAACGATGACAAATGGTTATAGGTTACTTTGCTAGATCAGAGTGAGCCTCTCTACAGCGCCTATAACATCGGAGTTTACAATTGGGTACACGAATTATAAAAGGCATTGCCTTAGTCTTGTTTTATTTATTGTTATGGCGAGTGCTTACTTAAATTCTATAGCTCACCCTAATGAGCTCTCTGCTCTGTTGACTTACACATTTGCTAAAAAGTCCACCAATAGAACCAGGCATGAAAATACAATAGCTATGGATCCTTCCAAAGAACGATGTTATCACTTTTTGAACAAGGTAAGACAGTGGCTCATGTTCATCTATTCATCAAACAAGACATCAAGAAGTTTTGCTGCCGTGATCCAAGAGTTGGACGACGCACTAAGAGATGCTGTAGGTGGCATAGAGTGTTGAGAAGCGACTAACAAAGCAGGTGTGTCTGTTTTATCTGGTGCTGAGAGGCTTGGACACGATTGAGGACGATATGTCGCTGCCTGTGGAGAGAAAAGTAGATCTTTTACGTTCTTTTGATAAAATCATCTTCCAAAAGGGATGGACATTTCATGAAAGTAAGTAGACAGGACATTACCCTTGTTTTCTTACACAAGATAGATGGACCCAATGAAAAGGACCGCCACCTTCTTGTTGAATTCGACTGTGTTATTCAAGAGTTTCTGCGCCTCAAGCCAGGATTCCAGCGGGTGATTGCTGATATTACACACAAAATGGGGCATGGCATGGCAGATTATGCACTGGGAGAACACCGCGAGAATACATCGGTAGCTACCATTGCAGATTTTGATCTCTACTGTTACTATGTAGCTGGACTGGTAGGGCATGGATTATCAGAGCTGTTTGTGGAGTCTGGGCTTGAGGATGCGCCTGTCGCCATGAACAAAAAGGAGGCCAATGACATGGGCCTGTTTCTGCAAAAGACCAATATTATCAGAGACTATCGCGAGGACCTGGATGAGAAGCGTCAGTTCTGGCCAAAAGAGATTTGGGGCAAGTATGTAGATCGTTTTGAAGATCTGATTCTGCCTGAGAACAAGGAAAAGGTAGCCTATCACGGCATACAAAGGAGACTGACGGGTTGTTAGGCATACACATGTCTTTCTTCCATGGTGCTGAATGTACTCGACACAATGCCCAGTGTATTAAGCTATCTGTCTAATCTAAGGAGTCCATCAGTATTTAATTTTGCTGCTATTCCCCAAGTGATGGCAATTGCAACTCTCGCTCTGGTGTTCAATAACCTTGATATCTACCACAAGAACATCAAGATTCGCAAAGGAGAAGCAATAAGACTCATTCTAGACTGCACTGATATACACAGCGTGATTCGCATCTTTAGACAGTATACACAAGTCATCTCACAAAAGAATGATCCTAAAGATCCCAATTTCTTGGGCATTTCCATGGCCATTGGCAAGGTAAGAACACAGCAAGTTCTTCTTGTACTTATATTCTCTTTATTCTAGATGGAGCAATGGATTGTCACTCATGTGAAAGAATCCCCAACTGCCCTTTCCTCCTCCTCCTCCTCCTCTTCCTCCTCTTCAGGCTCCTATGTGCTTCCCGTGGCTGTGTGTCTTTTGGCTGCTGTACTTTTCCAGATTTACAAAAATACTTAATTCTTGTGGCATCACTCTATTTATGCATTCCATCCTTTTGGTCATATAATAATAATAAACATAACGTCACCTATCACTACTCCACAATAACTCTGTTGTTGATATTATTAGTGTTATTTATTATCACTCTACTGTAAAGAGCAAGGAAAAGATGAAAGACCCTGGCAGGACTTTGAAAAGCCTATCTTGTCAAGGGTGACGTTGAATCTTCCATGTTCAAGCATCCTTTGATTCGCTTGGACTTCCTCCTTTCTCTTTCTCTCTTTATACTCTTTGGATTCCCCTATGGAAAATAACCGCAGTCCCAAGACTCCCCTTCCCTGCACAGCAGGATGTGGGTTTTATGGCAATGAGATCTACAACAATATGTGTTCGAAATGCTTCAACACTCATAAACCTAGCAACCAGAGTAAGCAGTGGGGTGTCACATGGGTGTCACAGCTTAATAAGGACTCATGATGTTGTTTGTCTCCTTGGATACCACAGCAGAGCCACACGTAGAGACGCCTCATTTATCTCATACTGTTCTTCCTGAAGCCTTATCTCTTGTACCGTCACGGAAGCATCCTCGGGCGTCCTCACCACCACCAAAAGAACAAGAATCACAAGAACAAGAATCACAGGAAGTACAAGGATTACAAGGATTACAAGAACCACAAGAACCACAAGAACCACAAAAGACATCTACTACCACCACCACCACTACCACCACTACCACTGTTACTACCACTGTTACTACCACTTCACCCCACGCCTTAAATGATCCTTTACTCACCCAAACCAATGAACACCCATTACAAAAGAATAAAGGCAGATGTTTCCGATGCAGATTAAAAGTAGGAACAGTGCAAGACAAGACTGTACTGAGATGCTTCTTAGATTCCTCTGGCAAAACAAGCTACGAATAAGTGTCGGTGTGATTATGTATTCTGTGATGCCCACCGCTATCCTGACCGTCATGACTGTGAGATTGACTTTGCTCAATTGGATAAGAGTAAGTGATGGTGTGGCTTCAGTATGAATAATATGTTGGTAGATATCCTTGCCAAAAACAATCCTAAATTACACGAGAGACCCAAAGGAGGTCGTTCTTTCCAAAGAATTGATAGTCTTTAAGGCTATCCTTTATATCTATAGAACAGAAAAGAGCAAACCATGTCTAATGGGTATCTCTCGAACCTCATGTCTTTGGCTTCCATTGGATCCCTCTTTTTCTTATGGCCTCCCTTGTTTTCTACTGCCTTCAGACACCTCCCAAGTCCCCTTTTTACTGTGTTCCTTTTGCTGATACACAACCGTACTCTTTAGTTTTGATAGTAAAATAAAGCAATGTTTTTTATCTGAAAAAGAAGTCTTCTCTCTCTTTTACTTATGGTTCTATAGCAATGGAGTCTAGAATCCTCAAGTCATCAATGTCCTTTTGAGAATCCAAGGGACAGAATATCCTGGGCTCTCTGCCATTGATCTGCATATACCTAGAAGTATCTCCTTATAAATACAAGACATCCTAAACTATCACTTACAAGTATATTAGCACTCTTAAAAGTACTCAAATACATTAAATTAATATGGGCCTCTGTTGCTAATGGATGAGAGATAGACCGTACAATTCCACATCTATCAAGACCAGCATCTGCTAAATTCACTTGAATCACACGCAGATAAGACTGTGTGTCTTCATCCTGGAATATCTGTTCTTCATCAAACAGATCCAGTACATGTCGGTCGGCTACCAGTGAAATTCCATCACTACTGGCTGTATAGGAAAAGAACCGAGTCTGCTTGTGTCTATCCATTAGCCGTGTCCTATGGACCCCACCCCCTTAACCTACTTGGTGCCTGGCATCATCTCAGGATAGCAGATCATCTTTAAAAGTGTTGTGGTGTAGTGAGATCGCATGTGAGGATTCAGACCCACACACCGCAATTCATCTTCCAAGACATAACTCTCGAACGCATTACAGGGAGAAGAAGGAGGAGTCGTAGCAGCAGCTAAAGGTGGTGGTGTAGGGGAGAAGAGAGGTGCATCTGGCCCTTCTTCCACTTCAAATCCATGGTCCTGCAGTACCTGAAGAGCACAGTGCAAGTGACGTTCTTTGATCTGTTGTGTTTTTGTGTTTTTGTTTTAAATGAGTTTCAAGTGGATCAAAATATCAGCAGAGAGAGATTTACCAGTACAAAATCCGTCTGGTAACTATAGTAGAATGGCTATTAGATTCTTTTTTCTTTTTTTTTCTTTTTTCTTTTCTTTGTCTAGTGTCTTACGTGGACATGTAAAAGATAGAAAACTTATTCTGAGCAAGAGGACTGGACAGATCATTGATGCGCTTTCCACTTGAATCTTTTTGTTTTTGTTTTATTTAATAATAAATAGGAGTGTGTTTGTATGCTCGGAAACCATTCATTACTGCTTTTTCTTCTCTTTATATATATATAGATATATATATATAGAGAGAGAGAGAATTGAGTAGACCTACCCTGTCCTCCTTCTCCATCCACTTGCAAAACACGGTAGGTCTCTGTAGAAGTGTCTATGGACTGGCAGTGGGTAGCTGATAAAGCAGGTAAGAAATACTGGTCAATGGTGTCCTTATCAGCCACAATAGACACTTCATAGGCATTCTCTGTAAAAGAAAAAAAGTGGTCTGGGCTTATATGTTTAATAAAGGAGAGGTGGGTGTGGCTTACTTGGTGGACTCATTTAGAAAGCAGGTTTTAACAATGGCATGAGTGGCATGTACCAACAGAGAACGAGGAAAATGGAGTAATTTGACTTTGCAAGGTAAAACACTGATCATGGAAAGAGGAAGAAAGAAAAGGAAAGAAGAAGAAGAAAGGAAAGATAATAAGTGGTGATAAGTGGTGATAAGTAATATTAAGTATTTCACTTGGTGAATATAAATCATAATAAATGATTATATCAAGTGATAACATCCATCATTAATAGACAGAAAATAAACAATAGAACCAGACCTTCTCAGCCATTATTGGTAGCTATAAGCACTGATAGGTAATAAGAGATAAGCACTTATCACATTAACAAGTTCTATCGGATCCCCAAATCAAACCTATTTCTTTCTCTTATAGATTTCCTATACAGAGAAGTTTATCACCTACAGCTGATGTTTATAGTAAGAGACATCTGGAGCTATCTAATACAATATAGTATATCACATTATAATATCCCATATAAATATATAGATATAAATATATAACGAAAAGTTAGAAGTTAGCAATTTGTATAACTAAATAAACAGCTGCACAATCAATGGTCTGGGATGAAGCATCTATGATAAACCGAGGCATATTTGAATGTATTAAGTAGATATTTTAAAGATAGTATAAAGGTGCAGCATCCTGTATTAGAATGTGTGCCTTTGGGTAGTTATCTCTTCTAATCTCTTCTATTTGTAGTCATCATTAGAGTAGAATAGAAGTATAAAAGAATAACAAGTTGAATACAAAAGAACAGAGTGAATCGTACGTTAACTAACCAAAATGCCTTTGGACACAAGAAGTCAGTAATGACACTATCTAAGAAGTGATATAATGTGTCTTGATGAATTTTATCATACAAAAGATATTATAATGTCTAGTAGTAACCTGTAGTATCTCATTTATTATTATTAATAATAATAATAATAATAATAATAATAATAGAACCCCTATGTTCAGCATTTTCTTATCATCTCAACATTATCAATACTGTATGGATAGGGCCCTCTTTATTTTCTTGCATTGATTTATGCACGTCGTCCAATGTGATTTCCTACACGAACCTAGAATAGATAAAAAGAGATGGATGAGCATAAGGATACTTTTCCGAGTGCTCTTGTGACAAGCTTACCAAGGTCTCCAAGGGTTTCTCAGCATTCTCTAGTAAATCATCATCAAACACAACAGTGTCCTTCTCCCATAGTACAACAATTGTACTTCCACCAAAGGCAAAGTATCCCAACTCATCTCCCTTGGCCAGGGATTGATTGACACTGGCAGTGAGAAGGATAGAGCCTACCATCATTGCACCAATACAAACAATAGCTACTCTACCAAACTCCTCACTCTGTATAGACACAATACAGCGTACATTTTCCCCGTACACATCTAAACTGTAAAAAAAAAGGTATTTGTTGTTGTTGTTGTTGTGTTAGGTAGTATACTACCACACTGTTATAATAACAACTTACGTGGTACGAATGGCCATAGGATTGACTGTGTAGTACTGCCCTTGGACATATTGTATATCGGTAATAACACCATCAATAGGAGAATGGTATCTAAATAGACATGGGATGAATAGTTGAGTTCTATGCAAGTCAGCCAACTCTTCCTACCTGTGGTAATCCTGTGGTGCAAGTCTAAAGATAGCAAGCGCTCCTCCTTCAAACCACTCTCCCATCTCAGCACTGTTCAGAAGCTTGTCAAGACTAAACTCGAGACCCTTGATCCATAATCGAGTGGCACTGTCAACAGTACTAAAGGCCATCATGCGACAATCAGCTGCACTCACAATCACTGAAGGATCTTGAGGAGCATCGGGCAATCGTGCATCTGGTTTTAATTTTCGATAAAAGAACTCATTGAAGGATTTGAAACTAGAGAGAGGATCCAGCATTTCTGATAGATCAAGGCCATGGAATTTGATAAAGGGCTCAATCTCACTCACAGAAGCAGGTGAATTATAGCGTACTCCTTGTTTGATAGACATGGATTTCATAATACGCTGAGCTATAGAGATACCATGAGACAGAGGATTCTTTTTCTTTTTTGTTTACCTGTTTTTGACTGTACACGCGTCTTCATGCCTTTGTAGATAAGACGCATGCCTACTCTAACGTAGACACTCATACGTTCATCAGTGAGTTGTCCGGTAGATCTGTCTTGGACAATGATATTGGCATTGTTCTATTTGGATTTAGATTTGGATTTGGATTTGGATTCTAACCCTATTTTCTAATTCTATTCATAAAGTGATTACTTACTGAATCCAAAGAGTACTCTCCATAGCCCACCTTGCTGGCTAACTTTACAAACCATCTCTGCTGAGCATAGGCTTCTGTTACAAAGTCACCCATAATAAATCGGTCCATCGTTGTCCAGTCATTGGAGGCACAAATAGCCACATGAGTGAGAATATCCATCTGTTGATGATTGGATATATCAGGACGGTGACAAATAGGACATTTCGCCAGTCGGATGATTTTCTCATCAAAGGGCTGTAATGTGGGTTCATGAGAACAAGACACGGGTGCATTGCTGTATTGCACACCCATGGATTCTTGGATAGGCTCCTCATCTTCAGAAGAGGGATCCTCACAGCCAGTGTACTCATACCCATCTTCTAAAGAAGAAGAGTGCGTGTATCCCTTCTTTATGGAAGAATGGGCATTGTCTCTCGTCACCATAAATGCCTCCAGACTATCTACAATCTCATCCATTGTCAATTCATCGGACTCTTTCTCGGGATCTTTGTTATGAAGTGCCCATAGACTATTGAGCGTAGTGTCTGAGAGAGTAGAACCAAGACTCTCCAGCATAGTAGAGACTTCTAGTTTACTCATTTTCTTATTCCCATCCACATCATGGGCATTGGCCAAAGTAAGCCAAAAAGTCCTTCTTAATTCAGAATAAGGCATAAACTTGACTCGAACCGTCAATGTAGAATGCACGTCTTTCCACTCTTCTGCATTGGCCAAAACAAGAGAGAATGTGTGTTCCTGCATATTGGCATCCACTGGCTCCTTCTCGTTGAATGATTTCTTTTGTAGAAGATCACTAATAGGTATTTCTTGGAATGCAATGTAATCATTGGTGGAGAATCTGTCCTTGTCATAAATAGCAAACTTCAAGCGGTAATTCTCTTCATGCTGGCGTACATGGAAGAACAGCTTCTCGTTCCACACAGGATCCAGTGAGTGACGCATGGCCTGAGTGCGGAATGTGGAGGTTCCATAGGTAACAATGACGAAAGGATCCATATCAAACCGAGTATGTGTCACTGTGTTATGAGTGCAAGTGTGAGTAAGGTTATTCGGAAAATAGTAAAAAGTCCTACCATTCTTAATAGGGGGTAGGTTGTTAGCATGCATAATGTCGAGAAAGACTACTCCCACGGTTGAATTATGGAATTGGACGGTATGAAGATCTTTTTGTGGATCTTCATTCAACGAGGACCGGGAAGACTGCATCTTGGGAGTCTCTAGTGCCTTGTCTATAACACTGTCCTGTAAATCTCCACTGAGTGGAGGGAGGGAGTGGGGTGAAAGGGGATTTAAGGCCAAGAACAAGTCCCAAAGTTGCTTCCATTGTTCATCTGTGGGAGGTGTATGCGCATCTAATACTACCAATCCAATCTTAAGCCCTAAAAGTGCCTCGGTAGCATCTCCTTCTTTAGCCAAGAGTGCCTTTTTATGGCGTAATGAGAAGGTATGGCGTAATGAGAAGGTATGGCGTTTCTGTGGAGTGGCCTGGAGTGGATACCATCGGACCTAATGCAAAGAAGAAGGAGAAAAGGGTGAGTAGATTAAGTAGACACCCTATTTACTTGATTCTCAGTGGCTGAAAAGGCAAGAGGGTCTTCCTTATCAAATAAATGATCCACAGGCAATTGTACTTGTCCCAAATACGTGGATCTGAAGTGTTCTTTAGCACACAAAGTCACAACAAGGCCATGTTTCCATAGCAACTGTTGCTGTTTCTTGCTGAAATTCTCGTGTATTAATGGCAGATCAAAAGTAGTAGACCATTCTGGATCGGTGGTATTCTTGACTATATGGGTTTGGTGTCTTTGGCCTGCACAGCTTACAATAGCATAAGAATCCAGTGCAGCAGAGGATCCCTAAAGAAGGAAGTAAGAGAATGTACTTGCTATGATAAGCAATAATAGACAATAATAATCAGAAATAAAAGGGAGAGTAGATGTATTATTTTCTTTTACTAGAGATACACCTCCCCTCGTTCACCATTTATACTATAGTTATTACTATAGAAATATGCACGGACATTATGCTTATAGAGTGTTGGCTCTGCTTTTACTCTCATTCCCCATAAAGCACCCATTCACTCCCTTTTTTCCTTTTTGGGTATTTTCATCTTTTTCTCTGCCAGCCAGAAATGCACTTACTTCTTCCTGGCGGCACACCCGATAGCCTTTTGTCACTGCAACACGTAAAACAAGTCGACTGGGATCTATAAGAGAGGATTCTGGACTGTCTTGGCTAGTCTCTACTGTATCCTGTGCTATAGACACACAAGAGGAAGAGGAGGAAGAAACAGACGCAGCGGCATGAGCATGAGCATGACGCCATGACCGAGACGAACGAATCAAGTTCATCAGGTGTGCTCTATGAGAATAATGCTCGTCGCTTTCCATAGTGAGAAGAGAAGGAAAAGATCAGAAAGAAAGAAATCGATGAGAAGTTTATTTAAGCATTTTCCGTCGTCATTTATTTATTTATTTATTTTCTGTTTCCAAACTATTATTGTTTATCCGTTTTCTATGTCTTGGTGGTACTTTAAACTTGTCCGTCTGCAAAATCACCTTCGATGCTAGGCTCCAACAGAGCAGCATGACCGAGAATAATCAAGGCAGCTGCACCTAATAGAATAGAACCCCACCCATGTGTATCAGTAACAGTACATATAGCACTGAGATGGGCTTACCAATAATCCAGAATATTGCCCCTGTGGCTCCAGAAAAGAGCAAGAGAAGAAACGATACCACTGCATAGCCTGTATACAGACTAGACGTAGAGAATGTGTTGCCTGCAATCGTCAATGATCCATTGGCACGCGAGATCAGGAAGAATCCACCAAATATAAATACAATAGTAAACAAGAGCAGCCAGTTGGTGATGCTATCGCCATATGTAAGTATGTGGATTTCTATGGATAACTTACACAGCGTAGATACCCAGGACAAGGATAATCAGAAAATAGTTGGCTGAGAAGTATTGCAGGTTGTAACTACCCATACAGATGAATTAGTGTTCTATAAACAAACAAACACGGGCTTACTTCCAACGTTGGCTTATGGTTTGAAAAGAGGTGTTGAAGCTGATTCTGTCCTTGTCAAAAAAATCACCAAGAGGACGCAGGTTGGCAAGACGTCCTTCACGTAGTTTGCCAAGAAAGGAAAGACGTGGGTCGTTACCAATGGCAGTGGCGGCAGCACCCAACTGACTTTGTGCAGCTTCAGATAAAAAGGTTTGAGATGACATTAGAGAGTGAATGGGAGGTAAATACAAGCACGCAAAAAAAAAAAAGTCTGTACAAAAAAGGGGAGATGATAAAGCAGAGGTGTTCATATGACTAAAAATAGTTAAATAGGCAAGAGAAATTGGCGCAATGTCATGGGTGTGACGTGGTTTATAGGGGCATTCTCCTGTGTGGTGTCTGGAGGTGCCACGTTTTAAAATGTAAGAAGAAATAAAAACAGACAATGTCAGTTCAACAACAGATTCTGCTGACCTATGGACAAGAGACAGAAAGAGATGGAAATAGCTACGGACAGCGCGTACTTCTTATCCACTCAAGTCCACTCAGTTCAAATGACATTTGGTATTGATATTTTATTCTTGGGACAGTAAAGTGATGAAAATGAAAGAAAGAAAAGAGGTGTGGACTGTCTAAAATGCTCTGCTTAATCCATTCCTATACTCTCTTCTTTAGCCCAGTCTCCAATGACTCCTATGAAGAACAATAAAAGAATCAATCAATGCATTTTGTTAGGAAATATTACCAGTCTATGATTCTTATATTAGCACTACAATCATCCATACCAAGAAGGTAATAAACAGAATCAATGACAAGCATTTCCAAGCATTTCCAAGCATTTCATAAAGCGGAGATCTCTCTCTAATCCCAACCTCACTATCAGTAGAGACATCAATGAGAATAGACTTATAACCTACAGTGTACTGATTCATGTGAAAAAGATACAAGTAAAGACTCTTCTTTATAACAGATAAATCCAGACAATCAAAAGACATGGTTATCCTCACTAAATAACAGGCTATAGCTGATAGTCTCTACTGTTCAACAATAGAATGAGATCACAAACGTAGCATTGATAGATAAAGGGTTTATCTTTCCATGTTAAATGAGACAGTGATATGTGCTTGGATCAAACAAAAAAGACGATGGCTGCTAAAGTTTCTGTCCTTTTTTTGTTTTGTTTCTCTATAGGTAAAGGACCTTTGATCCCATTATTTGATAAAGTACAATATCAACTGAAGCAGCTGGTACCTTATGCACAATAAAGAAAAGGGCAAAACAAACACCAGTCAGCTTTTGAAACTCATGCAGTTGCTCTGTCTTTAAACAAGTAGACCTAACTTGATGAATTCGTACCTCAGATGATGAACCTTGAATAACAACACACCTTAGTAATGGAAAAATAAGCGATTACACTCCACTCTATTAAGCACTGAAACAAGTAGGATAAGTGATCCCGATAAGTAATATCTTTTATTAAAGAATGCCTTCCTTGTATATAAATAATATCAGTTAGACTTGTTTAAATATATAAGGCTATGTCTCTTTCTATGAGAATATAGTATGTAGTTTTATAGTAAGCAAAGAAAGAAAGAAAGAGAGCTACTTGTAACTCATCAAGACACTACTTGTTACAAAACATCTTTATAATATAGAGCTGTTTTGATATAAAGTGAGTAGTAAAAATCCCGTTACTTTTTACTAATCACTTTACTTTGTAGAGTACAGCGATAAATGTACAGGAAAATTAATTCTTTCTTTTGGTAGATCGACTACTAACAGCCGAGGAAGTGTTCTTTCTTTTCAAACCTGTGGAAGGAGATGTATTGATTGAACAAGAAAATCGTTCTGGTTTTTTCTGATTTTCACGTAAACCATGAAGAATATGTCGAAAGTTCAAGGCAGCTACCACATCTCTATTCCAAACACAATGACAAAGACGATCTCCAGAAGCAGCATCAGTTGTAGTATCAGTCATGGCTTTAAAACATTTCTGGTATAAACATTCTTCTCAAAGGAAAGCAGTTGAAAGACTTTCCTTGAAGTTCTAGGTATATATTCGAAAGAGAATCCTCAGATACATCCTCTACTCTTCTTGATGAGCATAGTTCATGTCAATTGGATTATATGAACAATATTGAAAGTAATGCTCTCTGTACCTCAACACCAGTTCTTTATATACTCTTTCTTTTTCTGTAGCCTTTTCTTTTCCCAACTTGTAATTAGTTAAAAGAGATAAAAAGATTCCTTTAAAAATAGTACCATTGATAAAGTCTTCTAAAAGAAACCTAGGATCATCTTCCAGTTTATGAATAAAGATGTACTTTAGGAATGAAAATGTGTGTGACATCAGATGGTGAACTTTAGATACAAGTTCTTTAAGATGTTGGATGTACTATGGCTTCCACCCTATGCCAATAATTGGTCTCTTTAAGGCTCTAATTCTTAAAGGCGGTTCCATGTTAAAAGAAAGAAAGTGATAGGATCAGACAGATTAGTTAACAATAGAAGGTTTCATTTTAATGATGGGATAAATTTCATAGGCTCTCCTTCACAACCAAAGATTTTTGGGATATAAAAAGAAATACTTGGAGAATAAAATCACACTATTATTATGATTGGCTAATGTGTTTAAAAAGACTTTTTCGCTGTCTACCTATTTTAGCAATGTGTCGTCTTTGATCTTAGGTATCAAAGGAAATCCGGACAGTTAAACGTGTAGTAGAACTCTGTTGTTTATTCATTCAATTGCGTACTTCTTTTATACTGTTTCTACGCACTACTTCTGATAACTTATGATATAATAATTACATCTTTCAGGGCGAGCTATCCTTTAGTCTAATTTCAACTGTTCACCTTTCTTTTTCCAGTTGGCTTCTTTACTAAAGATGTCATTATCTATAAAAGGAAAGTGACATCACGACAAATGACTATTGACTTTGCAATTAAATACTATAAAGTTGGCTGTAAAAGGAAGCAATGAAGCTAATATTAAAATTCAGTCACTGCATTTATTGTTTAACATAATCTGTTATTCATAAGCTCATAGTATCTGCAGTATAACATTGATTGAGAAAGATGTATTATAGAACACACTGAATTAACTCTAGTAATCGTTGTCCATAAAATAGAACCAAACTCACTTGTGTTAAGAGCATTATAGACATTCAGCCAATGCATTTCCGTAGCCTGTTCAGCAACTACCTCATTGTAACTGACATTAATGAACAAGGTAATGTGCTATTATCAACAAGGAGAAACAACAGAAGGAAGTGATAGACACTACTAAAGGCTGTTCTGGAGGTAAGAAGGTAATAATTGTCTTTGTCTGGGCTTGAACTCATTGTAATCCACAAGACACTTAGTAAATAAAGACTCTCAAGTAGTCTTTCTATACTGTCAATAATGTTTAGGGTGTACTTCTGAGAATAGTCATCTCTCTCCTTAGAATAAAGCACAAGGCTTTTAGAGTGTATATTCTATTGCTATGAAGGAATGCACTTAGGTATTAGCTATAACATCATAGTAAATGTTATTCCTAAACAATAGATCCTATTGATAATACAATTTGAGATTGAGGTATTCTATGAAAGGAAATAATAAATGGTATATCCATGAACCTTTGATCTTTAATCATCATTCCATAAAAAGGAACTACTCACATTCTTTAAATGAAAAATATATTACCACTTAAAGATCAGAGAAATATTTGGGTGTGTAGAATAGGCAATTGGGGTTTGGAATAATATATTTAGACGTCAAAAAGGCCTTTTCAAACATATTAACCAACAAAATGTTATATTTTAATAGTTTGTTTATTTCCTTATTTATTCCAAACATCTATTCATCTGTTGTTTAAAAAAATTATTCAAAAGATTATGTGATAATGTTAATAAAAAGTAAAATCTGAAAATAGTAATAATAAAAGTTAGTTATTTTGCAGGTTTATCGGGTTTTTGTATTTGATAACCTAACTTTTTTTTTTACTTCAAGACTATTACTTTTTTTTTACTTTCATTTATCCACAGATGCGTGTATAAAAAATATGTCTATGTCTACTTAGATTCTTTGTGTACACTGTTAGTCATCTTTTTATTTAACGACCTTTATTATATTTTATTAGAATACCTCTTGTTACAATGAATATTAATAAAGAAATGATAATCATACTTTTTGATGGTCAAGTGATAAAGTTTCTTTACACACAAAAGTCAAAGGATTCACAATAAGTATCATACGATTCACAAAAAAAAAGGCAGCCATTAAGACTATTTAGCTTTAGAAAAGCCTAAAATATGTAATTCTAAACAAAAGGTATAAAAAAACTGATTATAACTACCTATAGTTGCCAATTACATTTTTTTATATCTTGATCTAATAAAAATCTATTAGAGAAAAAATCTATGTAGCATCTGGTTAAAGCCGGTATATGTTAAAGACTACAAAAGAGGTAATAAGTAGAGAAAAGAAATAATAATAAAACGTGGAATATGGTCGGTAAGATAATAATCAGAGACTCCTAAAAAGTACAATATTTGTAATTTATGTGCTTTTGAATTATATTCGGCTAAGATTTTTGATTACAGCAGTCTATGAGTATTAGTAATAAGATATAGAGTTTAGAAGATACTGAAATTTTCGAGTGGCTATCCACGCTAAACAACTCAATGTCTTCTGGACTCTTTGTGTAATTGCATTAGATAAAGATATAACATTAGCTTTGATTAATCAAAGCCTCTGTTGCTCTTTAGCCAAAAGGTGGGGAACAAAAGATTTATTAAGGGGCTGCGAAAAATAATTGTTATTTCTCTGAAGACTGACGCGTTTTTTAACCTCTTGTTGTCATTACCAACAATCTGTCTTTTTTTAAATATATCTATACATCTATACTACTATTTAAACAGTAGAGCAAATTGATTTATCTGAGTTGAGAAATATTCTTATCTAATGCTTTATCTTTATTTTCCAAGTTGAAATTAAGTGTATTATTATTTTGTAGGAAAATAAAAAAGGGGGCAATATGGTCTATTGTTTACAGTTCAAAATATTTTATTTTTATTTTTGGGTGTTGATTGCTATTCGTGCATTGGGAATATTAGCCACCCTATGAGAACTTTTGAATAATTAAGATAAGCATATAGACACTAGTTCTTTCTATTGTTTACAGTAACCTCAAAGAAATAACTTCTAAAAAAACTGATATCCAGCTAAAGATACTTAATTTTATTATTTGAGATATTAAGCACATAGTTTTACTTGATATTCTATTTTATTTTTGACGACTATGAGTTCTTTATGCATTACATAAATATTTGAAAATGTATCTTCCAGAATAAATGCTAATAATGTTAATGAAGATATTAAACAAGATGAGCATGAGTATGGTGATAACACAAAAGAAAACTCTTAAGCTTTTATTGAATAATGGCATTCATATCACAGATAATGCAGCTGCTTCATAGAAGATAAATAAATAATAAGTTTGTTACTGGTACAATAAATTAAATTAGATAAAAACTAAAAACTAAATTAACCATAATAGGTTTCTAGCAGTCCTTGTTGCTTATGTTGAAATATCTATAGAAAAAATAGTAAGAAAAAGTCATAATAGATCAGTTTAACACTTACTTAGTATGATCACTAGTAGATGTAAAGGGAACGATAGAGTTACTGCAACTTCCAGAGTCAAGGCTGGTGTCACATATTCCTTTTTTTTTATATAAAAATAAAAATAATTAGCCTAGTTCACTAATATACGTTGCATTAAATACTTACTGACGTTGGAACTGCTGTCAATCCAGTATTCAACACCAGGGTGAAGGAATCCAGATGATTGAGGAGGAAGATGGGGAACAACTAATTTTTTTTAGCACCAATCATGAAACTCATTGAACTTACTATCACGGTTGTTTACAGTTCGCTCAAGGGGTATAGCAGTGGAAGTGAAGTAATAGGCAAAGCGATCATTACCAACACGAGGACCACCTAGTAGTTTAAAAATAAGATTGTATGAGCACAAGATACAGTTTTGACACAAATTATTTTACCATAGGTTCTAACAATAAGATTGGCGGCGTTAATCTTTTCGTGGCGTTGGTACAGATCCAAACCAGCAAAGGTAGCAAGAGCACCACCAAGAGAGTGGCTGAAGTAATAAATAGATTAAAATCTATTCTTAATAACAAAATATTACTTACCCTGTAACCATAACTCTATAGGATGGGTTTTTATTTAGCTGATCAATGATAATTGGAACGACAGTGGATTGAGTGCTCATGTAGGCGTCAAAGAAACCTGAGATAAATATTTAATAAAATAGTATTATACCATTGAATTCCAATTAACTAAATAATACATACCACTATGAACTGATGCACCAGGGACAGGGGGGTAAGCTTTCTTAACAGCGAGGATGTTCTATGAGTAGAATGGTAAGCTATAAAGAAAATGGTAACAAATTGAAATAAAACTCCACTTACTGCAATCCAATTGGGAATAGAGTGAGAGCCTAAGAAATATAAACAATAGTAAGAATACCGTTTTCTATCTGACTCTTTCTCTATATACCTCTAAAAACAAGTTGAATCTCTTTTGATTGATCGTTTCTAGTGATATAGCCGTTGACATCGAAGTTACCAATCTGGAAAGATCTAATAAATGTATATGCTCTATCACAGTTTTTGCAGTTCCACTGGCTACCGGGACAAACACCTGGGCAATAAGCACTGGCTGAAAGTGACATGTAGATCTTCAAGCTGTTGATCACCGATGATGAAGCAAGAGGAAGTGAAGAAAACGAGCTGATTTGTGTATCAGGAAAAGAAGTGGCATTCAAGGCAAAACCGAATTTTTGCTGGACATTGTGAGGGAGACGAGGGTTCATGGCAATAGCTCTGGATTCTCCATGTTTGTCGACCTTTGGAACATTCTTAGGTATAACAACACGTCTTGAGATGATTTGGGGTACTGCATGCTTAATTTTCTTCGAATGAGGGGCAGCATTAACAGTAGAGGAGCAGGCAGCAACAAGTCCGATAGTGATGGCAGCTAAGGCTGAGAACTTCATTGAAAGAGTATTTTAAATAAATATGGATAGAGATAAATAGAGATGAGATACTATGCCTATTTATACCATTACTTAATGATTAGAATTCATACAGTATAATAGATGACATATCTGAGTAAATATACAAGTTTCCAACAGCGCATTGAAACAATATAGTGTATGCCATTATTTTAATCTTTTCTCAGTTACAGGAAATAGGCATTTAATTAATAGATTAACATTCAAGATTTATGGGTTTGGTGTATCATGATCTTCATATAAAAAAAAACACAATATAGATTTCTAAATTAAGTTGTTGAGCTGTCATTTTGATAGGAAAATACTTATATTCTATTAAATGGACTTTATGTATCACTTGCTAGTGCAACCATGTACCAGAATCAATAGTGGAAGATATAAGTGCTTTTCTGAACTAGCGCAGGACCAATATTTAATTTCAATACCTTAATAAGACATCCTGGGCTAATAATTTTACTGTTGGAAAACTAAGATGTTCTATCAAGTAATTTAAGAACCAATGTATAAAAATCTAATTGGTACTAGAATATATGTTTTAATAATATATGGCATCTTATTAGAACATAAAGAACAATTAATATTTCCACCTCTTTATTCGGCAGGGACTCTCATTGTACTACTATCTTTTATTTTGTCGATAATTTTCAAACAAATATGAATAGAATCAAATTGTTTGCTACAAGCACATATTATTATCTAAAACAATGCACTGTTGGTACAAATAAATAAAATAAAATAATTAGTTGGATAAGATGAAACCATAAAGAGTCTTTTTCGAATGAAGGATAGTAGGATGTTTTCTTTGGCCTAAAATAATAACAAGATCTATTATTTTGATTTATTTCCGTAGCGACTATAATAATGTATCATGGGAAATTATTGAGATAAGTTAGTGCAACCGGTTTTAATTTATTTAAGAGACAATCGTGGCCCAGATAATCTTTTAGTTTTAGTCAACTGCTACCAAAATAATTTTAGTTTGTGCATTTACCAGGCTAACACAAATTCAAGTTTTTTTAGGATTAGAGTTTTATTAAAAGACATAATTATTAAATAGGGTCATAAATATTACCATATTATACGCACCAGACAACTTTTGTGACATACAGCGAAAACAAGAAATACTAGCAAGTTTTAGATTCTCAAACTTTATTTCTTGCATCATACCACCCTACTTTTTGTAAAAATCGTAATACATTAAGCACACATCAGTGACCTCAAAATTATATAGAACATAGATAAAGTCAATATAATAATAGATAATAGATCTTGGTGCTTGGTACTACCACCCTTTGCTTGAACAATAGCCTTGCATCTCTGAGACATGCTCTCAATGAGGCTGTTGATTATTTCTAATAGTTTTCTTTTGCTATTCAGGTAATAAGGCAGATTCTAAATTTCTAAGTGTACTTTGGATAGTTATCTTCTCTCGAGTTTTTCAGTTCAAAATACCCGAAAAATGTGCTCTATAAAGTTTAGATCTGGGCTTTGAGAAGGCCAGTTCTTTATCTTAGCTATACTCACTTTCTACTTCTACTTATTTAACAATTTACACATATGATTGCTATAAATATATATAGATTTAAAATATATATATAAATTATCTATGGACTAATCTCAAGAAGATGGGTCAGTTTAAGAAGGTAATTTTCATTCAAAGTCTAAAAGGAATTCCAAGATATTTCTCTCTCATCTCCTTCAGTAAGGACGAACTTGATCCCCGTGCCTCTTGCAGTCTTTAATTCCTCAAATCTTATTATCTCTTTAGAGTATGGACATGGTAGTAAATTCCATATTAAAGCAATTGATAATTAACACTTGGCTGGTGCTATTGTCAGTTGCTTATCGTAGAATGATATAACTAGTGAGTTTTTTTTTGTATTCTTCTTTCTGTTAGAGAGAGGGTTTTTATTTTTATTATTTATTATTTATTAGTGTTTAATGAGACAAGTATATTGTGAGAAGAGCAGTAGAATAAAAAATAGACAGAAAAAAAAGTTGGTGACAAGTTTTTGACTTTTAGACAAAAGAAAAAATTACCAGTTTCTTTCGCACACGGTATAAGAGAAATTTCTGCTAAATTTTCAAAGTATTATAGTTATCTGAAACTCATTTTCTCCATTAAAAGATAAAGATATGATTTATATCAATAGATTAAGTATTATCATTGAGATAATACAGTCACACACAATTGAGTTTAATACTTGCCAAAGTTTTAATAAATAAATAAAAGATACTTGTTTTTGCATAAAACTCTTATTCTTTCTAAATATTATTAAGCCAGCACAATATTTCAGATAGATATTTAGAAACTCACACTTGTGAAGAATATGATAAGGCAAAATATAGAAGATGATGGGGCATTTATTACCTGTTTAAGGCTGGATTGAAATTGACTGTCATTACAAGTGTAGTTGAAATGAGAAAGTCTATAGTTCAAAATAGTATTAGAAACATCAAAGAACTTGGGTCACCATTGCGTTTAAAGAGTCATGGAAAATATATATAAAGCTAGTGAGAGGTATCTCAGACACCTGGAAAAAGTCATTAGAAAGGACCTATTTGCCCCATATAATCAACTGAAATTGGGAATGTTGAAGTTTGATGTGGATGTATGTAGAAACACCATAATCAGCTACTGTAATCAGTTAGAGTTTGGATCTTTTTATGTAAAGCACTCTCTGGTATTGACTGCAAAATAAAAAGAGAAATGGCTTGACTGGGGAAGAGTGATAGCTGTCATATTGGGGCCTATGCTAGATAGTGAAGAAAGAGATATATCAAATTGGGGTATTTTGATTACTATCACACACATTATCCTTATTTGAACCCACTTGAACACATCTGGTGAGCCTCAAAAAGACGGATTGAATAAAGAAAGTCATCTATTACCAATATTTAATGTTTAAAGGCTCTACTTGCAGAGGAGAGGGAGAGGGTTGGTATTGAACTTGTATAACAATAAATTTAAAATATGACAGATAGATGCCAAGCAGTCATTGATGCCAAAGAATAATAGTGGTTAATAAGTAAAACTGTAATAAAAACCACTGTTATGTATTATAAACACTATGCCATATGTCTGTTGAAACTATTACATCTTTAGCTAATGATTTTATAAAGCTATAACACTATTAAGATAAAGTATATTTAGAAGATAATCTACATTTGAAAAATGAAAAAAGAAAAGCGGTTACTTATTGAGGGTCATCTTATCTTCAAATGAGTTGTTTTCTTTATCACTATATTATCCATTGTAAATACAAAGAGGTCTCTTATTAGTCTATTACTTTGACGCTATATCAGACAGTAAAGTAGCATTGGTCAAGTCACAGTCTAATTCTTATGTTTGTTAATGAAGACATATTCAGATACACTATTTTATAGGGAAAGCTTAGTTTGTTTCATCAGCTTGTAGAAGGTGGGCTTGATAAGTAGATTGATCCTGTTCATGCTTAATCTCTTCATTGTCTGGAGTGGTTTGTGGCTCTTCCTTCAAGTTCTCCAAATCATCTTCCTTGGTACTTACGCATACACTCTCTTTATCTTTTATGGACTCAAGAGTGCCATTTTACCTGAACCTCTTCAAGATTCTGGAAACAGTATTTTGGAAAACACCAACTATGGTAGCTATCTTCCTTTGAGTGAATCCATTGACCTTATTCTCATGTATAATAGTTTTGCACATGTCTTCATCAACACATTTTCCCTTTTTACAAGTCTTATGTGGAATTCCAGTACTAAGCGTATGTTTCCTCAATATTTTACCAACAGTCCATTTACTGGTGCCAACCATGGCAGCTATCTTCTTTTGGCTGAGTCCATTGACCTTGTGTTCATATACAACAGTGTTGCGCATGTCTTCAACACGTTTCCCCATTTTACAAGTCTTATGTGGAATTCCAGTACTAAGTGTATTCTCCTTCAATATTTGACGAACAGTCCATTTACTGGTGCCAACCATGGCAGCTATCTTCTTTTGGCTGAGTCCATTGACCTTGTGTTCATATACAACAGTGTTGCGCATGTCTTCAACACGTTTCCCCATTTTACAAGTCTTATGTGGAATTCCAGTACTAAGTGTATTCTCCTTCAATATTTGACGAACAGTCGATTGGCAAACACCAACCATGCCAGCTATCTTCCTTTGACTGAGTCCATTGACCTTGTGTTGATGTATAACAGTGTTGCGTATGTCTTCATCAACACGTTTTCCCTTTTTATGAGTCTTATGGGTATCTTCATCACTGAAATTATGTTTATTAGTGTCATTTTTTTCTGTGTTGGTTGGTTGTTCAGTCATTTTTGATTCTTCATTCTTGAAGGCTATTTTAATGTCATTTGCTTCTTCAGTGAATGAAATAGACATTGAGTAATGAAGGTAGAGAATTGATATATAAAAAAAAAGTATAATGCCGTAGTTGGCACCGAAATTTTATTTTAACGCTTGACAAAATGTTTATAAACTCCTACTTAGCGCGTATAAAGCATAGTGTACATGGTTTGAAGGGACTGTGAAGTCAATCGAGTGGGCATGGGGGAAAGAATATATGGGATAAGATAAATGAGTGAAGTTGGGAAAAATTTATACCATAAGAAGTAGCACCAAGAGCCAAACAAGGTTAAGAGAATTGATATACAATGTCCCGTGTAAATAAAGTAAACAGAAAGCAATCCTGGATATTTCATATCCCGAACTGTTTTCATATCAAGACATAACATACAGTCCAGAGTATATTTATTTTATTATTTTGGGTGTAAATGCTATTCACGCATTGAGCATAATAGTCACCTTATGATAGCTTTTGAAAAATTAAGATATACATATAAACACCACAAATACAAAAGTAGAAAAAAAATAAATGCAGAAGAATGAGAGACAGAAGGACAGGCAAATACAAAACCTCAAATGAGGGAGAAATGATAAAAAAAAAGTGAGTAGAAATCACAGTAAATGATAGTTAATAATAGACATTAGTTTGGGCTTGACTCCACAAGCTTCTCAAAGGTAATGGTGGATAGACATAGTGTGACAATGCTTGAGCCAAAGTGAAGAGCAATGCTCTACCCTAAATAGATCCATCATCTGGTAGCTTGCTCTTTGAGGCTGCTGATGGGTGTGTTGAGTAGGAATACCAACACTATCATAGAGTGCAAATACTTCTCTTCCACCCATTCATAAACCGTTTAGCAAAGCCAGAAGCTGCTAGTGTAGTTGCTGTATTTGTGTCCTCAGGATTGTCCGAGTTGCTCTAAGTATCCCTCGTTGGATTTCGAATCGCCACAGGATGACGGTTATCTTTTTGGTGTCCTGGTTTCCTTGCTGACTTTATGGCCTTTTGGATGTCTATTCATAATTCTCATCTTACCATCATTTCCACTCATTTTCCATCATTTTTCCCTCATTGAGGTTTTATATTCTCTTTTCTTTCCGTCTCTTCTCTATTTGCATTATTTTTTCACTTATGTATTTGAAGTGTTTCAATGTTTATTCTTTTTTTTCAAACGATCTCATAGGGTGGCTAAAATGCCCAATGCGCGAATAGCAACCAACACCCAAAAATAAAAATACTTTGAACTATATGTCTGACATTCATTTATCTTCTGAGTATCAAGTGTTTGTAGAAAAGCCTAGAATTATAGTTTGCCTGCATGAATATATTGAATTGTTAAGTATTACCATTCCACTATCCTATATTACATACTTAAAAGTTGTTTCATAAATATAATGAATCTTAAGATAATATTAATTTCTTATGTATACTATAGTTCAATATTAGCTTATTTCTTAGTTAATTATGTTTTAATTGATATCATCAGTGATAGAGAGAAAATATAGCTCATACTTTGTAAATGGGTTATTTTCATTCTGAAAGCACACAATAAATTAGCGGAGATGATGCATTGTCTGAATAGAGTCACCCATATATTATAGAGGAGATATAAATAATGTAAAATCATATTGTTACTTTATCTAAGAAATCTAAACAAATCTTTTAAAATATCAATTCAAATAGATTCAGCATTATCTATGATATGATATGATGGCCATAAAAGGCGAATAAAAGCACCTTTATTTTTATATTTACTTTAGACCTCTTTATGGTGCTACTCATAATACATTAGAAAAATGACTCATGTTCACTCAGGTATACTTCTAATATCAAGCTTTATTTTTACTTTAGAAAAATAAATCTGCAACAACTTCTGTCTCACGGTAACACTTCAGGAACCTATTCTCAGTAGAAGTGTCTAAAATAATCACTTGATTAACCCCTGTCAGGGGCGAGCAGCTCACCGCTTTAGTGTTAGCACCATTCCCTCATCACGGTTCTTCCATTGAACTAGACAAAGTATTGGAATGGACGTCTATTATGATGTCAACCAAAGCAATGGTTGTGACAGTTTGGAGAGATTTATTTAGTAACATAAAGGTCTACATACTCTAGAATAGAAATCTATAAAAGACCTTCAAAAGACTCTCAATAGAAAGTATCTTTATCTTCTTGTTTATTATTAGACTTTATTAGTACTACTTCTACCACACTATACCCCAGTATTTAACCTGTTTCTGAACTCTTTAGATGTGGACAAGAACTCAATGGGCTTCTGGGATTGGTGGGAGATTCAACAACCACTGATTAGATAAAAACAGTTTATTGTATGACAAAATGATAAACAGTCACTTAGATGGCTTGGTTTTAATATATTAAACAGCTATCCATGCTAATTGTAGTCACATTAGAAATTTATATCATAAAACTTCTTAAGTTATGGCTATAGCCATGATGATATTTTTATTTTTTTTTATTTATCTTTCCTATCTCTATTTTCGGAATATTTAAACGCGTAAAATACTCAAAGTTGCAGATTACCATAAAAAGTATCTCATGGAGTTATGAGTAACACTAGTTATGTGAAACATTCTTACGCTAAAAGGCATTTCTTTAATTAGTAGTAAAGATAAAATTAATTTAAATTTTTTATCATATTTTATAGTGAATACCATAAGACACCCTATTTTTTTTTACTTTAGACTGAGTAAAGCACAATAATTTTGAATAGAGAGAGTATTTGAAGAAGCTTTCTTTTATTTATATTTATATAACTTTAGGTAGTTTGTTTGTTTTCATATTTTAGTTTTTCTGTAACTGATTTTATGAGCTTCAATTGTAAGTCCTATTGGGTGTCAATAATGTTCAATGCGCAAATAATGTAACATTAAAAATAACAATACCCTGAGCTATCGTATAGGCTTAATTTAAATATAAATGTTTTGATTTACAATTTCATGGTGAAAGGATTTAGATATACTTAGAACCTTATATGAATAAAGAGAGCAATCTTTAATAACTATAGAGCATATTCACCTACAAAGCTTGAGTAAAATGAGTATAGAATTAACACCAACCAGTAGTCCATAAATTTTTCGAGATAACACTGAAATTAGTATCACTTCATAAAAACGTTATAAAAAAGTCTAAGGTCTTCAACATATAAAATAATTAATATATTTCACTATGAAAAGCCTTTTTATTACTATTACAAATAAATTGAAGTCACTATCATGAAAAATAAGCATACACATAACAAAAACACAAATTGAAAGCCAAATACTTTTCTTAGGCCATGTACTGAAAACGTTGCTAATAAACTCATTACATGTATGATGAAACCTTACTTTCCTAAATCAATTGAGGGTATGGGATATGTTTAAGAGCCCTATAAACTTATAACTACGGGAGAAGTGTATAGAAAATAAATAGACCACCTAAAGTTTCAAAAAGCAAAGCATCTTTCTTCTGTATCTCATCTGTTTTGATGAATAGTAATAAATAAAGTGAGCAAAGAATAAAAGCTAAATTTTAAATATTTGGGAAATCACTTTATTTATGGGCCATTTCATAGCTTGAAGCTCAATACAGGGATTTGGATAAATAATACTTTATTAATACATATAATAGTTCTCCGAAATCAAATGAGTCTCGGTAATTTTCTTCACTTGCCAGAAGCGATTTCTTTAACATATTGGAACAATACCAAAGTAACTAAAATAAAAATAAATAAATATACGCTCGAAGCACCTGAAAATTTGTAAACTTACATGACGTGATCAGCCATACTTGTGAAGGGAACGATAGAGTTACTGCAGCTTCGGGAATCAAGACTGGTGTCGCAGATTCCTTTTAAAAAATAATTAGCCTAGTTCACTAATACACGTTGCATTAAATACTTACTGACGTTGTTGGCGTTGCCATCAATCCAGTATTCAACACCAGCGTGAAGGAATCCGAATTTTTGAGGGGGAAGATGGGGAACAACTAAAAAAATATTAGTATCAACCAAGAAATTTATTGAACTTACGATCACGGTTGTTGACTGTGCGCTCAAAAGAAATACCGGTGGAAGAAAAGTAATAGGCAAAGTTAGCATCACCAACACGAGGACCACCTAGTTAAAGTGAGAATTGTGTTAGCATTCATATTTTCACGAGCTATATTTAATTAAACATACCATAAGTTTGAGCAAAAAGGTTTGCGTTAGAAAGTCTAATGTCACGCTGGTAAAGATCAAGAGTGGCAACTGTAGCAATAGCACCACCAAGAGAGTGACTAAATCAAAATAAATGTTATCATGTGTAATTTTTTTAAAAAAATATGTAGTGCTTACCCTGTAACCAAAACTCTGTAAGAGGGATACTTGTCTAACTGATCAAGAACAATTGGAACAACAACAAACTGGCTGCTGATATAAGAATCATAGAAGCCTGCAAGAATTTTTTAGTAAACTAAAATTGATTTTAAATTAGACAGAATAACACTCACCACTGTGAACTTCTGCTCCATCAACGGGAGGGTAACTCTTCTTTGCGAAAGACAAGTCCTATTTCATAAAAATTTAAGTATTCAAGATAACTAGTGCCCAGTAATTAAGATACTTACAGCAACCCAGTTTGGAATAGAAATAGAGCCTAAAACACGACAATAAGTAATATTTTCATTAGCTAATCATGGATTACATACCTCTGAAGACAAGCTGAATCTCCTTGGTTCTGTCATTTCTGGTGATATAACCATTGACATCAAGGGGAGCGATCTTGAAAGATCGGATAAGAGTAAAGCCATCGAGACAGTTACGGCAACTCCAAATACCACCAGGGCACACAAGGGGACAGTAAGCGCTCGAAGAGAGAGACATGTATGTCTTCAAGGATTCAACCTTTGCTGATGAAGCAAGAGGAAGGGACATGAATGAAGTATTCTTGCGGGTAGGAGGAGCAGTAGCGTTCACACCATAGCCGCCTTTTGTTTGAACATTGGGAGGCAGAGGAGGGTTAGAAGACAATGCTTGAGCTTCTGCATTGGTATCCACAGAAGGTACATTTTTTGCTGGAGATGCACGATGAGCGATAATGGGAGGCAAGACAGCTGTTCTCTTGATTGTGCGTGGTGCACCATGAGCCACAGAGGAGCATGCTAGGATAAGACCAATAGAGACTGATGCCAAGGCAGCGAACTTCATTTGAATGATATCTTAAAGAAGTTGGTAGATAGTGTTGTAGGTATCAATTAGATTCAATCTGGCTCTATTTATACTATTTTGATAGGCTTCAGAGCAGTGATAGTCTTACAACGCTATTTAAGGCAATACTATTGTGAGAGCCTGTAAATCTATATAACAGATTCCCGGACCTATGATTATCTTAATACAATACATATAAAGTTAGTTTCCAAATAAGAAAGAGTAAACTCTATACAAATCGGTCTGTATCCATAGATTTGCCTAAATAACTCGTTACATCCAACTAGTATGACATCTCACAGACATATAGTCACATAGAAATTCACATAGTAGCTCAAATGGATGGTTACTTTTTTTTTCATGACTGAAGCCTTCTAAATGCATAATAAGATATCTTTAAACCTCCTGTTGGTTATATTCATTATTATTATTATTATTATTATTATTATTATTATTATTATTATTATTATTATTATTATTATTATTATTTTATCAATTATAATTTCTCATTATCAGTGTTAGTAATTTTATTAGATATATGTTTATGTTTATGTTTATGTTTATAAAAGAGCCTGAAATCTAAAATGCTATAAAAGCCTTTGTATAACATTTTACAATGATATGAAAAAAGACAAGATCTTATGGAGGTGTGGTTTTCTAGACTCAGCTATAAACTATGTCAACAAGAACAAAAACAAACAGTATTTTCTAGTTAATATGGCAAACCGTGTTACGTTGTTATAAATATGATTATATGGTTTATTTCATACTGTGATGCAGTTAAATTAATCGTGGGATTTCATGCTTAACATGAATCACTGGTTTAATTAGGTATCGTTGTGCCTAATCCTTAGCTCTGTAACTGTCTAAGTCACTGTTTCAGCTCATAATGTCAGAGATAATATTCTAAAACACAGTTACATAGAATGTATCTATTCAACTTAGTTGATTAAAGTATAATTAATTAATAGAAATGATTATATTTTATTGAAACCATCTTTCATTGCTTGTGAGTGTCTATCCGTATTCTTAAGCATTCTAAACCTCTTTTACTGAAAAATAGAACTATGCATCTGTCTTTGGACTTAAGTGACACCAATCTGATGTTACAGCCAAAAAATATCTTGCTTTAACTTATTAAAAATGGTCACTCCACTGTGAAAGCCATGTAGCTGTGCAACATACTTTCTTTGATTATTTCCCAACTTAACACTTAGTTTACTTTTTAATGCTCCAAAATGACTGCTTAAATATAGTCTTTTTTTCCTATTCTTTTATGAATGTCAATATAGAATATCAATACTCATCCAGGTATTTTTGGAAAGTGTAACCTACTAAGAGATCAATTACTGATTTATGTACAACAAACTAACTTTATGCCAATGAATTCATCGTGTCTCGATAGAGTGACTATTAAAAATATTCCTTCATTTACACTCAAAGTTTTCCTGATAGTCACTTTATAATCTATTTTCTTCGTTAATTCCAAGCAAACGATAACTTGGAATGATTATAGAAGAAAAGTTATACCACTAAATCTGGATGGTATAATATCAAGAGAAATGATTTTTTAATTTTAGTTTTCAATTCTGAGTATTTTGTTCATTTTTCTATACTTCATTTTCTTGTAGCTATATAATATCATGAATTCTTTAGATATAGATGTACAACCTTCAATTGACTGAAAAAAACTTTTTATCAATTATGTTTTAATGAATTTATTTTTTAAATGTATAGTTTCTTATCTTGCTTTAATCTTTATATAGATGTCGAGTTCAGGTTACCAGCTATCATGAACAAGTGAAATAATGGTTTTATGAAGAAGAGCCAAATTTAATACTTTTTTTTTGTCATTATTTAACTAAATCGTTTATTTAATCACTATACTCTTTCTTATGCTATTTTAAAGACTCAAACCTACATATACAAAAACCATGAAGTTAAAGTAAAAAGTAAAACATGAAGATTAAATAACTACACGAAATCTTAAATAGATGAAGGCTCTTTCTTATTCACTTTAGCTACAGAGAGATTATTTTGTGTGTAGATGAAATTCCTATTGATTATGTAAGAGAGCTTACATATGAAAATATTATTTACTAATAACTTCTTGTTTTAGAAATATTTTCATATTGTCTTAATATCAAAACACACAACAAATAAATACTGACTCATGATATGATACAGAGCAGGTCATTTATCATAAAAATGGCCACTAGAAAAATGCAAAAGATGTGTGATTTCCATGGGCTTACACAGAGAGAACATCTAAATAATTTTTTGTTTTGTATGGAAAGTCAAGAATCTCAAATACATTTTCTCGGACAGCCTATCACAATATGAGAGAATGGAGATAAAAGTTTTACCTGGAACGCTTTTTTTTAATATTATTAAAAAAAAAAAAGACGCCCTGTACCTTACCTTATTCGAGTTTTAATCCTTAACCAGTAAAAATGTTATAGAGGAAGGTACTGATAGGTATGTTGTGTACACACCTAAATGTTGTCATAGAGTATCTATACAGCTTTGTTAATAAAATCCCGCTTTTCACCACCAGCTTGTTTAACAGGGCTTGAAGCATATTTTTCTTTTTCGCCAGGGTCTGAGGCTATTAGTTTCAACTTTTGTACTCTTTTTCTTTATAGTCACTTGAATACCCAAAGAAAACTTCTCATTAAGTCTATAATCACTATAAAAAATAAAATAAAATATATATATATTCAAATATATTGTACTATGTGTTCACTGTTGACACTTATTTCTCAGATTGTATTTATATTTTCATTCCTCTTGCCGTTTCCCCACAGACACTTTCAATCTCACTTATGGTTCCCTATTTTTTCTGTCTTCAGTAAATCTTTCTTTCTCTGAATTTATAATGTTTCATATATTCATCCCAATTTTCTTGTATTCAGATAATATAACTAATATGCGGATATAGCCCTGCCATTCAGCCATTGTATTTTGCCAAACTAATATCTCATGTATGTATTCTAGGCAGATAGTTTTACCTTCAGATCTTGTCTTGCTTAAATCATTGACTAAAATTGAATTATTATGTAGCATATGTATCTGAATCTATCAAAAAAGGGTTAATGGTAGCTCAGCACCAATGCGACGTGCAAGCAAGAAAATGAGGGACCTTGATCTTATGCAAAAAGATGAGGTAATTCAATAGTGTCAGTAGTGTACGTGTAACAGAAGTAACATGATCTTCTTAGTATTTTTATAGTTGCACCTATAATTTTCTTACTGAGGACAAGATCAAGTACTACATGTAATGAAGTTAAGTACCTGACTCTTTATCAGATGGCTACAAAATGGACATACCTCTAAGTATGGTCGTTATGGTTACCACAGAGTGAGACTTATAAAAAAAAGTACAAAATACTATAATCATAAACCTCATTCAATTGTCAAGACAAAATGCTCTTTATTTTAGTGCATACTTGGTTTCTTTTTATTTTATTTTTTACTTTTTCAATGAACAATTGCTTTGATTCTTTAATGGCATAAATTCATTCTGAAATTAAATAGTTTAGATATTTATATTATATTGATGGGCTATAGAGACACTATACTTGTTGCTGGTAAAGAATAAACACTTAGTCTCATACATAAACTATACATCATTTTAGATGTTGTCATTTTGTCTAACTGCATTATGTGTATCACAATGAATGTGTATGTCAAAGCCAAATATGCTATTTTATTGATTATTTTAGCAAAAAAAAATTAACAAACATTGACAAAATGTAGGTATGGGTGTAAATGTAAGATGTGTGGAAATAGGAATAAATAAGCAACCTGAAAACTCCGTGTTTTCTTATCAAACAGATTTCGTCCACTTTTACACATATTGCTTCCCTTCATCTGTTTACTGCTTTAACCTAATATTAAGTATAAAGTATTATATATATATATATATATATATGATAGATGGTTTTATTTTGAATTTATTATATTTATCAAAATATTTGTAGCGTATATATTGGTAACTTTTCTTAGGTATTGACAAAGACAAGTCCAAGAAAATGTTTGTTTGGTGTTTTTCTTTATTTGGGTAGCACGTTTCTTTTCTGATTCATACTAGATAAAGAAGTATCTGTTAATTAAACTGTAGCTCCACAATTTCTAAATTTAATAGTTGCACATTCATCCAGCCTCCGACAATCTTATTGTGTCCACAGCCAAAGATTTTCTGGCCTTTAACAGTTATATCCTTCCTTTTGAGACAGAAAAAAACGCACCTTATATGGAACAATGATTAAAATCAAAGGGTTTGTGGATGTCCAACTTGTTATTTCCTTTTGTGGATACCTCACTATCAAATTGTATTATCAATAGAATGTAGTGTTGATGGATAAAATTGTTTATTGTAATAGTATAGATAATGATATATTATGTGCTATAGCTACTGCCTAAGTACACTCCCTTCATAGCAATAGAATCTATATCCCAACATTATAATGGTTTATCCTTGGGAGATAGATTACAATGAGCTCAAGCCCAGATGAAGACACTGCCTACCTTTTTATCACTAGAATAGTCCTTAGTGGTATCTACAACTTCCTTCTATTGTTTCTCTTTGTTAATAATGGCACATTACCTTGCTCACTTATGCTCATCTTGACGAGTACTTGATTGTTAAGTTGTATGTGCAGTGTAAGAAATAATAAAAGGATGGGATTCTTTTTTGTATTCTTTATTGAATAGCCCAGCACTTTATGACGCGGGACACTTAAAAATAGTAAAGGTCACGTAGATAGAATAGGAAGGAAGAAGAAAACTAGCTAAATTGGATAATACATAAAGAAGAAAGAAAGAAAGAAAAACACTTCAAGCGACCATGGACTGCAAAGCCACCACCGAAGAAGAGACTTTACTGGCAACAACACCAGGAAGAAAAGGAGCAGAGTCAAAAATAAAAACCCAGTGGGCACGCCAAATTGCCTGCACTGTAGCAGCCACTACCAGAACATCAAAGTCGGCGTCTGACAGAGAAGAAAAGCCAGCGGGTGGAGGAACAACAGGGGATGTCAGCACAAAGCCAGACAAGAACCACGGCCAGAGCACGAAAAAAAAGAGAGAGAGAGAATACGGTTCTTTGCAAAACCCAATTGAGTTGTCTGCTTTCGGCATAGACAACCAAAGCTATCCAGTTCAAATACATGAAAAACAAACAACTTGGCAAAGTTGAACTTGGGAGCAACAAAAGGAAGAAAGAAACCCCAAACAGTAGAAAGTACAAGTAGCTAAGTACAAAAAAAGTAGTAGAAGTAATAGTAGAAGTAGTAGAAGAAAGGTCTGTTAATAAAGGAAGGATCCAACACAGTTGAAGAGCCTTTTGCTGACTGACAGGATTTAGCAGACCAATGTCACCACGCCCACAAGGTTGGCACAACAGATCCCACCCAGGACTACCAAAACCGAGGTTAAGGTATCCACAAACAAGTCTACGGACAGCAGAGAAGAAAGAGTCAGGAGCAGGGGTCACATACAGAACATACCAAATGGTGCTGAGGAACAAGGAATTAGCCACTAGGCTCTTACTACGAACAGCATGAACTGCATGACTATCATGGCGACATGATATATCAGAGGCCTCCAGCACAGGACCCTAGTCGGGAACAAAATGCCCTGAAAGAGCAGACTCTACAAAAATACTGAACGATAGTAGCAAGATCACTCATGTGATGAAGTCAATGCTTTTGAATATATCAAAAAATTGTTCTGTGAAGCAATTGGCCATTGAGGGCATGATTATTTCAGGTACGTTAACCTTTGGGTTTGAGAAGCTGTAAATACTAATAGTATGGTATTTAGGCCTCAATATTAACTTTTTTCAATTGGCCAATCCAAACGGCTATGTTTGTGTGGTGAACAAGAAGAAAGACTGTTTCTACCCTGTTCACACTAAAGAGTTTACAAAAAGGATGATTCCATTATTGAAACAAATTTGGATCAGCAAAATTACCATGGAGGCTCGACTTGAGACAGTCTTGACAGCTGAGCCAGACTCCTCTCAATCTATTATTTCACCTTGCTTTCAAAAGCTGTAGTAAGAGAATAAAGTGACCCTCCAAAAGTAACCGGTTTTTCTTTTCTTTCTTTTTTCTTTCTTTCTAAATGTAGATCTTTTTTATAGCTTCATAACTTATCTTAATAGTATTATAACTTTATAAAAGAATTAGATATAGACTTGAAAGTCTCGATAGATATGTAATAATGGGCACTAAGGTTATCAACAGAACCACTGGAGAGATAAATGTATAGATATTTGGTCTCTAGCAGGGACTACGAAATAGAGTATTAGCACAAAGGCTAGTCTAGGGAAATTAAATAGGGTCCATGAACAGGGACACAACACACGATTTGAATACAATGGGTAACTAGGCAACTGTTCTTTTAAACAATCCTTGCTTCTTTCAAAAGTCCCAACGATACTTAATGTTAACAGAAAGGTCGATTCTTAATTGAATGTTCAAACTGTATGGTTTTTATACACCGTTTTCTTGTGATGTTAGATATAACGAATTATATCGCATGCACCTTCAACACCGTTCATGCATGTCAGAATGTCAACCATTCTATACTATAGCCGAGGCTATATCATATATACGTATTAACACTTCAAATACTCAAGTGATAAGTAAAAAATAATTTGAACCGTAGTGCCTTGGGGCAGCACGGCTAAATAGTATTGCTAATCAACAACACTTCAATACACAATGTTTATTGAGATTGTTTGATAACAATCAACTAGCTATGACTGACTTCATGAGGCAATATGAAGACCCTTGCAAACTTAATAAGAGTTTTCTAGTGCAGTAAAAGAGATCTTCTTGAGCTGAATAACAGTTGGGTTTGTAGGACATATGGCATTTGACTCTGGCTTGTAGAGTTGAAGAAGAGAAAAAAACAGTTTGAGCACTTTACTTGAATAGTCATTGCTTCTTGTTTAGCCTACCAAATCTGCATATCAAAACTACCTGAGCAGTTACTCTGATAACCAAGATTGTTATTCAAGCAATATCACGGAAGAAGGAAATGGTATGATCTTGTAATTAAGGAGCATGAGTCAGAGTTATTAAGTTCTGATATGTTTACACAATACTGTGTTAAACTTTAAGACGATTTGTTTATGATAAAAAAAAGGAAGGGACTAAGTTTGCCCATACCAGACTTGTCTTCTTTTTCATTCAACTTCAATATACTTGGATTAATGATATTGGGATGGTTCCTGGTGGGGGAGGAGGCAAATCTATACTTTTTTAATGCTTCCTTGTGCTTGATTTCAAGCTCTCTAATGATCTCTGATTGTTGAAGACACTATCAAGTAAAAAAGTTTATTCTGATTAGAATACAAGTCTATCTTTTATGTTTACCTTCATCATCCAAAAAAAAAATTCAAGTGCTTTTGGGAGCTGCTCAACTTTCTCATCAAGTCTAGTCTTGAGATCAAAGGTTCCCTCAAGCCATAGCTCGCAGGTAGGGCCTTTTTCAGCAAATCTCATGCTTCAAAGATAGATTGACCTGCCTATTCAAAACAATTAATTATCATATCAAGTTCTTAGATTCATATTGCCTACCTGAAGCATGCACAAAAAACAATTCCAGCTTAGAGAACACCTTCTCAGACCCAAGGCAGAACTCATCTGCTATTGTTTTCAGCATTGCCAAAACACCAAAAAGACCCCTGTGGTGGTCAAAGGAGGATTTGACCCCATCATCACTTCCAAAGTGGGATGATGTCTCGAGGAGAAGGACTTTTATTTGCTTTAATTTATGCAGCTTGATGATACCATCAGTTTTATAAATGTTGGCTTTGTTGTTGTCTTCAAACTGCTTCTTCATTGCTACAAGTAGGGTTTTCCCCACTTTAAAGTCGGAATCAGAGCCTGTTTCCTTGGCAACTGTTCTTGCGACTGCTTTCGGAAATGAATAGACTTGCATGTCATTGAAGGTTGCTTCTGTGTGATCAAGATCTTGATGGCTAGAATATACATTAAATCTATGATCTCATGTTAGCAAAGAGACTTATGCTCAAGTCTTTATGTAACTAGAACGATCCTTACTATGCTCTGAAGATGTCTTCTAGAAAATCAAAGATAGGCTCATCTTCGTCTGGGAAATTGAGATTGTTCGGACAGGTAAAAGAAAGAGACTGAACAAATATGATTTTTATTAAGTGAAGAAAGGCTCCTTATTTATACTTTTAGTGGGTGTTTGTCCTTCAGTAGCTTCTACCTTTTGGTAATTATGCCATACACTAAGAGATTCTTGGAATATGTAAGGAAATACATGGAGATTAATGCCACACTATCTCTTTGATTGGCTAATGCGTTTGAGAAATAAAAAAGAAAAAGGTCTTTAAGATATAGTTATCATATCCTAGTTAGCAGAAGTAGTGTCTGAAAAATAGTATAAAAGAAGTAGTCAATTGAATGAATAAAGACCAGAGTTCTACTGTTCATAAAATACTCAAAAGAGGTGTGATTGGCAATAAAAAGAGTTGTTTTTCTCACTACAGACTACAACAATTACAACCACTTATGTACTTTTTCAGACTATGCTATATTGTTCTGATTTATACAATAGCAATGTCTCTTGGAATGTACGGGTCAAATTCCTTTACATCCTCAACACTACTTCACGTTGAACTGACCGGATACCTTTGATTTTAAACACAGTTCCATAAAAGGGCAGAGTTGTGTCGTGACTTAAAAGAAATGTTGTGTTATCATTTAAAAGCCAGAGAAACCCTTGGGTGTGTATTCACACATCTTAAAGACCTTTTTCAAACGCATTAGCCAATCAAAGAGATAGTGTGATATTATTCTCCATGTATTTCCTTATATATTCCGAGAATCTCTTGGTGTGTAAGATATACATTCATGTACAAATGTGTACATGGATAGATACATATCAATATACATCTAGATCTATCAATGCCCTCTTATGATTTGTCTTTCTACCTTAGGCTTTGAGGCTTAATTCACTTTCAATGGCCAAAAGACGTGCTTTGAGGGTTTCCACTTGCTCCAATTTGGCTTCAAGTGTCTGCATCTCTTTACCAATGGACTGTTTTTGTTCCTGTGTTCCAATAGTCTCCATCTTCCACTCACCCTCATTCCCAGTGAGAGTTAAAAAGCGTTTGTGATATTTAAGAAGAGAAGGTCGATGGGAGATTGTCAAGAGAGCTATTCATTGTGAGTATTCCATTGAGAGAGAAAGGATGTACTTACTAATTCCTATGTCTTTTGCATGGGCATACATCAATCCCTCTACATCTGCAGAGACCGCACTTGTACATTCATCCAGGACTGCATACTTGGGATGATGATAGAATAAGCGTGCCATGCTAATCTATTGACTCTGTTAATTTTCTTTCTTTTTCTTCTCATAATAGTAGTAGTAGTAGTAGTAATAGTAATAATAATAGTAGTAGTAATAGTAATAATAATAATAGTAGTAGTAGTAATAGTAATAGTAATAATAATAATAATAATAGCAATAATAATAATAATAATAATTACTCTCTGTTTCTCTCCACCAGAAAATACATCTTTCCACTCTTTCTCAGTCTCCCATCCTCCCTCACGACTAGGAATATAAGAAAGATGAACAGCATCAAGAATCTTTTCAAGATCTTTGTCCGTACGCCCAGACTGCTTCATGTCTTGGAGAGTATGGGGATAAATAAGCCTAAAGAGTCATCAGCCACGGCCCTATTCTGTCCCCACTTACTGATCTCTAAGCGTGCCCAGGCTAAGATAAGGACGTTGTGGGATATAAAAGATATCCTCTTTAGAGGGTTTGGACACTTCTCCCTCTAATACAGCCCATACACACCCATCAGCATACATACATACACACACACATGTCTCTCTTTATCCACAGACTTCCTTACCAAACACAGGCCAAAGAGAAGCAATAATACGTGCAACAGCAGTCTTGCCCACACCATTAGGGCCTGTGATCAAAAGATGTTCTCCAGGACAGATCTCCAGCGACAGCTCCTTCACCAACAACTCACCCACAGCCTCTGGACCAGCCGCAGGGGCCACAATAGGCACTTTATCAAATCGGATCCCATCAAAGCCCACGGTCTCCTTTCCATAGACATGGGTCAGAGCAAACCGGCGTTTCTCATGAGGTCCTTCATACTCTGACGCATGAAGGGCGTGAAGAACAGACAGGAGGCTGTACACACGCGATGTGTAGCCTGCCAATTCAGCCAGTTCTTTGTACGAATACATCATCCGTCCTCCTGCATCTGCGAGAGAAATAAGAAGACTATAAAGAAAAAAAAAGGGAAGAGAGAGCAGAGTCAATCGCACATTCATTCTTGTTTCCTTGTTCTTTTCTCTTACTTACCGCTTGTTGGTGATGAATCCTCGTGTGTGGGATCCCACCTTTGTGTTTTCGTCTGCATCCTTGGCAGCCGACGCAGCGTCGATGGACCGCTGGCCAGCAATCTCTGGCAGAAAGACAGGAATGGAGCATAGACCCAGTCCAAAGGCACTCCATGCATACTTGATAAGAAAGTCCTCAAACATATTGTAGCTGATTCGGATCTTGTAGACGGTGTTGATGTGCTTGACGAGTTTTGTATAGGCTCTGTCCAGAATAGAGTGTTCCAGGGAAGCACCATTGTAAAAGGCGATTTCCTCTGCATTGGTGATGAGCCGTGTGTGGGCGGCACGGAAGTCACCCTAGTTGATCTTGCATTAGATCAACGTCATCCTTCTCTTGTTTATACCTCTAGCTTTGCCTCTATTGCTGCGAGCTTTCCAAACGAAGGCGTCAGTGCCCTTAATAGGCGTGCAGTAACAAAGTAATTGACGGTCAGCCCAAGAGTGCCTAGCATGCCAATGGATTTGACAAGTTGATAGTTAAAGATCAAGGTGTCCAGCATGGGTTTGGCAAGATTGGAGTACAGAGAGGCCAGTGTCTCACAGAACTTGGCCATGTCTGTGGTAATGTACCTAGATTCTTTAGGCACTGTGGATGGATGAAGGGGGAGGCTTACTGATCTGTGCCCTGAATGCGATGGTCCAGGTGCAGTGCCCTATAGTAGGTGCGTTGAGGGTCAAGATACAGGTCATGTACATAACGAGTGAGTCGTGTGCGGAATCCTATTGACAGTTTTGACTGCAGATAGCGGATCTGGTGGAGAAGAGTGGAGTGGAGTGAGCAGATCCTACAAAGAGAGAAAGAAGGAAAGAAGAAGAGCTTACCATACTGTTGGTGTAGGTGGCAGGAATGGCAATAGCAAACCAGTAGCCGAGGCCTTTAAGGAACTCTTGTTTATCTCCATTGACCTTGTGTTTTTTATCAGTCCCATCCTTTCTTTTTCTCTCCTTCTTTCTCTCCTTCTTCCTCTCTTACCAGGTCTCTTACGATTCTTCCGTCTAACCGTGCTACAACCACACTCAGGTACGTTCTAAGAATAAGAAAGACGGAATGCAGAACCAGTAGGAATGCCTCTTTTGTACGCCAATGAGGGAGAAGGAGAGTGGCAATCTCCCTCAACTGTCTAACAAACTCACGGTTGACGCCTACTTTGGCAGTGGATGTAGGCATGGTGAAGAGGGGGAGGGGTGGTGTTGCCTTTGCTTCTGCCTTTGCCTTTGCTGCCCTTTGCTGGTAGACAGCTGCTGCTATGCCACCCGCCACTACACAGGCCAATGTCTTTTTATGCCAAGAATGGCCTGTCATTGGCTTTGAAAAGAGTTGCATACAGGAGAAACAGAGAGGAAGAAAAAAGAACAGTATTTTATTTTTTATTTTTTTCTATCAATGTACGTATTGGCATGTGATTATGCCGACAGCCCTTCTCGTCCTCCTCTTTCTCTCTCCTCTGCACGTGATTCTGTCGACAGAAAGAAGAAAAAGAGGGGAGGGGGACTGCTTTATCGCTCCTTGCGCATAGAATAGAAAAAGTAGTGGAAGGCGTCTCCCATGGTCTGTGTTTTCACCTCCCAGCAACTTCTTGTCAGGTGTCGTTTGCGGAAGTGGGGTTGTCCAAAGGTAATGTAGAGAAAGACACCGCCCACCTTGAGGACGCGTTCGACCTGGTCCACCTCTGCCTTGACTTCTCGTATCAGGTCCTCCGAGGGATCCCATACATCGCCCTGGTCACACATCAGAGCATCCATTGTGCCTATGCATAACGAGAATAAGCAGGCTGTGCAGAGTAAAAGGTAGAAGAAGGTAGAAGAAGAAAAAGAAGAAAAATGAGCTTGCCCTTGTCAATCACCACGTCAAATGAACAGTCACTGAACTGGAGGTCTCTAATGTCCATTTCTAGCCCTGGGATTTCTTTCTTTCTTTTAGTCCTCTGTTGGGCTCATTGCATTTGGCAAGTCGCAGGCTGCTGACTTACACTTCATCTCGGGCTGATGAGCACACCGCTTCTTCATTGTGTCAATAACAGTCTTGGAATAGTCTATATTGGTAATGTTCTTATAGCCGTCATTGTACATGTCCTCTCCCAGGGCTAGGTCAATGTCAGTGTCCATACAGTGCCAGCACAACTTACTGGAGTTACCACAGCCCAGCATAAGAATAGACACCTCTTTGTTAGGAAGCTGCAGCAGAGGCTTCAGTTCTTCATAGGTCTTGAACCAATCAAATGTGGTCTGTTCATCCTCCCTGTCTCTCTATAAGTCAGCCTGTTCTTTGTCTACAGCCCACGCCTACTTTTGGTATCTCTCCTCCCAGTAAGCCTGTGATTTGTAGGCTGTGGGGTCTTCAGGCACCACGTGTAGACTTGTCGACTGCACCATGAGCAATATGCCTCTTTATCTGTTTTCTTATAGAGAGAAAGAGAGAGAGAAGAAAGAGAGAAAAAGAGAGAGAGAGAAAGAAAAAAAACAGTAACAAAATAGACTCTAAAATTGTATTATTTTTAATAATAATAATAATATAAATATATATAGAAAGAGAAAAAGAGAGAGAGAGAGAGAAAGGAGTCGTGTTTGTCCTGTCTCTATCTTCTAGTGCAATTCATAGCCTTCATGTTCATTCTGATGACGACTGTTCTCCACACTGTCACGGAAGGACGTCATGGCACCATCTACCATCAGAATAGGAGTGCTCTCGGCTACCATGGTGTAGAATAGCTTGGGGTCTCCGTCATGATGACTACCAGCAGAAAGGTCTTCCATGGCATGTTCTTGTGGCGTGTGGACAGTCCGCATGCGTATTTTCATCCAATTGTAAAGACATATGCCTAGCAAGGTAATGACCAGTCCCACTGTATTGATCAGAGTCAGTCGATCTCCAAACACTGCACTGGAGACAGCAATCGTGGCCACTTCCTAAAGAGTTGACAACAGTCACATCGCTGTCCTTCCTTCCTTCTCTCTTTCCTTCTCTCCTTCTCTCTTTCCTTTCTTCTCTCCTTCCCCCCTCCATGGACTTGACTTACCTTGAGAATTCCACAGACACTAAGGGTCACTACAGAGGTGCGCTTGATCAAGAAGAACTCTGACATGATCATAAAGAACGCAAAGATGCCTCCCAAAAGAATAATGCCCATCTAGCCCAGGGAGATGAGACACTCTTTCCAAACAAACACAAGAGGAGCTTACTGTGGCCATGGCATCCTGGAACGTCATAAAGAACGCACTCCTAAAAATCGTCCCGTACCCTTCAATGCCTCCTGACAGCACCACAAGAATCAGTGCCTGCACAGGAGCAAGAAAAAAGATAGACACAAAGGGGTTGGTCAGACCCATGCTCTCTTTCCTCAGCAGAACCTCGGTCAATCCCCACCGCAGCCCGCCACAGACAGAGGCCGTCATGACCTGGAGAAAGCCCGTCCACACAAATTCAGTTTCATCCGAGACCATGAGGACCACGCCCGTTGTGATGATGAGAATGATGAGAATGAGTTTGGCCGTGGGGGCCTCGAGTTTAAAGGCAAAGGCAAACATCAAGACAAAGGCAAGGGTCGAGGACTTGCACATGGCTTGTAGAGATGAATCAATCATCTACAAGACACACGGACTGGGACTGGGACTTACTATAGAAGGAGAGGGTGATGGTCTTGAGGGAGAGATTCGAGAGGCCAATGTCAAGGCTTGTGGCCATGGCACAGGGGAATATCTTGAAGCTAAGGGCATAGGGAGCATGAGTTTTTTATATTTATATTCTATATATATATATATCCTTTTCGTGGTGTGGGTGGTACTTGCATGTATTCTCTGGACGTCGGTGTCTTCTTTGCCTGTAGACTGGGCACCATCAGCAAAGTGACACCTGCAAACACAGACTGCACCACCATGTGCATTGTGGTGACAAACAGTGGAAACTGGAAGTTGTAGTGCTCAGCAGAGAACATCCACTTGTTGTAGACAGACAGCACGGTTGCAAACTAGACGGCATTGAGTACCTCGGCTGTCCCCACGTACGCTTACCATGTACCTGTTGATCGGCATTGAAGGGGTATCATTTATCATTTATCATTATCAAGCACCACCATGGACAGACAAGAGGGGACTGCCTTACCACATCAGAACCCAAAACACATTCGTCAGGGTGGTCTTTAGCAGACTCTGCTCAGTCTTCAGCGGCGTCTCCTCCGCCAACAGTCGCTGTGTACTGGACGCATCGGGACTGCTGTGATAGGGTGGATGAGACGCATGAGAGCCATTAGAATCAACACTGTATCTCTCACTCATGGAGAGAACGAAGCAAAGTATGGGATGGGAAACAAAAAGGGTTTATTAAAGGACCGACAGACGACGCGCTTTCTATAAGAATTTACTCTCCAAACCGTCTTCTTGCCTGGGCTCTTTAGTGGATACGTCATCACCGCACTTACCATCTCTTTCACACGGTCTTTGTAGGACTCATGCTCATCGACGCCTGTTTTGACAGCTGCACCGAGTCCTGCGCCCTGGCTGTAGCGTTCGGCGGTGATGGGGTCGACAATGCCTGACCCGTGCTTTCCCAGTCCTTCGCCCCTACGCCACCCCATCTGCTGCAGCATGCGTGCCCCCACGTTGTCGTCTCCAAGGGCCTTGAGAGAGGACTGGGCGGGGGGAGGGGCGGGTGGGCGCATGAGGGGGCGGTGGACAGGCTCCACGGGTTTGTCGGGCTGTCCGTAGGCCTGCCTTCGTTCGGCAGCACGGTTACGGTACTGCTTGGTGGGCTTGCTTGTTTAGCCCAGCGTGGCTTTTCTCTACCACCCCACAGAAACAACCCCCCTCCCCTCCCCTCTTTTCTTTTTTTTTCTTTTTTCTTTTTTCTTTTCTTACCTCGTTCTTTTCTTCTTTCTTGGAGTGAGAGGCCAGGACCGATGCAGGAACAAGGGAGGAACAAGGCAATGGTGTTGAGAAGGGGGTGGAGGAGAAGGAAGAAGAAGAGGAGGAGGAAGACGGATGCGATGGACTGTGAGGCGTGGTGTGTGCAGAAAGAGAAGAAGAAAGACGGTCTTTGTCTACTGTGAGGTGGCGTTCTTCCTTGAGCTGTCGTACTTTGTCTTGTGCTTTTGTCACTAGTGCAGGGACTTGTAGATTTTCCTATGGAATGTAGACAAGGTTAGGATCATTCAAGGTAGACCTCACAGCAAGAATAGGTCTTTCTTTTTTCTTGTTTTTGTTATGCTTTGTTTTTGTTATGTTTTTTTGCTTGTCGTACTTTGTGGAGTGTCGACAGGGATTGATGTTTCTTTAAATCCTGCTCAGACTTGAATTTACGCTGACATAATAAACATGCCATCATAACAGTATCAACAACGCCCACAGGAGGAGGTTGTTCACTGTCCTGCTTCAACTCCTGCTTCTTTTGGTTCCATTTTTGTAGTTGTGTGTGGATCTGTGGTGCCAGGGTCAGTTAAGAGGGTTCATACTAGCAAAGCCAGGCTGGACTTTTTTCTCTTTCTCTCTCTCTTTTCATACCTTTTTTGTGGCAGCAGGGGCCTCTTTGTCTCCTCGCTTTCTCTTTCTGTCACTGTCTTCTGCACTGGCACTGGCACTGGCACTGGCACTGGCACTGGCACTGGTCAGCGGCTCCTCTGCTGCTGCTGTTGGTGCTGCTGTAATGGTAGGTGCTGCTGCTGCTGGTGCTGAGGTAAGAGCAGTAGAGGCAGACAGAGAACTGACATGTTCATTCGACAGACGAGACTTGATGACAAATTTAAACTGCTGTTGCTGTTTGTGAGGAAACATAAAGGGAATAATAAAAAAATAAAAATAAAAATAAAAATAAAAATAAAAAGAAGAGTATCCTGTTTGCCCATGGACGGCTTCTGTTGTGACGTGTGCGGGGACTGGAAATCGACGTCTTCCTTAGTGTGTGGGGAGGCTGGGAAAAGTCAGGTTCTATTTTCCTTCCTTTCCTTCCATTGAGGGTTCTTCCTGCTATTTTGTCTGTCTGTCTGTCTGTCTGTCTGTCTGTCTGTCTGTCTGTCTGTCTGAACATGTCTATCCATGAACCAGTGTCCAAACAAGGGACAATGGAAGAAGCTCTGGTGATGTGTGCTCGTTTGTTCTCCTCACCTGCCATGGCGTGTCGGTTTGCTCATCGTATGGTAGACAGTGTAAAGACAAAGTGCGTCGCTAGACACGAGTCAGTGGGTTGCGGACTAACCATGACCCCTTCACTAGACTCCTGTGGCATGGAAAGGACAGAGCCACTGACAAGGAAAGAGCATTTCTAGTGTGTGAGGAGGCGACATGGACACTTGTTTCTCTTCTGGCAGAGTAAGTAGGCTATTCTCTTTTATCTGTCGCCTCACCTCCATCAGAGCACAGACACACTCTCCCAGTGTTGTTTGGCACTACTTTGTAGGTTGTGTTTACCACACTCCCTCTAATGATCATGGTAGAATATCAAACAATGGCTGGAGAAAAGCACCGTCGCCACAGCCATGGCCTACAGTGATTCTGAAGATGACCAGGAACACGAAATACCAGACACCAATCTGAACAAGAAGAAAAGACACCTCAAAAGAGCCCTGGCGAAACGAAGACGCATCAGTGTCCATGCCTCGTTGGATGAGTTTGAGGCATTCAACAAGTCATTGCTACGGCACTTGCGACACCATCGACTGGAAAAGGCCCTGGAGGAGTCAGAGGCCAAGGAGGAGCCCTGGCGAAAGGCACTGCTGAGGGCCTATGCCGACACCATGGACAGGGTAAAAGGTAGATGACAGAGTAGGGCCAATAAGGAGACTTAATCCATGAAGAAGGGCAGTCTGTCCATTGGACCGCAGATGGGAGAACAGCATGGAGAGAGACATGCCATGCATTGGCCAACCAAGTAATGTCCCCAGGAGAGTGCATAGCTATTGGTATCTGATGGAGTGATGGTGTTGGGAATAAATAGACAGACATTGGGCCCTACAGTAAAGCAATGTATTCAGTACTGAGTGGAAAGACAGAGCATGTAAGTGGAATCCAGCATCCCAAGAACAGTGGTATATTCATGCAGAAAGACAGCTGCTGCCATTGTGCGAGACATGGGAGGATGTGATGTGGGCCCATACCAATGCGTGTTTGCAAGATACAATAGATCAGTGGGAGGGGTCGTCTGTTCCTAGCAGGCATCTTCAGGGAGACGCCCCTTGTTTGTTCATGGCAGAGAGTGCACGTCAGAAGGACATGCTTTTGGACTCGTAAGTGAGAGGAGTAGAGTGAAGACTGGAGGATAGACTCACTCTTTCTCTTATTCTCTCTCTCTCTCTGTAGGTCAGATCCCATCATCTTCTTTCATTGGGTTCAAGAGGCCTTTTTGATGAACACACTGTCCAATGTCATTGATCTTCTCTATCAAGTATGTGTCCAAGGCCAATGGGACAAGGTGGGCTGTGTGAGGTAAGGCATCGTTGAGCATAAACAAGAAAGAAAAAGAAGAGGTGATGGCTAAGGGTATGTAGAGAAAATCCATCATTGCACCGCACATTTCTTCGTTTTGCTGCAGGTGTTGTTCTCTATGCACGGAGCCATTTATCAGAAACAAGTGAAAAGGGAGATTTGCTACTTGTATTCTATGCAAGGAGCATTGGTACCTCCTCTCTAGAGGTAAGTCATACAGCAGAAAAAGAGTGTGCTTATAACAGCAACAAAAGAGTATGGTCTACTATGCCTCTCTTCTCTCACCAAAGCATCAAAGCATGATTCTCTCTTATGCACTCAAAGGTAAACCAAGCTATCCTTTGTATATTAGTGTGTTCATAAGGAATGCATGCTAGACAATGTAAAAGACAAAGAGATGTGTGCAAGTATTATCCGTCTAGGAAAGAAGTATGCTCTCAATATATCAGAACTCTCAAGACACTCGTTTGTTCTTTTGATGAAGGAGTTCACAGACACAGTAAGTGACATTGCCGTGGTTCTTATGACTGACTGATCTTTCTAGCCTACACCACCCCAGGAGACAGGGATGATGGTGTTTGCTGTGGACACACCCGATTCTATGCGTGCCCAGCAGTTGTTGGAAGCATTGGCATTGGTGGATGTCAACAGAGATGCCAATGCCTTTTCTGTCTTTAATGGCATTCTTCGATACCTGTTAGGTAAGAAAGATTGAAAACAGCAACAACATTGGGTTATTAACAGCCTCCCAGCAACACACGAACTCTCTCTGGCAAAAGTGGCCTTGAGATATATATCTCATGCCAGTATCAACCAGCAGATGCTTTCTATTGAGAAGGACTCCTTAAAGACATCAGAGAGGATGGTAGAACTAGAAGGACATCGATTAGTCGTGGGTGTTCTAGAAATGTACGCCACATGGAAAACACTGCGCCAATCCTTTCCTATAGATGAGTAAGTAGATCTTTGCAGTGCAGGAAGTCTACTAATACAAGCAATAGAGGCACTGTGGACTCATTGTCGGCTGTTCAGACATGGAGGAGGGATTTTATGGTAGAGTGTTGTTGGATGAGAATGCCTTGAACTTATAAGTAGAACATGACGAGAAAACTCCACTCTGATTTGTTGGTATTGCTTGAGTCTGCATGGTTAAAAGATGCGGTGACAGAAGAACAGGTGATCAGGAGTATAGACTGGATAGGCAATGAAGGATTAGATCTAGCACTGCTCTCTAATCAAGCATTGAGAAAGACCTATGTACCTGAGATGGTCTTGTGTCTGTACTATGTCCTCTACAACACCCGTGATTTATTCAAAGAGTAGGTAGTGGTGTGTGGATTCCTTTTTATGTGATTGATTGATTGACCGGTGCATTATCAAGACATGATCAGAAATGTATAGATCTGGTGAACTTTGTTTCCCAAGAAAGAACAGACATCTACAAGGACATGGCTGCTGCCAAGAAGACGGGACTGTTCTTGAAGGTTGTTTGTGAATCACAGATGGCTATGTTCTAGTCTATCAAGACCAGACTCTTATCTCTCTTTCTCTCTTTATAAATATAGATATAGATATAATTCACTATGGCTTTTTCTTCAAAGAAAAAAACAGATAACAGATCATAATAACAGCACCAGTTATGGGCAGGATATGACTTTGTGTGGCATTGATAGATAATAGACAGAATGCATTGATAGAGAAGTAGCCCATCCACTACTGTCTGTGGATGAGTGTAGACATTAGTATTTGTATTCTTCTGGGAAGATGGTCCTATCACTAGAAAAAAGACAAGAGATGGGGGACAAGAAGTGTATTCTTTCTTATGGAGAGTACTTTTGCAGTCAAGGAAATGGTTCTCTATAGTGCATCTTTATTTATTTATATCTTTATCTTATCTACTTAATCGTCTAATGGCGCTATTAGAACAAGCACAACTTCTTTCCGCTCATACCAAGTCCGAAATCCACACCAAGAGCGCCTACAGCAAAGAAATGCAAACACTCCATACACACTACTAAAACCTGGTATGTATCCCTTTTGCTTATCCACTGTACTCCCATTGAAGGAGCAATCTGTCTTGTGTTTTTATTTTATTTTTCATATAATTTCTATTTTATTTTTTATATAATTTCTTTTTTTTTTATATAATTTCTATTTTTTATATATTTTTTATTTTTATATTTGGCTTGAAAATGAATATTGGTGTAAATCATGCACACCGGAGGTACAGAACTTGTACGGCCTGTATTCATTTTTATTTATTATCATTCAATTGACTGGGTATTCTTCCACGGAATAAAACAGAATTGAGTAACAAGAGAATTGAAATAGAAATGGAGAAATTAAGTAAGTAAAGTACAAGAAAGACATCAAGTACAATAGATAATTGGTAACACGGAAAACATTTACAAAAACAAAGTCTGCCTGTCAGTTAAGAAAGCAGAAGAATAAAAAATAATAAAAAATAATAAAAAATAATAAAAAGTAAAAATAATAAAAATAAAAGAAAGATAAAAGAAAGATATAGGAATATGTGTGCAGGTTGGATGAGAAAGAATACAAAGGCAAGACATCTTATTCTTTAATGCTGGCATCCTCAATCGTCTCTACGCGACCTCCCACCAGGACTTCAGCAGCAACACCATCCTTAAGATTGTCCACCTTTTCCACAGTGATATCAGTGACAGTAAAGCATACAATGTAAGCAAGCAAGAGACCAACAGCATTGATAGCAAAGACAATGTAAAGCTCAACATCGTAGGGTGTCTTGATGGCATCCACCTGAGAAGCAATGGCATTGGCAGCATTTTGAATGGTCTTGTAGAAACCACCGTAACGTGCAGCACGTTCACTGTCATTGGTCATTGTACCAAGGAGCCAGTAGATGAAGCCTTGGTATACAGCATCGGCCAGACCAAAGAGAGCATACTCCACAGCCATACCAGCATAGCCCTCATGAGTGACATCGGTAGTGATGAATCCGGGAGCACTCACAGATTGACGGCTGAAGCGCTTCTGGAGGAAGATGCAGGCAATCCAAAGGGAGGCCAACAAAACAAGAACAATTGTGTTGCCGACAAAAGCACGGTTCCGACGACCGCCAAGAAACTTTTGGTCCAAAAGCCAGCCAAAGAGACCACCGCCAATGATCTGTAGGGACCAGTAGAGAAGATTGTTCAAACCACGAGCACGGAGGTTGAAGTAGCCACCACCATTGTAGACCTGGAATTGGTAGGTGTAGAACCAGTTGGAGCCAGCAAACAAAGGAATCAGAACCAACATGCGCCAGTCCATGAACAGACGGAAGACTTCAATGGCCTCACGTTTCCAGTTGGAGAACTTGTGGGCAGACACAGAAGAGCCATCTTGACGGACGACCTTGTGGGCAGGCAAAAGTGCAAAGGCAGAAAAGGCACCAAAGGCCATCACAACAATAAAGGCAATGTAGGTGGAGCTGTGGACATCTCCCTTGGCATTGTCCCAGTCGTTGGCTAGTGGGATAGCAGCACCAATGGTGGCACCCAAGTTGAAGATGGCCCAGAACAGAGAAAAGGCCTTGCCCTTGTCCTGTTCACTGGGATAAGACATCATGATACCAGCCTGTGCTGTCCATAAGAAGCCTGCACCAATACCAAGAATAGCACCACTGGCAATAGTAAAGCCATCATTATCAGAGAGATAAGATCCAACATAGAGCACATAAGTAAGAGCAGCGGGAATAATGATACGATTGCCAAAGATGTTGTAGCTGAGGATAAAGATAAAGTCAGGTTAGTATATGTCTTGTCTGTTTACGGAGGTGGGTCTGGAGTGTGGTTGGGTGAGTGGACTTACGCAGGAGCCCCCACAAGAGAACAAATAGTAAACGTGATAGCAAGAGCAGTGTTGGCATTGTTGGCAGCGTCTGTAGAAGATTTTCCGGCACCACCGATACCGTTGAGAGCATTGAACATGCCTGGACAGCAGAAGCAGACAAACCCAATCAGAAAAATCTGAACTTGGGGACTGTTGTATCGAAATGGAAGGTTGATTCCCATTTGAAGTTAGTGAGGAAGAAGAGAGTGGGTGTGTGCGTAAATTTATAAATGTGTAGATGTGTCAATATGCCTTTGTGAACAAACAAGATATATATAAATATATATAAAAGATAAAGAAAAAAAGAAAAGGTAAGAAAATAAAAAGAGTAAATAAAGAAGATGAAAATAAAAGTAAAGAGAAAGATAAAATTACAAAGCAAGAAAAAGAAAGATATTTATACTCATAGCAATAATTTACTGCTCTTTTTGTATGATCTTCACCCAACAGCAAGTAAGAGACTATTGCGACTCATCATTGTTAAGGGTCTTTTGACAGGTTCACAGAGATTGATTTGCTCGACTTTGGTACCCGTCGCTTTGTATTTCAGCAATCCGATCATTACCTAGCATTCACACGCTCATCCAAATAGTCCTTCTCATTTACTCCGTCCTTCTCGAAGATGGGTCTACCGCGTACTATTCCAAATGATTTCTTTTGTGTAAGCTTACGTTATCTATCTTTATAAGAAAACACCATGAGCCATCAACACAGGCCAGAAGGGTCAAAAGGGTCAAAAGGAGGAATTCTAATCTACCTCAGCTCTTGTGTCAGCTGAGTTTTATCTCCTTGGAGATGAGTCTTGGTAATAATCCAAATTGCTTGGGGTTTCCTTAACATGGTTATTATTTGATTGCTTTATTACTTTGTTATTACCAAGTTATTAAATGGCGGATAATTGTTAATTGTATATATCCTGGAAAAACTCAGCAAAAGAAGGCTCAATCACGAACAGAAGAATACACTTTTGATATCACAATAGAAAGACGAGGGTATCAGTACTTATCCCTTGTAGCTTAACCACTACAGATCAGATATTATTTGGGAGAAATAAGAATAAAGCTCCTTTCAGTGGAGTTTTGTTCTTCTGAGATTTGCTAGTGCGTACAGAAAATAAAATGAGTACGACCTTTTCTTTGATCCAAGCACAAGGAATACAATTGGAACCTTCAATGTTACATTAGAATAGAGTAGCAAAAGAGTTGTTACAGAGAATACCTTTTTTTTCTTTTTCTATGACTGATATAAAATAGAATCAGATGTAGCCAGCTTAGGAGACCAATTGAAGCATGTCCCACTGTGGTTCAGACACTATTTTGCTATCCAGCCAACCACATTAGTACCGTGATTTGCATTTGCTTGCATAACCCTGTTGCTCAAATACACTTTCTATTGATGGTTTAGTAATAGAGATAGCAGCTAATATCAAATAATATCAATCATCTGAAATGATAAATAACACTCATATTGCTTACAATTAAAATGGCTACCATTGAAAATAAAATAAAAAAGACTGTGTTGTGGATACCTTTATTGACTCGTGATAAAACAGGGCACATTGATGTGTGGGGAAAAAAGGTGGTTAAATGATAAAGAAAGTGACATTGGATCAGAATAGATTTATTATTATACCTATCCAAATATAAAATATAAAATATAAAATATAAAAGAACAACAAGAAGAAAAGAGGGTCCAGTCTCATGTGAGACTAGGCACAAACAAATGTGTGCATATTAAGTCCATTACTGTCTCTATTTTGTAGTTAGTATTCTATTGAATTCAGGGTCGCATCACGTAGTACTTGAAGAGAAGCATATCCGATGATAGAAGGTGGCAAAAGATAAGATGACATGTCAAACACTACCAGACTGCTTCCAAGAGAATAAATAGAGCTATAATGGAGTCATCTTTACGCCTTTTTGTACTCTGATGCCAATCTGTCCAGTGTCAAGTCCAGTGTCCAGTGTCAGAGTCAGTGGTGAGGTTTAAGTTTGTTTTCATGGCTCCTTTTTAGCTATAAAATTTAAATTGACTCAGGATTCTATCTAAATTTGAGTGGCTGTAACGAGTATTAGAGTTATATCATTTCTAAAATAGCATTGCCCATTTTGCCAAGAAATACATGGGTTTTATTATTCATTTGGAAATACAAGAGTCAACCAGACAACACAGAGAAGCAAATGAATATCCACCAGTCTACAAAATGAAATATCAAACTATTGACCATGTTAGGAGAGAATTAAGCTTCTTTTCAACACCAACAACACTCATTAAGAACTGCTGCTGCAACTGTTTCATTTTGTGTGTGAAAATAATTTCCTAGAAATATTAATACAAAAGCAAATGACTTAATATTTGACTAGAGTAGGACAATGACTCAAGATTCAGTATCCGTTTGTTTGAGAATAGGACAAGTAGATTCCTAGCTATTCCATCAAATGATAAATAGAATGGTTGAAGATGAGTGGAAGAGAATCATGTTATTAATGTGTATTACATAATACTCATGCTTCTATTGACTATTCCAGGCGCATCTCTTTTATTTGTTTATTTATCTTAGCCTAATTAACAAATCACTCAAAGAAATTGATTTGTTCTTCAGCCAACATAGAAGCCTGACACTGTTTGTTTGTGTCGGGTGGGCGCATTGGGCGCCGCAGATCCAGACCAAGACCAGCCGTTCATTTTATGCATAAAAAATAGACTTCTTTCTCTCTCTATTTCCTATATTAAGTGTCAAAGTCTACTCCTCTACGGCTTTGAATACTTTTCTCAGATGAGACAATGTCTGTCAGATGTATAGAAACAAAAGAAAACGAAAACGAATAGACATCTGTTATAAATTTCCATGGCCTTTGACTCAATCTTTTATTGAACCAGACATGTCAAACCATCCACTATCTAAAGACCTTGATGCTGAAACACACTCATCTGTACACTATACCAATGCCTTGTTTTTTTTCATGATTTCCACACATTAAAATACATTCCACCTTTTATTATTAAAAAGTATAATATAATAAAATAGTAAGAATAACCACTAGCGTATCTTGAGATAGCCAAAGGGTGTTTTACAATTGACAGAATTGGGTGTTCAAGCACATGGACACTAATTGTTACATAAAGACTATTCTCTATGGATATTTTTTAGTTAGCATAAGATCTACTGTCGTCCAACAGAATTAAGTGACTGTTAGAATGAAATACTTTATGTAGACTGTTATTGTCTGTGCAAATGAAATAACAGCAGTCCATTGAATTAAAAATCCGTACAGTGTGAGGAGATTGAATTGCAGAAATGATACTAAACTCATTTTTCTAATTCATTTGCTATATTTCCCTTATCATTGGTTTGCACAATTGAATGTTCTTTTTATAAATATTTGCAAATACTACAGTCAGGTAAATAGAACGTAAATACCCTATGCCTGGAAAATGATAACTTGAAGACTCTATTCAGTCATTCGCTTAATACTAATTCATCACCACCAATCAAAGAGTGTGATTATATCCAAACATGTCTTTTTTTATGTCATTTATCCATGAAATAAGATCAGAAGAATCTAACCATTTACTTTCCTTTTAAAACAAAAAGGCACTGTTTTTCCATTCCTCCATGACATTTCAAATATGCAGTATTAGAAAGTCCTTTTTTATTCAATTAATTCTATATTGACATCCAGAACAGTATTGATCTCATATTAATTCATTTAAAATAAAAATAAAACCCAAAAAGGCATCCTCGGTGGATTTTACTTCTTGACAAGACACAAAGCGTGTCAACAAATGGCTTATTATAATTAAAATAATATAAAAACACCCGATGCCTATCTATACTCCACAGATACTCCACAGATACTCCACAGATACTCCACAGATACTCCACAGATACTCCACAGATGTTTCACAAATATTTCATTAGAGTAATAAATGTCTATAGAAAGTAAAGTTTACGAGCTACGGAAAGACCATTGGCCAAAGTATAGGCACTTGGGATTTACTTCCAAAGTCATCTTCTATGACTGTGAGTGCAATCTACAGTTTAAAGTATTGTTATTTTTTGAGTGTGGTTTGCTATTCGCGCATTGGGCATATCAGCCACCCTATGAGAACTTTTGTAAAATAAATGAGAATAAAAATAGAAACACTTCAAATGTATAAGTGAAAAAAAAATTCAGAGAGAGGAAACAGAAAGAAAAGAGAATATAAAACCTCAATGAGGGAAAAATGATGGAAAATGAGAAATGATGGTAAAATGAGAATTATGAATAGACATCCAAAAGGCCATAAAGTCAGCAAGGAAACCAGGACACAAAAAAGATAACCGTCATCCTGTGGCAATTCGAAATCCAACGAGGGATACTTGGAGCAACTCGGACGATCCTGAGGACACAACTACAACAGCTACACTAGCAGCTTCTGGCTTTGCTAAACGGGTTAAGAATGGGTGGTAGAGGAGAGATCGGATGAGAAGTGAGGATACAGCGTCTGTTGCTGCAGGAGTCTTTGCACTCTATGGCAGCGTTGGCGTTCCCGCTCAACACACCCATCAGCAGCCTCAATGAGCAAGCTACCAGCTGATGGCTCTACCTTAAAGTATCGAGTAGATATGGCTCGATCAATGGCTTGCAGCAGTATTAACAGACCACGGCAGAAGATTTAAACAATAGTCAATTGGATGAACGTTGTGTGGTGGGGCAGGAACTAGGAAGAACAAGAACGTGGAGCGTTCATGGTCAACGAATGTGCATGTGAGGAAGTGGTCCCGATTGGCAGATGGGTGGCTACATTGGCAAGGAACTGAAGGTGTTGGTGGTAACCAAGCAATCCTCCATTTTAGTAGACGATGTCTTTCTTTGCGCGTGCACGGTAGTAGAAGAATTGGATCCCAAACAGGTCTATAGAGTCCACGGGCTACCGTCACCAGCGGATTCTTGCCACGTACTAAACTAGTAATTTCACTTTGAAGACGTTCAAGATAAGCTACTTTTAATGGATATTTAGGAGGGTTGTGAGCCCGTCCTATTCTTTGAGCATTTTGCCAGAGTACATTGCCACGTAGCTTAATCCATCTGGCTTTACTCTGGGATGCTTCTAGCTGCGGGACAAGGCACCAGAGGAGGGGGTCTTCAGGAAGGGTAGCTGCGCGCTCAACAAATTTGGCTTGCAGATAAAGGAAACGAGAGTATATGTTAGGGAGGGCGGCTAATTACAACCTGGATTGTTCCAAACCTAGCAGTAACAGATCTAGCGAGACAAAGTCTCAGACAAGTAGACTGACAGATTTGTAGCAGGCGGATGCCTAGTCTATTGACATTAAAAATAGCCAACCCATACTCAAGAATAGGCCGAACAAAAACAGTATAAGCTCTTAGGGCTGCCGTAATCCTAAAGCCATACATGTTTACACCCATTCTTTTCAGCTTTTGCATTACTGCAATTGCCTCGACTTTTGAGTGTGAGAAAGGCGTATCTTAGTTAATACTGTTAAGAATCAGAGGCAAAAGGGGTGCTTGGTAAAATAAAGGTATATTTCTCAAAGATGCAAAGTGTGCATCTGCTCTCACTATTTATGCTATTCTACATTTTTACATATATAGAATTACTACAATAAGTTCTCCCGAAATAGGTGACCAGGTCTACCCATTTCCAACAATACCTTGATGTGAAAAGGGGATACCAAGGTACTTGAAAGTATCACAAGTTGGAAGCTCGTTGCCATAGAGATAAAACGGCACATTGGCCAGGGCATTGAGTACTTCACATTTGGAGGAACTCCGTTTGTAGCCAAGGAGGGTCGAGTGAATTTCGGCAAGTGCCAGCATTTGATGTATATCTTCTGGGCAGCCCATAAGAGCCACATCATCAGCATACAACAAACAATTCACAGGAGCCCAAGTAACAGTGACATGGGACGGACTGTAAGAGGAATCTGACGACTCAAAAGAGTCATCCGAAACTGTAGAAGTAGGAAAAGGATTATGAGGGGAATTCTGTAACTCGTCAAGCAATGTGTGAACAGTTGCCTGTGAGGAAGCAAAAGAAAAGGGGTTTCGAGAACAGAGATGAATGGACTGTCCCATGGTAGGTGGGTACATACCAACCAGTATTGGAGATACCAAAGCAAACCTCAAGAAATGTGGAAGAGTATCAATGAAAATAGAATAAAGGAATGGGGAAAGAATACTACCCTGTAAGACTCCTCGTTTAGGTGCAATGTCCCAGGATGCTACATTTTTCAGAACTACATTCACCACAATCTCATGAAACAAATTATGTAGTAGCAAGAGCAACGGTTGAGACACGAAGGGCATCAGAGACTCTCATATGACAGAGCGTTCCACACTATCATATGCAGCTTTAATGTCTAGGAAGACGACGACTGGAGGTTTTGGATCTTGCTCTCCTGATCCTTGGGCAGCGTACAACCCCATAAGTTCGTGGAGACAGAGGGCCTGGTCTAGAGTTCCACGACGAGCGCGAAATCCACCTTGAGCCATGTCCAATGCAGGCATGGTCGAAAGGAGCTCCCCAGCTATACATCTTTCTAAGAGCTTACGAAACACCGATGTCAATCTAATAGGCCGATAGTTACTAGGGTCATCCTGCTCTCCTTTGTTTTTGTAAATAGGTACCACCTGTGCTGTTCTCCAGGCCACAGGCGTCCACGACCATCTCCAACACAATGTGAAGATCTGATGTAACAGAGGCACTAGCACTCGAACTAGGGGTTTGAGCATTTCTGCTCTAATATGATCAATGCCTGGTGCTTTTCGATTTGGCATCTCTCGAATAGCAGAGTGAATAAAGTCTACGTCCCATGGGACTGGATTGTCTTGGAGAATAAACTTCTGACGCTCCTATTTTTCTGCAGATCCCCCAAACACTCTCTCTAGGTGGTCAATCATGCGATTGGCAGCATGCCGAGGGCCCTCTGGAGATGACAGGGAAATTGGCGAACGTCTCCACAGCCTCATTCCCTTCACAGCACTTGTCATCTCTGTTAAGCCCTTACGGACTTTATCACAAAGTACATGCCAGGTTTGTGGTTGTGCTTGCCTTATATCCTTTTTCAAAGCTAAACACGCTTCCTCATACAAGCGGTGGGCTTCAATGCGTCCAATATCATTGCCTACCCGTCGTCTATAACGATAAAGTTCTTGACGACGGTCAGCTAACTGTTGTAGATCAGCATTCCAGTAGCTTTTCCAAGTTTTTGGATGGGATTGTGCGCGCCCTACGCTATCATCCAGGGCCTTGTAGATTGACTCATTGAGTCTCTCAGCAAAGTCCTCCATCTTAACAGAGCACAACAGGGTTTTGTCTTCAATATTTTTTGGATCGAGTGCAATCTACAGACAGGTAACTCAAGAGCAGAAATGGACCCCCGCTTTTTAATTTCAAATAATAATAATGACTAACTCTTTTTAATCTCCATAGATTCATGTAGAGACAAATGAGATGAACACTTTTCTATTGTAGCATGAGGATGACTTTATTACCTGAATTCCCAAATAAATACAAGAAACCAATCTTTATCTCTTTCTGCTACTTATTGATATGTACTCACCTTATAACATTAGCAATATACTAGAGCAGAAACAAACAAACAAACAAACAAAAGCTACAGGTTTGATTACTGAGCTTCTTTGTTCAATGTCAGTCTGGCGGTATTTCTTATAACATAAAGTCATGATAGTTTATTCTATCAAATAAAACGTGGTGATAAAATACTCATGTCTTTATCCACATTATTGGAAACTCCAAATTTTACTTATTCCAATGAAAGAGTTAAGGATAATGATAATAAACTAAATCAATCAAGCCCTTGCATAAAATGTCGTGCATTCATACACCTACTATCCTAGAGCGTATCCTCTTGTTTGCTTGTAAAATGACAATGATAGCTAAAATGACAATGACAATTGATTTTTTAAATAAATATATAAAGATAGTAAGTGTACAAAAATAATAAAAGATAGGCTTATGGTATAGTGCCTACCTATTGACCTCAAGTAGCTTAAAATAAAGTATAGACTAAGCTTTACTTTGTATGTGGTATACATCAACCAAAACCAATCCTTGGATTTATTTCATGCATAGACAGTGACTTAATATGAATCATAAAAAGATAGAAGATGGGAGCCGCCGTTTGGACAGTTTTAATAGCCATTTTTAAGATTGTGTTTATCTCTTCATTTTATAAAGAATCCTACAAGCATGGTCTCTATAGTATGAGTATTATTATTGATCTTTGGTTATATATTTATATAGTGATCTTGAGTCATAGTAGAGTGTATGATCTATTCAACTTTCAATCCTTTACCATCTTGATGCTATTATGTCACTCACTCAGATGATACCAAATATAATGAAATGTATACACCTCATCTCTTTCTAATGTCTTATCATGAGTACTTATATCGACACCCTTATAATAAAGGACACTACAGAATATTGGTGTCTTATTCATGTAGCTTCTTTTTAATAAAAGAAAAGGATCAATTCTTCTTCATTGTAATGTTAAACATTTTTATTGAACACCCAAATACATGTTTCTTTCCTATGAAAATAGTGTATACCCCTTCCATCTACCATCTTGAAAAATTAAATGTATTATTAGGAGGATTCAATACCTCTGATTATTATTTTGATTATTTCCAGGGTTTAAAAGTAAGAAAGAATTGGATATAATCGAATATCAAAAAAAAATTAACTTTTTGAGGGTTACATAGACAATCATAAACATAAATAGTGTCTTATACAAAAAAAAACTATATAGGTAGAATCTTTCATTTACTCACGTATTTCTCCTTATTTTAATCCCCATTTCCTATACAAAATACCCCCAAAATAGATAACAGAGAGAAGCTTATCAAATCTCTTAAGAGTTCAACCATTGCTAAGATAACTGTCTACATAATGAGGATACTCAATAGCTTACCATGACCAAGCATTTTTATTGGATGATGTTCAAACCACTAAAATAATCAAAAAATAATGAGGTATTGAGACCTATTATCTATCCAAGTATTCATAATTGTAATATAGTTTATAATCATTAGATTAAATGATAAAGTGATGGAACAAAAGTGTTTTTTTTCTAATGTAGATTTTTCTTTCTTAGCTTCATACTTTATCTTAATAGTATTGATAATACAAAACAGTGGCTTTATTGTAAAGTTATTTAGTAACTATCATCTTTCTTTGCATTATCACAGTTTGTCATCCCCGCCCCATACTAGCAATGGGGTTGTCTATCGTCTTTATATTATCTTATTCCAATATCAGGGCCACCTCCAACTTCTATTTGGTAGAATACACCCTTATATCCTTCCTAATGGTCATCTTAAGGTGGACTCACAGATGCTCCATTGGATTGAGATAATTATTGTAAGATCCAGTTGATAAGTTCTCAGGCCTACTATAATCAAGATTATATTTTATGTTTTTATGTTCTTTTTTATTTTTATTTTTGTAATAGGAGGGTTTATCACTGGACTAAATGAATAGAGGCCTATTTCATCAAGATACTTCTTTAAAGTTGATCTTGATACCTTGATAGCTTCTTTTGTTTGTTGGAAGCCACTTACAATTGTTCTTCTCAACCACTGGAGGACCTTGTCAAGTTTTTTATTTTTTATTTTTGGTCACTCTTGGATAAAGGTTCAACTCGGTTATTTTCCTTATAGTGCTTGATTATGATTCTCACAGTGGGAACAGACACATTAAACATACATTATACCTTGGCCATGGTAGTATTCATATTCAGCACCTTGTGTAAGATGGCTGAGTGAATCTCAAAGCCGGTATGATTTTTATATATCTCAAGAGTTCTAATAAAGATGTTCATAGTGTTGGATGGTGCAGACGTTATATGAGAATAAAGTGATTGCTTTTTGAGGGTCGCTTTATATCTAAAGATTCATAATCAGAATATAATCTACAATCATTATATCAAATAATATATACCTTTGAGTCTATACTATCTTTCTATATTCATTGTAGACAATTTAATCATGTAAACAATACTATTTATATGAACAATAGTCTTTTTTTGTGTCTATTTATTTCACAAGCACAAGCACAGATGGAAACAGTTAATATATAATGATATTTAATAGATGGTACTATGTATATTTACAATCTCACGTAATAAGTGACTGGAAAAAATATTAATTTTTTTGAATTTTATTTTTTTGAAAAATAAAGGTATTTCTATCAGTCCAAGATGTTCATAATAAAAAGTTCATGGAATAACACGAGATTTGGAACAGTTGTTCTTTAGATGATTATCTACATTTTCATTATATAAATATTTCTCAGTACTTTGTAGCAAAGTCTTTATTCTTTATCACAGCAGAGCACCTCCTTGGCATGCTATCAACTAAATTTTCCAAAAATTCATTTGGAATCTTCTCCCATTCACTACGCAAGCATTGTTCAAGCTGTTGTGCATTGGCTATGCTTTTTCGATGCAGATTGATCTTCTTTTCAAGATAAGCCCAAACATGTTCAATTGGGTTAAGATCTGGACTTTGTGCAGGTCAAAAATCAAAACCTTCGATCCTACATCTCTCCTGTTTGTACCATCTGCTATATCCTCCAGTATGGCAAGGAGCACCGTCTTCTTGGAAGAGCATGGTTTCATTGAGGTTCTTTTGCAATTTCTGGAACCAGGGAAGAAAGTATTTGGCAAGTACACTGACATACTTGTCTTAATCAACTGACCCCTCCAAGCGTACAAGAGGTCCTACACCTCCACGCCAAAAGCAACCCCAAACCATGACTGAACCTTTGCCATACTTGTATGTCCTTTGCATATGACGCTCCTCATACCTCTCACCCATTTTTCTGATCACTTTAGTTCCTTTATCGTTGCCCACAACTGTGAAACGAGACTCATCAGACCAAACGACGTTACTCCACCTATCCACTGGCCAATCAACCTTGTTTCTACACCATTCCAATCGCCTTTGCTTATGAGTAAGTGTCATACCAGGTTTCCTTGATGGTGAGCATGAAAAAACCCGAGTTCATTCATGTATTTTACAAATGTGCTACGGCAAATATCCACGCCTGCATCATTGATATTCTTCAAATGATATGCAATTGTTTTCATAGGGTTTCTGCGAATAGATAAAACAATTGCCAGTTTTGAAATAGATGAAACCTTTTCAGGTCTTCCTGTACGCACTTTAGGTCGATTTATGCCTTCGTTCTTATACAATTGGATAATCCTGCCCACTGTGCTCACTGGGATGTCAAGATCGTCAAAAATCTCTTGATAAGTAGCATATCTTTTCCATTGTCTAATGATTTGACCTCTAATAAACATATCATGCTCCCTTCTTTTAATAGAAGTATCTTCATATTCTTGGCTAAGAGTTGGCTGATTTTCATTGCTTGAAGACATTTTTTGAATAAGTTATAAAAGAAAAGAAAAGAGGTCTATTTTATTTTTGAAGAATAAAAAAAGGAAATTAATATTTTTTCCAGTCACTTATTACGTGGGAGTGTATAGTTGAATAAACAAATATGATATGTAAACACAAAGGTATTTCTTAATGAACAGTATAAGGTTTATGCACTGTAATGTCCTTTCATTTTGCTTGTTGTGCCTTGCTCTTCCAAGGCGAACCCCTTCCATTGGACTATCCCCTTCCATTGGACTATCCCCTGTCTTATTCCCGACCTGCATATCAGCAGTCCTGTCTATTTCATGGACCGCATAAATCCCAGGAAGCAAAAGATTTCACTGAACACACTACACTTACTGTTTCTTCTTCTCTTCTTCTCTTCTTCCCATGTGCTACCGTACTCCTTGTTCTGTTTGCAAAAAGTTTACATGGGCTGGTAATTGGACTTGCATTGTTGTTGTTGTTATTCCAATGTCATTCTAAGGCTAATCCCTATTTATTCCATTCCATTCCACTCTAGGCTGTGGAAAGCACATTGAACAGGCTCTTGCTGGACTGACACCCGAAGAAATCTGCCAGTGCAAGAAACCCTAGTTGGATCTACTGTACATCACACAGAGGAAACCATGTCTAGTTGGATTCCTTACTTGAATAAATATCTTTTGTTTATCCACCCTCTCTATAAAGACACCCATTCTACAGTTGTATGGCTTTATTACACTTTATTTACTATATCACACATACACTAACTAGGACATTTTTTTTGCATGGTGTTTCTTCCAGTTTTAAGCATTGAGGTTGTAAAGCATGTTGCTGCCTCCCTGTCTGTTGCTGGGTAAATAAGTGACATTGGAGGATTTAGACAAAGTCTGTGCAATTTCCTTGGAGGCTTCAATGCGTCTAAAGGCAATAATACTACAACACATATTTGTGAGTGGATCTTCCAAGGAAAAAAAGAAAAAAAGAAAAGGAAAAAGGAGCCCTCTCTTACCCTTCACCAGCCTTCTCCAAAGAATCAGAAATCAGCTCAGCAGCCTGGGCATCACCCTCAGCACGGATAATGGCAGCCTGTCTCTCTTGTTCTGCGCGCTCCACAATGAACTTGGCGCGTTCTGCTTCCTGCTGGGCAATCTGCTTCTGCTCAACAGCATTGGTGAACTCTCTACCAAAAGTCATGTGTGTCTACTCTACAGGTCAGTTCCACATGTATCTTATGTCTATGTCTATAGAGCACCACCTACAATAGACACATCGTCCAATGCAATGTTGAATTCTCTGGCACGCTTGTACAACTCTTCACGGATCTTTGCTGAGACCACCTCACGCTGGGTAATCAACTCACTGGCATCAAACTGAGCCACCACAGCCTTCAGGACTTCGTTACCAATAGAAGGCAACACTCTTTCGTCGTAGTCCTGGCCCAAGTTCTGGTAGATGGCAGGCAATTGCTTCAGCTCTGGACGGTGGAGAACACGCAATGTCAAGGAAATCATCTGCATATCCTTGGAGCCTGTGGTGGTGGAGATGTTGCGAGGCTTGGTGCGGGTCTCAAATTGAATAGCACGCTGCAACCAAGGCACCAAAAAGTGAGTGCCTTCACCCACGGACTCTGGCTTGACACCCTGGATACGGTCAAAGATAACAGCACGGTGGCCACCCTGGACTGTACAATGATAAGAAAGAAGGAAAGAAAACACATATAAGAAGTGGCGCCTTTATATATATATATTTAAATAGACAGATAGATAGATAGACAGATAGATAGATAGCAGGACGCTTACCGTCGTACATGGCAGACTGAATGCCACCAATGGCAAGACTGACAGGAACAGCGTATTTAGCGATAGTTTGGAGAGCAGCAGCCATGAGGACGGATGAAAGAAGTTGAGCCCTTTGGGTGTGTCCACTCGAAAATAATAACAACAACCACGAAAATACGTGACTGTCTTTATACACCTCCAGGGTCCATTGTCACTGTGAATAACGATAGGAACAGAGACAAGACACGTTCATGAAAAGAGCCACAGGGTCGTCGATGGAGAAGGTAGACAGAGAAGGTGGGTTCTTATCCAATCAATCGATCGATCCATCAAATACACATGCCTCTTGTAGGACAGCAGGAGTCACTCGCACCCATACCCTGCCCTTGTTCCCTTGACAGAGCAGCAGTCACACACTTACTGTTTCGGTGGTTGGAATGGTTGACAGTGTGTCTTTCCTTTATGGGGAGTAAGCCCATCCAAGCCTACACACGCAGGGACACAGCAAAGGGAGGCTTAGGAAGTAGCATTGAATTCCCGGCCAAAGACAAAGTCCTTGCTCTTTCTTTCTTTTCATCTTCTCACCATGTCGCAGTGGGTCGTATCCACTCTCAATGGAGCCCACAGCCTCCATCCCCATCTTCTTACTTCTGTGCAGGTCTCTGGCCAGGTGCCGCCTGCTTCTGACTGCCACCTTGAGCTCATTTATCCCCTTCCGCCCAGTGTATTTGTAGACCCACATCAGCTCCTTGACCTTTATTCCTATGCAACTGTCTATGGAGAAGTCGACTTGGAAGCACCCCTCGAACATGTCCAAGAAACGCCTGGCAGTGTTGTGCATCTCCCACTCCCTGTTCAGTCTACACCACTTCAGTCCACCCTCTCTATTGACCTGCCACTCCATCTTCGGTACCAGAGCCCAGCACAGACCCAGTACCAGCCCCTCCACCTTCCACAACCCATAGCAGGGTGGAGGTGTGGACCCTTGGAGGCTGGATTTCCTCCTTCTCTGTCGGATGTATGGACCCTGCTGCCCACCAACACATCTATGGTGACATTTGAGCCTCTTCAGCAGCCACAGGATCCTCTTGTCCTTGGGGTTCCAGTGGGAGATAAAAGAGACACGCTCCTGGTGGAAGTAGGCACTTTGGTGTGTGTGGTGGTGTGTAGTGTGTGGATAGCAGTGAGTGTATGGACTGGGATAGCAAAGAGAAGAAGACATGAGGCCAAAGGAAAGAGAAGAAAGTCAGAGTAGTTTGTAGAATGGAGAAGAATAGGATGGAGTGCATAGACTCTATAGTGCAGTGCAGTACAAAAAAGATATAGACTGCTTATCTATACTAACAGTGTAGACATCAGACACTGTTCACTCTAAATGAAAGAAAAACGCGTAAAAACACCCTTTATGCATAGTTGCAATGTACATAAACAATAGCAAACAATACTCAATAGCCGTTGTCATAATAAACCATCCTATTTAATGTTCTTGTCCTTTGCAGGAGACTTGTATTCTTCCCTTCTTTATCTCTTCCCCCCCTTTTTTTTTTCTTCTTCTTCTCAAGACGCGACACGCGTACTCCAAATCCCAAGGATGCTATTTTGATTTGCTGACTTGTCTTTTTTTTCTTTCATTTTTTCTTCTTCCTCCAACAACAGCTACTTTGAAGGCTGTTTTTTTTTTTTTTTTTTGCTCTAAAATAGAACAACAACGACAACAGCAACACTGATATGAGCAAGGAGACACATGGGTCGTGTTCAAAAGCAAGTCAAAGTACTTCCAAGAAGTTGAGTTTATCCTTATCCAAAAGAAAGCAGACGTCTCTCAGCCAACTGTCTTTTGCTACTTGTGTGAGTGCAGGCTCACCTATGTTATACAGTATGAGTGGTTTATGTCTCTTGTACTAAAGATAGGAGCACATCCTTCTGCATTGGATACTTCTCTCTCCAAAGGGAAACAACCGGCGTCTTCTTCTCTTGCGTCCTTACCTAGAGTCATAGCCACACCTACACCTACAGATATGCCTATGGATACAGATACGGATACAGACACACCCAAAGATATGCCTAGGGATACGGATACAGACGCACCCACACCCAAAGATATGCCTAGGGATACAGATACGGATACAGACACACCCATACCTACAAAGAAATCAATAGAGGAGGAGGATATCTTCTCAGAAGCCCAAGTCAAACAGTGGCAACTGCCTCGTATCAAGGCATGGGAGTCACGAAGATCGGTAGGCACAACAACAACTGTAAGAAAACTAGTGTCCTGACTGTCTACCCATATATATCAGAACCCTGAAGCCTATGCCTTTAGATTGACAGGTAAAATGAGTACTCTTACTCATATCTATCTATCTATACTTATACATATACCTGCAGTGCCAGGCGTAGAACAGCGCAAGGGTCCATGGGATGCACAGGAACACGCTCTGTTCATGCAGCGATGTCAAGAATGGAAAGAAAAGACCAAATTCATGGGTTCTTCCTGGGGTCTGTTCAGTCTGGCTTTCCCCCACAGAGTAAGTTGATTCTTCTTGAATAGATCTATTGACGGCGGCATTAGGTGGGGTACCAATGCATGAACTATTACCGCAGACTCGTGTGCCATGGTACTCTGATAGACGATGCTTATACGACAGACGATGGCAAAATCCGATGTCTTCATAAATCACGATTCACCACCCTCCATGATGCTGTGTCTTTGGGTCCAGAGTGGGAAACAGAAAAGGTTAAGGCCATTGAGAAGAATGTAGACCTGTGGATAAGACAGTACCACTGTGGCATTGTGGCGTAAGGTTGCTTGTGGAAGAGAAAGAGAGAGAGAAGGAGAGAGAAAGAAAGAGAGAGGCTAATGGTTCTGGCATGGATAGAAAAAAGACCCGTCCCACACCCACAACAAAGAAGAAAGTACCTACTGCTATGGGATATGAGATCAGTGAGGCCTTCCAGCGACAGGGGGAGTTCAAACGGAAGCGTACTGTTCAGAGGGAAGAACACGACTTGATAGCACCAATGGAGACAGCAGAGCCAGAGCAGGTGCATCCAGGGTCAGAGCCAAGGTCAGAAGAGTGGGGAGCAGAGTGGAATAGACGCCTCGTACAGTACAATGTGTTTATGGAGTAAGTTACAGAGACAGTCAATCCTACAGTGGCTAATAGGATCCTACAGGCCTTTCTTGGATACAGCCACAAGAAACACGTACTGGCGCACAAAACAACGATGGCGACAGGGACTTGCTACTACTGAAATGTAAGTAAAGAGTGGGATAAAGGCGTATCTGGGTGGATATTAAACATAAGTTGTATATCTATACACATAAATATCAAAGGCTGCTGGTGAAGAAGTCCTTGCAAAAACCAGTACAAGAGACATCTGAAGCCGAGAAACCCACAGTGCATCGAACGCAGGCCTCCCTATCACGTTTCTTTGTTGGTGTGAAGAAGCTAAAAGTGGATACACCTGAAGAATTGGTTTCCAGTGTCAGGATTCCCAATGATCTCTTCAGTGGTGTAAAGCAGATCATTCCTCTTGCACTGGCCCATGCCAAGGCACTACCCAATAATGCATTCCTTTATTATAAGGTGGATTCTATGATGGAGTCCATTGATCTATTGAATACACTGGTGGATGTTAAAAAGGAGACGTCTGTTCATTCTGTCTCCTCTTCTTTTGAAGGAATTCTTGTGGATCCTCCATGGGAGTTTTATGTTTGTGATGGTCGCAACGATGGCCAATGTTGTTGGAACTTGAAGAATATGGTACGCATTCACAAGAATTTATATAGATTGTATCTTTTCCTTTTTCTCTTCTCTTTGCTGCTATGTTTCTCTGTATATTCACCCAAGATTCTCTAGTCATTGCTTATGGAGAGTGTATTGGACTTTATGACAGCCGGTCTAATTTTTATATGGACTCATAAGCAAATCCAACCACAAGTTGTTAGACTCATGGCTAGTCTGAGTAAGTTTCCTCTTTCTATCTTATTCATGTTGTACTTACATCTCAAAGCACAGATTGTAAATACGTAGAGAACCTCATCTGGTTTAAAAAGTCAATCAACAATGTTCCTATTGACCAACCCAGTCCTTACATTAGCTCCACCAAAGAGATTCTTCTCATCTTTAAAAAGGTAAGTGCCAACAGAGAAGGATTTGTTGACAGCATGGATGCTTAGGGAGAAGGATTCGAGCTTCGACACCAACGTTCAGCAGATGTTGTAATTGACTTTGAGTTACCAAGACAGCACTGGATAGAACAAGGTAGCCTTTCTTTGATCCATGACAGATCTCATTCTTCCCTTAGATTATACAGAGCCAAAACCAACAGCCGTGTATGAAATGATCGAGACATTATTACCCAAGGCAGGATACCAGGAAACATTAGGAAGAGGGCGTCTTTTGGAACTGTAAGTGTTCACTCTTTTCATGTGTTTGTAGTGTTATTTATCACTCTAGAAACTAACACGACTCTTAGGTGGGCTAAAAAGACATCCCCTCGACGCAAGGGATGGATCTCTATTTGTCAGAACAAGCCCACATCCCATGGCATCAAAACAACTCCCACTGGCATTGAACTCGCTATTAGAGAAGAGTTGAACAGCATGACAATAGAAGAGAAGATGGAGGATTAACACACTCTAGAGTCTACATGCACCCTCTGTCCTTTGGCTTTATTTTCTATCCACTCTACAAGAACAACAAGTCATCAAGAAGAGTTCTCCCCTGTAGTATTTATTATAAGTCATATTATTCAAGGTGCATGACATCTACAAGCAATGTAGTCATTTTGCCAAGTATTTCTATACCCACCCATACACAACAGAAGATTAGCATTCAGCTGTACTTTCTACCTTTGTACTCCTCATTACCTTCAACATCTGCCAAAGAAGTATCCTTTTTAGCAGCTACTAAATAGATCTCAGTATAGTCTTCCAAATTGTTTTCAGGTAGACTCTCTAAAGAATATCTGCCCACAGGATCCTCTGTCAAGTCCTCTGCTTCATCACTATGGTCATGCCCATGCTCATTCGCATCCTCTTCCTCCTTCTTCACACTCTTGTCATGTTTATCCTTTGTAGTATCAACACAGAAATTACTTGTTAGAGCTGTGTTGTAGAGTCGATGGCCTGCAACCCAGTAATTAGTGATAGAACGAGTGTAGATTTCAGTTGTGCGTGGCAATCTTTAATAGTGATAGCGATAGAATAGTGATAGCAATAGAATAGTAAGACACACAGCCACCCTCTTTATTTCTCACTCACCTCTCAAAATCAGCCTTTAGATCCAACATTTGTAGGAGAATGTCATTGGTCATTGGAATCCCTCCTATAAACTTGCCATCATTTTGATACCTAGAGATCACTTTTCCATGTTGATTCACCATGGTGGATTTGATGTTCAGTGTCATATTATCATAGTAGAAGCATTTGTATTGCTTTTCCAGAGTATGGCTGGATTCCATTGGGGATTCAGTCAGATTTCTATTGAGAGGGAGATTTTCTTTTGTTTACCTCTTTTCCTGAGAACTCTTCATATTGTCAAGAACGGCCTCTGTGATCACATCCAATTGCTGATCATTGACCATGTAGTCCTCAAGATGCCTATAGAACATAGGGTCTGACAGTATGTCTTCTGTCTCTTGAGCCAGTGTAGGAAGTAGAAAGGACCATATGAGGTTGTTTCTATGCTGTAATCAATGTGAGTTTTTTCTTGATCTATTTACTGTATTTGTTTCTGTGGATCTTACTTTGTAAATGATCAAAACATACTCAGTCAGAGATTGTTGTTGTTGTTGTTGTGATGTGGTGTGTGTGCTTTCATGGGAAGAGTGGGTAGGTGTATCAAGGCCAGATTTACTGTTCAAGTAGACATGTACCATTTCTGTTCTAGATATAGATTTCTCATCTCCATTCATATCAATACATGTTGTTTGAATAAGTCCTGTAAGGTATTTTCCATGTTGAGGGTGTATATCCACTCCATTCACAGTGATGGGGACAGTAGGTGCTGATGCTGATGCTGATGCTGGTTCTGGTGCTGGTGCAGAAGACGATAACAAGGAAGAGGAAGAAGAGGAAAAAGAAGAGGAAAAGGGCATTTCTTGGGATAGCTCTGTAGAAGGCTCTAATGATGCATCCTCAGGCATGGCTGGCTCTGTTGTGGGTAGGGGTATGGCCCCCTTTGAAGGCAAGGCTGATGTAAAATACCCAAGAAACTGAGATTGTGACAATGACTTTGTAAATGACTTTAGGGCTAAAAACTACAAAGAGGGATTGATAAGCCATCCAACAGAGCCCTTTTTTTTCTTTTTTTTAAATAAAAAATAAAAACTACCTTGTTTGTCTTTATCTCTCCTTGTTCATGTTCCAACTGTCTCTGTTTTGCTTCCTTCTCTTTCATCATGCTTTTCTCTACCCTTTTGAGAATATACTTGCGAAGAGCACACACATCTTTAATGTCTAAAGAAGTGGATCTGTACACCAGCCCCCCTTCCTCAGTATCCAGGACAAGAAGATGATCCATAGCATGACTGAACTTTGATTGGATGGCAGCATCCAGTGCATGGATCTTGAGGTAGTTTGACCTCAGAATAGGCTGTATCTGCACTCCATTGAAGACAGCAGAGAATACCATGGTGTCCAGTCGATCAAAATCCCACTTCCATATCCACTCTGAAAAGAACTCCTCAATACAGTGCATAAGAGAGCGTCTGCGTTGTCGGTTGGGCACTGTTTCTGCCCCTCCTTCTCCATACAGAATAGCTGAGAAGGTACCATGAAGAAGCTAGAAAGAAAAGAAAAGAATAAGCAACTCCTCCTCTCTCTTCTTACTCTAGTCTCCTGTGCACACCTTAAACTGCTCATACCCCAGCTTAAGAACAGCCTCCAAGGCTTGGTCACTGAGTTGAGCGTCGAGATATTCAGTCACAAGCTTCTCTTTTCCTTGACTGTCTCTGATGTGTCGCTTGAGAATGCCCAGTTCAACACACATGTACATCCAGAACCCAGGCTCAGGCTGAAGAAACACCATGCGGTTCTTTTGAGTGTGTACATTCTGAGCAGGTTTAGAGGCTGAAAAGGCACTGGGTAAGGGCAGTGTCAAGGTGCCTTGTTTTATTGCCTCTTTCTCTCTCTCTTTCTCTCTCTCTTTCTCTCTCTCTCTCCCCACTTACGAAGCAAAGTTGACCAATGCCTGTGCTAGGCCCACCTGTCGCATCTTGATATCAGCAGGCACTACTTTTTTGGCTGTGTAGTAGAGTATTTGGTCTTTTGTGTTTTCTTCTGTTGTGCCTAGGGACGGGTTGTAGACACAAAAGTACGAGAGCATGGGTGATGTTTTGCCTAGCATGGGTGAGTGGGTGTTGTCGTTGTCTTTGGTGGGACTGTCTCCGTGCAGTGATTGAGTGGTCATCCGTGGCAAGAAGAGACTGTAGAAGAGAGACTGCAGAAAAGAGACTGCAGAAAAGAGACTGCAGAAAAGAGACTGTAAAGAAGCAAACAAGGGCAGGGTGGGCTTATCTATTGAGGCCGTGGGTTGAAGGCAGAAGAAGAGACGAGTGTGACATCATGGAGCACTTTCTATCCAACCAAATGCCTAGATCTGTTTTCAGCCAACATTTCAGTGGTACCATATCTACACTTTTATGGACACGCATAAACACATTTGTTCACCTTGTCCATCTTGCACTCATGCGCTGACATTGAATTGTACAGCAGGAAAAGAAAAGCAGGGAGTCTCTTTTGAGTAGGACAAGAAACAGAGAGATAAACCGTCACAGCCGGATTGGACTGGGTGCTGTGGTGTTACTGAACAGTGACAACAGAGAAACCATCAAGACACTGGTCCTACTCACTGCAGGCAACCCTCCAAGCCAATCAAAACAAAATACTAAATTCCTGCTAGACTGTTTTTTGTCTTTTTTTTTTTTCCCCTTTTCTTTTCCCTTTTCCTTTTCCTTTCTTTGTAGTTGATCATGTCTATTGAGCCAGAAGTTCCGTATGAAGCAGATACCGTCTACGAAGACACGTGGAGAGATCCTACTATCCTACCCGACAGAAACGCCTTGAACATGGCAAGGGGTGGAGACACAAGCCTATCCTATCCTAATGAGGAGGCCTCTAAACCAGACAGAACACCAGACGACTACTGGATTCTCCCTCCCAACGCCACTTTCGTAGATATTGTAGGAGCCCACAAACAACGCATTGAAGGCATACGTAATAGCACCGGCACCTACATAAGCTTCAATGAGGCTCGACATCAAATGGATATCTGGGGCGACCGTGTGGGCATTGAAAAGGCCAAGACCTACTTTAGCCATATTGCTGAAGGCATCATTCAGCACAAGACAGACAAGAAGCCCAAGTCAGCCACTTGGGAAAAGGCCAACAAAGAATTAACAGGAAAGGCCAAGCTGAAAAGGGAAAAACTCGAAGCCAGACTTGTGGAGGAAAGGAGCTTTCAGGGCAGACCTATTGTGGCGCCCACCTACAATGCTGTGTTTGCTATTCCAGACCACTCCCTGCCGCTTGTGAAGCTGCTGGGAGAGAAGGAGTCCTATCTCAACAGCCTCAGAGCAGAGTGCAAATGCCACATGTGGTATGATGAGAGCTTCAACCTGATTCGACTGGCCAGCAATAGTGAGAAGGCTGTCAAGCTGGCGAGTGCCCGTATCCGCAACTGGTACCTAAAGTGCACCCGCCGACTCACGCCCTCCACATTGCGCCTGATCCACCAGCCGTCCGAGAATCTTATGGTGCACTTTAGAACCCTGCCCATAGGATTCATGTCTTACCAGTACGCAACAGCAGCCCAGGAAGCAGAAATGCAGCAACAGCACCGTCTGCTAGAGCCTATTGTCTCTGGCTACCTGCAGAAACTAGAAAACCTCATTGACCTGGATGACAATGAAGAAGAGGCACCCAAGGAAGACACCATATCAGAGCGCATCCACACCCTCAACACACGCAACCAAGTGTCGATCCAAAGGGCCTTGGGAGAGGGACTCGAGAGCCTGCGCCTGTTGGACTGGGAGATACGACTCAAGATCCGCTATGGCCAGATCTGCCTAGTCAACTACCCCAGCAAAAAGAAAGTCAACTACACCATTGAGAATCTCACAGACAAGTACCTGCCCAACAGCAAGTTCTACTCGGTGCTGGCGCCATGCATTGGAAAGACCCGCGAGGACATGAGCCAGCTCTTTGAGTTTCTATCCACACGCTGCGAAGAGTATTCCGACTCGCCTCGCACCTCCTTCTCCATCGATGCCCTTCAATACCCCACCTTCTCGCCTCCCCCCAGCCACCGTCGTGGAGAAGTGGTGCCTCCTCGTGGCGATCCATGGAAAACCGTGCTCACTGCCAGCTTCACAAGCGAGGGCCGGGTGGGGCTCTGGAACTGCCTGACAGACTGCGACGCTCTTGTGGCCATCAACTGTGCTAATCTGGAGAGTGAGTATTCATGGGAGGCCAAGCTGGAGCATGCAAGACGGCTGTCGACCGAGGCAGACACGCCCCACAAGCAGTTTGCCAATGCTCTGCGTCAGAGTCCAGAAAACCGCTTGGTGCTTGTCAATGTGCCCGAGTATGTGCCCAAGACTGTGACTCAAAAGACGAAATGGACGTACGGCTGGGGAGATTATGTTGTGGAGATTGGCAAGGATGAGTTGTGGGACATTTCTCTGATTCAGCGTGGCGAAAGCATACTTCCTATTGATCTTGGTTCAGTAGATCCTCACCGTACACTCTTCAAAGTGGCCATTTATAAGGAGGTGTGGCGGAATCGGTTTGCTGAGAATCTGTTCCTGAAAGTGGGCGAGGCTCCCAGTTGGACCTCCAACGACTTTCTTGCAACAGAGACCGAGGATGTTCAGTTGTTAATGGAGGTGGCTAAACAGTTTGGTGATATTCTTAGTAGAGAGGTACCTGTTTATTGGTCAAAGTCCGAACTTCAGTCTTCTCTTGTTTAAAATAATAAGCTCATGTACAAAGGCAGTAATAATAGTAATAATAATAAAGTATGTAAAGTATATAAAGTATGTTTTTGCGATTTTAATAGATGGATAGATGACAGGTATGCCTTTTCTTTACGCTAGAAGGAGAGTAAAGACAGTGTGTCATAAGATGGCATTAAGAATGAAGTCTTTTTTGTTTGTTTGTTTTGTTTGTTTTTTGTTCATTTATAACAAAACAGATCAAGATGACAAGTAAACAGATAGACAGATAAACACTACAATAGAAATCCAATGGTGGTTCAAACCATGACTTTTGCTCTTTTTCTATACAACAGACTTACATACACTCTCTCTGTTTAACCAAACACAGAGCCCCACAATTTACCACTCCTACTCGTATTTCCACCACCCACAGAACTATCCACAGAACCACCCTCATTGACAGCAATGTCGGATGAACGCACCACCAATTGATTCCCTTCTCCATTCGAAGGAATACAAATCACCTCAAGCACCATGAATTTCCCCGACATCATACTCTTGTAATGGTACCCCACCCCCTGTTGAGGCAAGAGAAGCAGCGTCCCGGGCAATTTAGAGTCTTTCACTTCAAGAGGAGTGGAAACCGCCACCTTGGCAGCCGACCCCTTCACCCCCTTCACCTCCTTCTTCAACTGAACGTACTTGTCTAATTTTGTCTGGTTGCGAGCATCAAAGGGCACCCACACTTTCTGGATGTCTTGGGATGTCTCTTCCTTGGGACGATAGCACCAGATGGTGTCACGCTTCTCGAGCTCCTTTACCTTTTGTGATAGCATGCGAGACGCCCTTTGAGACACCTTGTTGCAAGAAATGGCAGATTGAATGGTGCTGCTGCTGGGGACATTTGTTTCTTGTTGCAGGGCTTGGTGGAGTGGAACATAGGCATCGACGGGGTCCCATAGTGAATGAGAGGCCTTTGATTTTTCAGTGCTGAACAGGGTGCTGAACAGGGAGCGGTTGCGTTGGAGGGGTGGGCCAGAGAGAGACACAGAGCGGGTGAGGGAGAATTTAGAGTCTTCGGATGCTTTGGGTGGTGTTGCTGGTGGGGGTCGAGGTGCTTCTTGTGGCTCTTCTGGTGGATCTTCTTTGGGTGTTTCGGTGGGTGTGAGGGGTCCACGAGTGACAGAGATGGGTGGGTTGGGTGGTGGTAAGGGGTGTTGTGAGTAAGGTGGAAATGGCATTGTGTAAGGAGACATGGGTCCTTGGTAATCTGTCCATGGTACTGGCATAGAAAGAGGCATGGGCATTTGCATTTGTAGGGGCATCTGCATCTGCATCTGCATTGGCATTGGCATTGGCATAGCAGAGGGCGGTGCCTGTGCCTGTGCCTGAGGTTGTGCCTGTGCCTGGTAGGGAGACATAGGATGCATCATGTAGTGGCCAGGAGGACTAAAGTAGTGATGAGGCATGGGCTGTGTCCAAGAATTACTAGGCTGTGTCATATGGGTAGCAGAGTCGACAGCAGAAAGGCCTTGTGGATGTGTGGGAGTAGAGGGAGGTACAAACATCATAGGATGAGTAGGTATTGTACTTGAATCAGTAGACTGTGCTGCTGAGGATGCTTGTGGATGAATGTCTCTGTTCATTTCTGCTGTGTTCATAGGCACAGATGCATGGGGTGTGTTTTCTTCTACTGATCTTTGACGAACAGCAGATGTTGATCGAGAAGCAAAAGGTGTTCTTGGAGAAGTAGGCGCATTTTGGAATTGTTGCAAGTAACTATCAGCCTCTCCTCTTTTTCTTTGATGAGAGTAGTAGGGTTCTTCCTCCAACTCTTCTTGTGTTTCTTGTGTTTCTTGATCTGCATAGAGCCGATGTGATATATGAGGAGGATAAGAAGCAGCAGAAGACACTGACCGTGTTCTATGCCACACAGCCCCTTTCCCTTGCTCTCTCTGCTGTGGCTGATACTGTGGATAGGAAGGGTCTTCGTATCTGTCATAATACACTGGACGACTCGCCTCAGGGTATCGGTAGGCTTTCCGTGCAAAAGGATGAGATGCCACCGGAGCAGGAAAATGAGACTGATTTGGGCGGGTAAAGTGCTGTTGTACTGGAGGTCTCTGTTGTACTGGCATAGGTGGCTGCATTGATCTACTACTATCTTTGTAGATGAACCGAGGAGAATAATAGTCCGAGGGGTCTCTTTGTGCAGGGCGCCGTTGAAAGTGGAAAGGAGATGTATAGACGGGTGTAGTATTATTTCTCATCCCAAAAGGTTCTTGATTGTTTTCTTCTTCTTCGTTGTTTTCTTCTTCTTCGCTCTCTTCTTCTTCACTGTTTTCTTCATGGTAAGGGTTGGAGTAGCCACCCTCATACCGTCTGTCCATAGAAGCAGGTCTGTAGAATCCATTGACAGGTGGCCGCATAGACCGATGCATGGGTCGATACGTGGGCGGATTAGGAAAAGACATTCGACGCACAAAAGGTGAGGGATAGCCCACAGGAGGACTGCTGTAGTGGCTGTAACTAGGACGCTGAAGAGGTAGGCGAGACTGTTCGGGTTGTGTTTGTTGAAAATAACTTGACATTTTTTACTTTATTTTTTTATAAAAATAAAAATAAAATATTTGTTAATATATAAAAAGGACAGAACAACAGCAAAAGAGCACAAAAAGTTGTTGTTTTTGTTGTTATTGTTGTTCTGTCCTTTTTATTTTTCTTAATTTGGATGTCGTTGTTGTCGTGGTCATAATAGATACTGCCGTTACTATGGTGCTGTTGGTAACCATGGTGAGGGTAATAGAATAAGGTTCAAAGTACAAAATAGGAAATGATAAAGAAAACAATGACTTTTTACCCTTTTTGTTGTCATGAGATGTCGTTTTATTTTATTTATTTATTAAAAAGGCAAAAAGACAGAAAAGACAGAAAAGGCAGAAAAAGGCAGAAAAAGGCAGAAAAGCAGGAAAGCACTCCTTTTCTCCCTCTCTTTCTTTCCATCTCTTTCTTTCCCTCTCTCCTTCTCTTGTATGGGTTTTCTCTTGTCTCATGTCATTCTCCTTTGACTACAGGTAAAAATAAAGAAGGTTTGCTTTTTATTTTCTGTCTCTCTCTCTAAGAAAGTGGATGAAGATGAAGGTACTAATGGGAGGCAATGCATTCTTCTCTATGAAAAACAGGGGAGGATGGACACAACGCACTAAAGGAAGGTGGGTTTCTTCTGATGATCAAAAATAAACAAAGAGGATCTCAAAGGAAAAAATGTAGAGATGCCAAGGAATGAAAGAAAGAAAAAAAGAAAGGGAAATGGAGGGTGTGGCTTGCACTACGCATGGGCTTGCGAAGAGTGACTGAATTGCTTCTCTCGAATGAGCTGAAGAATGTGACTCATACCTTTGCGTGCCTATAAAAGTGAAGATAACAATGAGTTGCTGCAGTACACACATGCCAGGAGCATGTCCAAGAAGCATAGGCCCTACTTTAATGGTGTTTGCGGCAAAGTTGGACTGTCCAAATCCCTCGATTCGACTGGTCATTCCCCATCCAAAGCGAGAGAGAATGCGTGCCTCTGTTTTGCAGGAAGTCCATTCAGAGTTGTTTGCATGTTGTGTGAATGTCTGTGTCTCTTCAATCTGCATGATGCGAACGTGGTTAAGATTCTTTGTACGTGTCACCATGGTTCTTGTCGTTGGGTTGACTTCAGACTCTTCAATAACATAGGCCTCGGAACTCTTGATAAACTAGACGCTCCAGTCAGTGCACTCTTCTCTCGGCGGATGTCCCCCTCTTCCTCAGAAGAACACTCACACTCTTTGGAAACCACTGAGGTGCCTTTCCCTTTTTCAATACAAGACGTGTGATTTTAAGGACACCGCGCTCATCCACATGGCGGTCGAGAACATCAACAGAGAGGACTAGATACAAGAGAATAAGGCATAGTCCACACAGTAGGAGGTGAAATTGTTACCATGAGAAGCAAATGGGTTGGGATAGCGTAACCAAAATGCATAAGTCACATTGTGCCAGGGATGTCTAAACATGAGCCAGGGTGACTTTAAGCTCACTTACTCGTAGTTGAACACATGCTCATAAAACTTAACCATTGGCTCTATTCTCTATTCTCTACGCATGAGCAGTTCTGTCTTTAGTTATGTGTTGGCAGTACCTTGAGTAATAAGAAACGACAAGAAAAATAAGTATATATTTATAGAAAGAAAAGAAAAAAAAATAAAGGGCCAACGAGTGACAAAAACACCAGAAGAATTTCATGACCCGGCTTCAGTGGACTCTCTTGTGCCATCTGTGACTGGCGATTCCTTGGGCCTTGAAACCGCGGATAAACTATTGGGGAGGCTGTCTTTCTTTTCCAGTGACAAAGTAAATGAGCTGCTACTGCGACAGTTGTTGTTGTTGCAGACTGTAGAAAATAATAAATACTCCTAATAGAAACAAGGGAACTCATTCTATTTTCTGTGCATAGAGATGGAGTCTACACTACCAATGCAACAGAATCACCCCGTGTCTGAACAGGGCATGTGGAATATCCATGATAGTGCCCTTGAGCTGCTGAATGAGGCTATTGTTAGTCATTCACAGACAGCCCTTCCAGATGACCCCTTTTCTATTTTCCCTATTATCAGTGCATCAAATGATAGCCAACAGGAGAACAAACCGTCTTCTTCTGCCACAACAAGTAATGGACCTTGTAGAAAGACACTGATGTTTTAATCATTTCTTCCTCTTTGTCACTCTCTTTAGGTATAAGCCATAAGAGAGCCATTGATACTACAGAAGAAGGTAATTAAATGTGACGGTCCAATGCAACCGACAGCCTCTCATCCATGTCTGTTGTTGACTAGGAGAAGAGTCTTATTCACTTTCTAAACGCCCTGGACGAAAGCCAGTGGAGGAAACGGTGCTTGAAGTAAGTCGGTGTAACAAATTTCCACTTACATCCCACAAGAGTGATTTAGACCCCAAGCAAAAGCGAAAGGCCCAGAACAGAGCAGCACAAAGAGCCTTCCGAGAAAGAAAAGAGAAACGCGTAGAAGAGCTGCTTGATAAGATACGTGAGCTAGAGGCCTCTTATCAAAGCAAGAATGGGGAATTAGCCGAGGAGAATGGAGCACTGAAGCAGAAGCTAGAGAGCCTTAAGCAGGAAAATGAAGCCCTCAAGACATCCGCCAATTTCTCCGTTCTACCACCCACCACCCACCCAGTTCCCTCTCTGCTGCCTATGGAGAGTGCCAACATGTACCCGACACACCCATTCTTGCTTGGAGATGTCTCTGGGTATGCTGAGACGACGGCAGCTACGACAAAGATGCCCCTCTACAGCAATGAGAATGAGCCCAGGGAAATGATGAGTCATTATAGCAGCACTGCAAGCAGCAAAGGTAGCACCAATAGACGCAGCGAAGGTAGCACCAATAGCAGCATGAGTCTTGGTAGTAAGGAACCATACACTCTGCATAGTGACCTCAGTGACACACCCTACAGCGACACACCCTACAGCGACACACCCTACAGCGATACGCCCTACAGCGACACGCCCTACAGAGGTGATCTCCAGGGCGATCTCCACAAGAACAACAAAGGCAGCACCCACAGTCCCATTGTACACACTGTCTACAATGATATGGCCAATCCCATCTACACTAGCATACACCATCCCATCTACAATATCAATGGCAGTTCATTCTACAATGAGACAGCCACACCTAGTAGCAACGATCCTCACACTGCTGACTACAGCCCATTGCATACCCACACCAGTGGCACACCCACCCACACTAGTGGCAGTTGCACAAGTGGTGATGATGGGATGAACAGTTCTGGTAGCTGCTACTCGCCCCATTTCAGCCCCGACACAAAGGAAGAGGACATCCACAGCACCACCAATGAACTCGCACCCACTCTGTCCAAGACCCACTTTGACCTGATCGCACCCTCGCTAGAGACTGACTTTCTGGCCATGCTAGAACACGACACTGTCCTCAGCCAATTGCTGTATGGGAAAGACAACTTCTTTGCCCACGACACTGTGTCTACCACCGAGGATGCATGGGCAGCAGAAAACTCCCTCCATTCTCTCTTCAGCACAGACACCGACCTATTTGGTCTTGCTGCGCCCCCCCTCCCTCACACACACTACTACCTCCCACTTGCTGAGGAGCTGATCAGTTCTGAGCGGTTCCAGGCAATGAACTCTGAGGACAAGAAGAAGTATCTGTGTGGCCGATTGCAAGAGGCCAATCGAAGAAATGTTCCTATTCTGTTGGAGAAGAGGCGGCTGGTGGAGGAAGCTGCCTTTGACATTGATCTCTTGTGTGACGACATGTTGAAGAAAGCAAAGTGTTCTAATCAGCTCTCTGTGCTGGAAGAGAGGGCCGACGGTCATATTAGACTGTTTACCAACTTCTAAACCCATCTTTCTCCCCCTTTCTCATCTCTTCGTACTTATTCCTCATGCACACATCCTTTGTCTTTTGTCTTTCTTCTCTGTTAAAGTTCCTTTTATTTTTTATTATTTTATTTTTTATTATTATTACCAAGCATTTATTCATTTCTATTGTCTCTTTCTTTCTTTCTTTCTTTTTTTCTATAATAATAATAAAAAAGACAAATGATACATATTACACTTTATGAATGAATGGATGGATGGCACTGAACAAGAGAATGAGAGAATGAGAGAGAGAAGAATAGGAAGATAGAAGAATAGAAGAATAGGAGAATAAGAGAATAAGAGAATAAGAGAATAAAAGGGTGTCGATCTTAGTAGATCACTCGAGAGTCCATCTAAAACAAGTGTCAGCAACAGACACTCTTGTTTCCATGCCAACTTACTCTAATGATAATGGGCGGCTCATGTGTATTGGGTCGAGAAATCTCGGCCAATTCACGTCCAGCATTCCATGTGCCGCCATAGGTGAGTTGAGCAAGAGAAAGGGATTTTCGGTTGAGTCTCAAGGCCTCACGCACGCGCACAGCCACAAGATCCAAATAGGCTGTGGTGAGGGCTCGCCACTCCACCACCACCGGATCTCCCATTTCAAACATAGGGGTGACTTCGACTTTGGGCTGGCCAGGAAGAAGTGCGTTGGTGCGGTAGTTGTTGATTCCCCGCTCATAGTCTGCTTTTTTTAGGCTAATGAATCCAGTGTCTATCAGTAGCCCACCTAGTGACACACAGTGTGATGAGTGGGTGACTAGAGAGTGGAGTGTTTGTGGAGAGGGGTGAGAGGGGAGGTGCAGGCGTCACAGGAGAAAGAAGAAAAGATAGACACTGCCTGCACTACACACCTATACACACACCTATACACAAATCTACCTATACACAAATCTACCTATTATATATCTACCTATCTATAGAGAGAAAATATAGAGAGAAAGAAAAAGAAAATAAAGAAAGAAAGAAAGAAAGAAAGAACCCCAGGTCTTCTCTTGCACTCGTAGCTTACCATTGAAATAGTCTGGGAGTGGCGTCAGTAGATCAGTGCCTTCAATCACAGCCCCCAGCAACTTCTCCATAGGCTCAATCAGCGAGTACACCAGCCATTGGGATAGACGGTGAAAAGACACCATATGGTCTGTGGACTGTGGGTGGGTACTGCTCTGAATAGCCTGACATGGCCACACATCGCCCAGATCAAGAGTGCCCCCCTTGCCATTGTCCTCTGCTGCCCACAACTCACCCATCTCTTGCACCACAGGCCAGAGGGTCTCCAGATGAATCAGTGGCCCCTTCTTGGTCTTGATGGTGGTGGGGTGCTCAAGAAGATAGTCTAGGGAAAAGCCAATGACAAGGGCTAAGTACAACAGAAATAAAGCAATGTGCATACCCATAAGATTGCCTGGACGTGGTACTGTGCTACTCCCAAAGTAATCCTGGCTTCTCCGCAACACATGACCCAAGTGCTTCAGGAGACTAAGTCTGTCTTCAATGCCCGCCATTGGGTTGCGACTGTCGATCTGGAAGCCTTGGACAAGTGTGGACAGACTGAGATGGATCAATGCCTCCGCTAACAATAAGTAACCACCTGCAAAAGACACTTACAGTCCACGCGATGAGGATTGGAGACGTCACTCGAGAACATGCCGGCCATAAACAGCTCCAGGACAGCCACGGCCAGTCCCTCTGTCTGTTTGTGTACCCGACCTGTTGCCTTTTCATGGAAAGACCAAGCGGGATGGGTTTCAAAGTCAAGCAGACAGGCCACCACAAATAAATCAAGCACTCGTTTTGTCTGCTCTATTAAACTCTCTCCAACATTGGCCCATGCATTGATCAGGGTCTGTATCCTTGCTCTGCCACCGACATCAAAGTGGCGCCATCGTCCGTGGACTGGGATGGTGGTGGGGTCAGGGAAATCCCGCTTGATAAGTGATACTACAAACTGAATGACATCGGCTAGTTTGGGTGGATCCATGTCGAAATGCTGTAGTTTCTGTTTCACAGCAGCCTCCTGGACCTTGAAACAGCGTTCACGAACAGAACGTAGACTGAGAAGGTAGTCTCGGTCGGAAGATTGTGCTGGTGCCATGGAAACCAGGGCGTGTGGGTCAATTGGCGTAAAAGAGAGTGAGGAGGAGATAAAATAAAAAAATAAAAAATAAAAATAAAGACAAAGGGAAAAAATAAGGGAAAAATAAAATAAAGGAAACGACTTGATCTTTTTATTTCACAAGAACAATGTAAAAGGGGGCAAAAAGCTTATTTAAAGAGGAATATTTGCAAAAGGGGGAGGTGAGTGAGTACAAGGCCTGCCAACTTCAAGCATCATTCTCGGTCTTTTTTTTTTTTTTGTTTTTGTTTGTAAGGAGTCTATGAAGGTGCAGTGCTATGGGTACTATGATTGCCATGGGTACTATGATTGCTATGGTTACTATGACAGTATAGACAAAAGGCACTAGAAAGAGATGCTATGGAAACATATGCTTAAATGTCATTTATTATGGCCAAACATTACATTTGTGTTGTGTTCTTTCACTGAATAGTCCAAACACAAACACAAACACAAACACATGCACATGCACAAAGTAAGCAATATCTCACCCAAAGATCCACAGTCAACAGATCAGCCAAATAGAGATGGACTCCTTTCCAGTGCTAATCAGGTGTGGGCTATTGTTTATGGGCACTTGGATGCGTCTATTGAAGTAGGGTAGAGTAGGGTAGAGCACAGTAGAGCACAGTAGAGCAGGAATGTCATCGATGGACATGTACTATTGGGTTACATCGAATAAACACATTTGACCCTTCCCCCCCTTGGGTTGCCTTTTGATACTTCTACTATCTTCACTCTTCTATTTCCTATTTTATTGTATCCATTGAATGTCCTCACCATGCATTATCCATTGCATTATTATTATTTTTAATAAAAAAAGTACAACTACAGTTACAGTTCAAAGAAAGGACACCGGATGTATGCCATGGTTTATCTATTCTCCGTCCTTATCTCTCTTTTCTCTCTCTTTTTACATTCCTACCATGGCATAAGATCGGTGGATCTGCATTGTGCTGGTCTAACTGTATGGGTTTGTGCATAGTAAAACGAAAGAAGAAGAAAAGACATCCCAATAGAGAGTCATAAGTATGGAGGGATCTGCAGTGCAACGACACACTGTACTGATTGAATAAACTGAATAGAAAGAAAGAAAGAAAAAGAAAAAAGTCCATTCTTCTACTTGCAGACAGGTACATAGAGAGAATAGACAGTTGGCCTTGGAAGAAAGGATTCCATTCCTATATTGAACCTCCCTCCACGTCTGTCTTTTGATAGAGAAAGTTTACAGTCTTATACACTCTTTTCAGAATCCTCCGCTGTTGAAATAAAATCATCATTGGAATTACACTATAAAATACATGTAAAGACACGGCACATCCCAGAACTATAAGAACAGATCAGCCTACAGCAATAGACTGGCTTATAGACTAGCTTATCTCATAGACACAGGATTTGTTTACTTTTAGACTTGTGGTAGACCTCTACAGAATGACTCACCCTATGATTGGCTGAAATAAACTTTCCCTGTTCCCCTTCCTGTCCAGAGTCACATTGAACCACCGACAGCAAGGTCCTCGAGAGATGGAAGGAGCAAGACTCATGAAAGCGTCATCGATCATGGCTTCACTGGAGAGAGAAGTAGCCCATTATATGGTAGCCACTGGAGACCTGTCTGATAACTCCACTGAAATAGCCAACAGAGTGGTTCATTGTAGGATTCCTCAATAAATAAATAAGAAAAAAAGAAAAAAAGAAAAACATGCTGAAGAGTCTTTTACTGTTTAGTGATCAATGCCAGCTCTGTACAAGAGAACCTGTTGCGCCTTATCCAGTCCATGGGAGAGTACCTAACAAATGAAGACGACGCAGTGCGTTCTAGAGGTACTGATGATAGTTTTCCCTTTCTATAGTGATACCACCTACAATAAACGCACTCTTTCTATATAAATATATATCCATCTATCTATCTATATAAAAAGGACACCAACTTACTCTGTTTTCTGTTTTTTGTTTTTTTATTATTATTATTTAAAAAAAAGCAACCGGATTACTCTCTTATACTCTTCGACAGTGTGAACAGGAATCCATTGTGCCTTCTGCAGGTAAACAAGACCCATGCACCCCTCTATTCATTCCTACGGGTAGTGTCTGTTCTCGTGGATTTCTACTGTGAACGACTGACAGAAAAGTCCAACCTTGTCCATCTATTGAATGGATTGGCAGCATTAGCTGAATTTGAGCATTTCAGTGCCATGAATGCCATTCTTGTCGCTAAAAAGTAAGATCGAGAACACGGGCAGCTCTCCATTCAACATATACCCATCTATGTAGGCTATATGAACATTTAGAGGTACAGCGATTTCCTCAAGGAACAAGAAATACCGTGTTTAGAGTGTTTGAGAGTCTGCTGGAGAGACATACACCAGGTAAGCATATAGACACTCCCGTCTTATTGGACTTTTATTAGACTTTTATTGGACTCTTACTGAACTCTTACTGAACTAACGGTGCTTAGCTCTCAAGACCATCAACAATGAATTCATCTCTGGCTTTATACAAATGGTGGATGGGGAGAAGGATCCTCGTAATCTGATGTGTGCATTTAAACTTATAAGAAGTATTATTGAGCATTTTGATATTTCTGGCCATGTTGAGGATCTGTTTGAAGTCACGTTTTGTTACTTTCCTATCACCTTTAAGCCTCCTCCTGATGATCCTTATGGAATCACCTCGGATGATATCAAATACAGCCTCAGGTAAACATCCCATCCACACCCCCTCACACACATGCATCTATCTCTATAAATATAAAGAAGAAGAAAAGGCTCATCTCTCAATTCTCCTTCCAACAGACGGTGCATTTCATCCACTGCTCAATTCTCAAAGTTGGCAGTTCCTCTGTTACTTGAAAAACTGTCTTCCACATCAGGCAGTGCAAAGGTAAGAGAGGCCCACCTAATGTTTGAACAAAGTGTCATGAAAAAAAAAACTCCATAGAAAGACTCCATGGAAACACTCGCTACCTGTGCTCCTGTGTATGGTGCTGCTGCTCTTCTTCCTAACATAGATGAGATACTGGAGGCTCTTAAATTGGAGGTAGGTTTAGGGCGGGTGGGCTAAGAGGAGGAAGGAGAGATGCTCAGTGGATTGATGTGTTTGAACTCTTCAAGGTATTCCATGCTACAGATCAGGCATTGGAAGACACAGCATTGGATTGTATCCAGAGTATCATCACTACTCTCTCCACCAGTGTGAGCAACTCGGTGGATGATCCTACTGAACGAGCATTGCGTCCATTGGTGGAGGAGTGTGTTACTCATCTTAAGGATCCTGAATTGAAGAATGCTAAGCCCAGCAGTCGACTCTTGAGAGCAGTTGCCTCTGCTTCTGGTAATATTTCTTTCGTTCTTTCTTTCTATTTGTAGAGATGTAGATGTAGGGTCTAACACTGTGGCATTAGATCCTGCATGTCATTATGCAGTGGCATCTGTAGTGCCGATGTTGGTGTGCTACCATCAAGAGACAGAGGTAGCCACACGTAAAAAGGCTATACTGGATGTCTTGAATGAGTGCTTGGAAGCCACTCGAGAGGTCTATGGCTCTTCTGACAGTGATATAGATGAAAGTAAGTTCCTCCTTTTCTTCTTGGTAGAAAACATCCTGGCTCAACAACCACAGTGGAACAGGACCTTGTCTCTCCTCTCAATGACTACAAGGACAGATTCTTTGCTATGTTTGAGTCTGCCTTGCTAGCCTCCAATGAATACAGTGAGCTGCGTCTGACGGGACTCAAGGGACTCCAGGGGATGGTGTTGAATCGGCACTACCTGGATCCCAGCGAGATGGGAAGTGTCATTCAGTCTTTTAACAGAGTACTTGTGAGTGAATTGGATGAGGAACTTCGGTAGGTACAACTTCATTATGAGCAAGAAGAGGAGGGAAAGAGGAGGAGGAGGGAGGGGCTGATGTTATCTGGCATAGATCGGCTGCCTTGGATGCCTTGTGTGCTATTTCTACATGGAATACCACTTTTCTAGTGGAGCTGACGGTACCTGCTTTGATTCATCAACTTCCAGAGACCTCTGATGAACACCCAACCATCAGTCAGCCACAGACACTGTATGCTATTAAAAGGCTGTGCTCTGAGCCTATTCTCTTTCAAGCAGCCACACCCATGTTAATGACAAAGTTCCATTCTGTCTGTCAAACAGGTAGCCTCTACTAGACACACAGACTTCTCTTACTTACACTTTATGTTCCTTACATTGATGCATGGATCTCTCTCCATATCTCCATATCTCCATATCTCTCAGGGACTACCCACTACGCACAGGCTATTCTGGCCACACTGCTACAAGTGATTAAAAACAAGGCTTCTCATGGACACAAGGACATTGGCCTGTACATGGATCTCTTTTTAAACACTCTTGTCACGGATGCTGTCAAGGCTTCTCTGGATTCCACTGTCTCCCAAACCATTCTATCTGAGAGTATTGTGACGATGATATCCCTTGTCCTTGTCAATACATTCCATCAAGTAGACATTGTGTAAGTACCATTCCATCTGTAAACAGTGGGATAGCTTTCCAGTCCCACTTGCTAATCCTCATGGGTGCTGTGTACTAGATCCCAGAAGAACTACATTGACCTTACCTTTGATCTCTTCTTCAATGGAAACCTCACTGTTATTGGACTTCCTCGTTCTGATGCTTTTGCGCCTTTTAAAGTAATCCTTCTCTCTCGATTTCTTGTCTAGAGTAGGTCTGACATTTGGATTAGGCAACCAGTCCCGATACCCAAAAGGCAACCAGTCCACTCTTCTCTGCCATTCTGTCCACATGTCGAAAAGAGGTAAAGAGGATCAGTGGAGAAATGTCCATCATTCATGCAAGCATAGATTGTCTATCCCTTGGACAATGTCGAGCATTTCATTGATCAGCTGGTGGGTCTTGCTTTGGAGACATCCCACACAGCACAGCTCAATGCATTAGTGAGAATGATGGGATCCTTGATGAACAAATGGAAAGAGAGTAAGTAAAGTTGAAACTGTCTACAATGACATTCAATGAGAAAGAGAAAGAGAGAGAGAACACCACTGACAAGAGAGTTCTCTTAGGCTCTACATTGACCATACACGCTGAGAAGATTTCTTGCTGGTTAGAACCCATCATCAGTCAAAAGGGCCCTCAGAGTCCAAATGCCATGTGCATCTATCTATGGGTAAAAACTCAACACACACTTTAGATGCTTATAATAGACATTCTACAGATGACCAAGGCTCTTGTGATGAAGGCCCATACGATGGGCTATGTCTTTACCGATAAAGTAATCGAGTGGTGCAGTGATGCCAGCTACAATGGACAGGCCCCTCAAGGATTTGGTATTCTGATGGGGGAGGATGGATTGGCATTGGACAAAGTGTCTTTTGCTACCATGACAGTAGGTGGTGTACAGACCTTCCCGCTACTGATAATAAATATGCATGGTAGATTCTTTACAAGCAGAGATTCTTTAGTCATTGTCTCCCTCAGCTGGTGCATGGATTCCAAGGAGCAGATAGGGGTAAGTAAGCACGGTGGGGCGTATAAAGTGTCTGATATTGGTTAGAGGTGAAGCATAACTACTTGATTGCTCTTTCGTATTTGCTGAAGAATGTTCCCAAGCAGATTCTTCTAAATGAATTACCACCTGTAAGTGAGACTAGTACTGCTGCTGCTGCTGCTGCTGCTACTGCTACTTATACTACTATCTATTGGTAATAGTTGATTCCTCTCTTGATCCAATCACTTTCCCTTGAGGATGCTTCTCTCAAGATATCCACGCTGGCTACCTTCCAGATTTCTATTGTAGAAGCCCCCGAGGCCATTGCGCCCCATCTACGCACCCTCCTCCATGCTATTCTAGATATCCTCAATAGTGACGAGATGGCCCCTCTCTCTGTCCGCTTGGCATCTCTCCAATGCCTTTCTCAATTCCCCCAGAGTCCTGCCAGAGAGAGTCTTGTTCTTCATGCCAACCACGTCACTAAACATCTGAGCAAGTCTGTAGGGGATAGAAAAAGAATAGTCAGAAAAGAAGCCGTGGAGTGTCGAGCCCAGTGGTAAGTTCCTATCTTTTCTACCCCCTCCTTTCTTTCTAAAATACACTCCATTTGAATTGACATGGTGGATTGTGACTAGGTATTCTCTCCTCTAATCTCCCAAAAAAAGAAAAGAAAGTGCTATTTCAAACCCAGTTCATCAATAAAATATAACTCAAAAGAAGCCTATTCTTTCTTTTTTATTTTTATTATTTTTATTTTTATTATTTTTATTATTTTTATATAATAGTTATACACCAAGCAGCCATGGTACAGAAGTTTGAGTACCCACAAGTAGTAGAGGAGAGTGTTCGAGACAAATACAGAAAGAAACTCCACAGTACAGAGGCCATGGCACCTCGTCTCCGTGCACGTCAGCTGACTGTGTTGACATGGGCTCTTACGCTGTGTAGGTGCAAGTCCCAAGGCTAAGCTAGGGACTCTCCTGGATGTCAAAGAACTCACACAATGTCTCCTATTCTCTCTTCTTTCTCTTCTTTCTTCTCTCACTTGTTTGTTTAGCCGTGACGGGGTATGTTGTTCTGTGGGCTGATTTTGGTCAACAAGAGCACTGTTTCTCTTCTGTAAGCTATCTATTGTTGTGTGGGCATGTGTATAAATGACAGGTGATAGGTACGTCGCTGGTTTGATATCAAAAAGACTGCCTTTTGGACATTATCCAAGGAAGAGCGTCAGGCCATGGTAGAAGAAGGACGGATGCCTAAGAAATAATTCTCCTATTCTCTCTCTCTTCTCCTTGTGGTGATAAGATGGAAGAAGAAGAGGAAAACAATAATAAGAATGGCATGGAACTAGGCTTCTCCACACAAAAAGGAAAAAAAAACCCCCTTTTATAAACTGTATTTTTATTATTATTTAGTATTTAGTATTTAATATTTAATATTTAGTATTTAATATTTAGTGTTTAGTGTTTAGTGTTTAGTGTTTAGTGTTTAGTGTTTAGTATTTAGTATTTAGTATTTAATATTTAATATTTAATATTTATTTATTTATTTATTTATTTATTTTTTCTCTTCCCTTCCCCTTCTTTTTCTTCTTTTTTTTTCTTCTTTTTTTTCTCACTCTCACACACACAACACTTTTGTTGGTTTAAATGACATTTACAACACATGCTACGTATTCTCCTTGCTTACTGTCTGTGGCTATTTCTACACTACAACAGTCCATTGATGTGTTGAGTGGCATGGAAAATGACAGTCTCACAATAGCAGCAGAAAGTATGCCGTGTGGTACATTAGGAAAACATCTACGGTAAGCCAAGTAAGAAAGAAAGCAAGAAAGAAAGAAAGCAAGGGGGCTCTCTTTTCTTTTCTTACAGTGCGCTTATATTTATTGCTGCGAATTGAGTCATGTCCACGACCACTTTTCTCTCTTGATGAAGAACATGAACGACACTCCCCTCCACACATGGAGAGTAGACTATGACGAACGCAGTCGTAATGTAATAGTCGCCTTTGTACGAGTAGTAAGCGTTGTATTTATGCCTGTTCATTAGACACCCATGGAGACAGACAGACAGGCTGCTCTTCAGTGTCTACTCGCACTGCAGGAGAAACTCCAGTCTTTAGCTTCTTATGATCTGGACACACCCATTCTCCTTGCAGCAACAGTTGATCCCAACACAGAAGCAAAACTCCAGTTTACATCGTCATTAGGTCGTGAGTTGTGGTTCTGCTCTCTTCATGCAGTAAGTCGTTCTTTCTTCCCACCTTTTCCTTCTTGTGACTCTCTTTCTTATGACTTTCTTTCTTATGCCAGATTCATCACTATGCCGTCATAAAGACCATCTGTCACGAGGCGTCTATTCCAGTCCCTAAGGATTTTGGTACAGCTCCTTCCACAATCCAACATCAATAGCTAGAGTGTACCCATAAATTAAGACTCAGTGAATGGAGAGACAGGGCGAGTAATAAAGCGTGAGTAATAAAACCAATGCCTCTTCAGGTGAACACACACTACACTACACTACACTACACTACACTACACTACACAGGCAGGCAGATAGCCTGACAAGTGAATCATCTCGTGACTTGTGAGTGAGTTGACTTGTGAGTTGAGTTGTTGAGTTGAGTTGACGGATGACTCTTCCAGTTAAGGTCAACAAAGGAAGAAGAGAAAAAGAACATCCCTGCACTGTCACTGATAAGCACTGTCCCGTGATCAGTTATGACGCAAGCCATCCACAGTGTTCTTTTATTTTTTATTTTTTTATTTTTCATTTTTTTATTTTTCATTTTTTTCAATCTTATCACCAGGCCCACTGTGACTCCCCTCACCAGGGTGTCGCTGTTTAAAATCTAAAAAAATGAAGTGTGAAATTTTGTCTGTTTATTTCTCACTTCTTTTCTCCCTGGTCCACCTTACTGCACAATGTTTGCCCTGAAAACCACCGTCACCAAGGTCGCTTTCCCTGCCACGCGTGTTGCCTCCCGTCGCTGTGTGACAAACATGGCCTCCAAGGGGGCTCTGTCTTCTACTCGCCTGGCCCTGTCCAGCGGCAATAAGCTGGTGAGTGTCCAGAAGAAAGAAGAGAAACGCAGCATGTACTTACAAGTGCCCCACAGACAGCCGGTCTTCTCAAAGACAGCTACCAGGCTACTGCTCGTGTAATGATGATGGGCCGTCGTGGTATGGCTGCTGATGCTGGTGGAAAGTTCAGCCGTGGAAAGCCTCATGTCAACATTGGTACTATTGGCCACGTCGATCACGGCAAGACTACCCTGACAGCTGCTATTACAAAGACATTGGCCATGGATGGTGGTGCTCAGTTCATGGACTACAGCCAGATTGACAAGGCTCCCGAAGAAAAGGCCCGTGGTATTACTATTTCCACTGCTCATGTTGAATACGAGACCAGCAACCGCCACTACGCCCATGTCGACTGTCCCGGTCACGCTGATTACATTAAGAACATGATTACTGGTGCTGCTCAGGTAGAGGGCTATGCAGTGGAGGCTGCAAGGACAGTTGGCTGACCCCTTTTTCTTTTTCTGTACATTAGATGGACGGTGCTATTATCGTTGTTTCTGCCACCGATGGACAGATGCCCCAGACCCGTGAGCACTTGCTGTTGGCTCGCCAGGTGGGTGTCCAGCGCCTCGTTGTTTTCATCAATAAGGTCGATGCTGTCGATGATGCCGAGATGTTGGAATTGGTAGAAATGGAGATGCGTGATCTGTTAACAGAGTACGGTTACGATGGTGAAGAGACTCCCATTGTCAAGGGATCTGCCTTGGCTGCACTCGAGAGCCGCGACCCCGAGATTGGTGAAAAGGCAGTGAGAGAGTTGATGGCTGCCGTAGATGCCTACATCCCCACCCCCATCCGTGACTTGGACAAGCCTTTCCTTATGCCCATTGAGGATGTCTTCTCCATCTCTGGCCGTGGTACTGTGGCTACTGGCCGTGTAGAGCGTGGCACTATTCTCAAGGGCAATGAGGTGGAGATTGTCGGCATGGGCCCCACTCTCAAGACCACACTGACAGGTGTAGAAATGTTCCGCAAAGAGTTGGACCGTGGACAGGCAGGCGATAACATGGGTGCCCTGCTGCGTGGTGTGAAGCGTGAACAGATTCGCCGTGGTCAGGTGTTGTGTGCTCCTGGCACTGTCAAATCCCACAAGAAGTTCATGGCCCAGCTCTACATTCTTACAAAGGATGAGGGAGGACGCCACACACCCTTTGTGAACAACTACCGCCCTCAGATGTTTGTTCGTACGACAGATGTGACTGTCAGCCTTACCCACCCTGAGGGAACTGTGGATCCTGATGAGAAGCTGGTGATGCCTGGAGACAATGTTGAAATGCAGTGTGAATTGGTGCACGACATTGCCCTGGAAGAGGGTCAGCGCTTCACAGTGCGTGAAGGTGGAAAGACCGTCGGCACAGGTGTTGTGACCAAGGTCATTGAGTAACCTGACATTCAATAGAAGCTGTAAATGGAAATATATTTTATACACACCAGGAGGTCTTTAGGATATAAAAAGAAATAATCGAAATACAATTGTTTAAGAAATGACATCGATTTGAAAAGGAGCAAAAAAAGTGAAATGTATTCATGTTAGATTTTAAATAAAGATTATTATTATAATTTACCTGTAAATACCTGAATCCCGAAGGAAACCACTTTCGATGTGGCGATATATGATATGAATGCATCAAAGAATATCTATTCTTATCGACAGAATGGAACTGGTCGGTGGCGACCCTTTAATCCCTCTTCTACAGTTGTATAGATGTTCTTTGATGCATTCACATCTCTGTTCAAAACAATTCCACAACTTTGGCAAGCACGAATACTGTTGAAATTTATGAATACCTCGGTGAGGATATTTGTTTTATAAGTGTATCAGATCTTGAGAACAACAAAATAAAACAGAGTAACTGTTAGAAGAGCTTTTCATATTGGGTAAGAGGTCAATCATGCTTACTCTCGATTTTCGAAATTTATCAACATCAACCATAAGATCTCCATCTTTTTGTCTCTTTTTTTCAATGATTGATATAAAATTCTCGTCAAACCAACACGATGACCTTTAAACTTGATAACATCTTTTACCTTTATTCTTGTGCCATAAGAAACAACTGGCAGTTTGGTAGGATCGTACTCCAATCATTTTAGGTGCCAATACCCCTTTTTAATAATAGAATAATAGTAAAAATAATTAGTTCGAGATGTATCAACGTACTCTAGGCGTGTGTCGTATTACCCTTGCACTGGCACCTTCTTCTTGCCTTTGTCTTTGTAGCGGATTCACTGGGCTTATTAAAATAAAAGAATATACAATAGAAACTGACTAACATGTCAGACATAATAAACATACACAAACACTCACCAGATCACAACTGTTGGTTTATATGCCAGACAAAGGCAGACAAGTTAAAGAGGATGGAAGTTATAAAGAACAACAGACATTGTGGTTGGCAGGTATTAATATCTGAGCAGAAAAGAATAAATCGAATTTTCACAAGTCATTTGCTTAATCAGAACTACCAAAGTAATGCAGACTACAACAACATTTAGAAAGAAAAGAGTTGCTTAAAGAACAGTTGCCTAGTTACCCGTTGTGATCAAATCGTGTGTTGTGTTCCTGTTCATGTACCCTCTTTGATTTCCCTAGACTAGCCTTTGTACTAATACTCTATTTTGTAGTCCCTGCTAGAGACCCAATATCTATACATTTATCTCTCTAGTGGTCTTGTTGATAACCCTAGTGCCCTTTATTGCAGATACTTGCAAACCTTTGATTTTTAAACACAGTTCCATAAAAGGGCAAAATTCGAGATGGACTTAAAGGGGGGATTGTGTCACTGATTAAAGGCCAGAATAATCTCCTGGTGTGTAGAATAATAAATAAAAAAAGACGTCCTCTCTTGCTGTTCATGGACAGTCACATTTATGTGATCTGCTGTCTATCGTTACTGTATTTTCTTTCGACAAGGACTTGTGCCTATAGACTACACCACTTGTTGTGCGTCTTTTTTTTTTAATATTATATTATATTATACTATACTATACTATACTATACTATACTATACTATACTATATTATACTATACTATATTACACTATATTATATATTTCTCTCTCTCTCTCTATTGTTTATATTGTTTTGTGTTGCTCTCCAACTGCCTGCTTTGAATGTTACGCTTGTTTCTCGCTGATTCTATAAAAAGACGCTAGAACCACTACATACACTATGGCGGGTAATAGCGACATGAGTGGCCAGCACTAAAGCAACCCTTACGTAGACCTCGACTTTGAACTCCCCAACGAACAAGACACCACCCACTCTTCTGCCTTTGAAGAACAACCGCCACCTCTGTTAGTGAGCATGCCAAACTCAGCCCCCGACCCACCCAACAGTAGTGTCTCTGCAGACAACCTCCCACCCGAGAGTGTGGATTGCAGTCTCTATGCACAGGATACAAACCCCTATCCGACACAGAGGGAGTTTCCTGATACAGCAGAGCCCTCTACTCTCTCCACTGCAACAGCTGCCTCAGAAACACACCCACACGTCATGGCCAATGGTAATACCACTCTTCACAGTGCTAGAATAGACTACTCATGGACGGATAGATGTTTCTACGGAGGAACAGCAAGAGGCATGGGTGATGGATGACATACTCTCTCCCATGGAGCGTATCTACCTACTGAACAAGAGTGATGCTGTCATTCACAGGCAAGTATCTGAGGACAGGTGTGACTGTTCACCTTCTCTTCTAACCCTCTAGCTTAGACTCCTTGTGGCCAAGGAACTTGCCCATGCACTGCCTGACATCAGCTTAACAGAGGCAGTGGAGGGTGTGCTTCCTATGGCTCTTGGTATAGGAACAGATACTGATGATACTGTACGGGAGACATTTGCCAGTGAACTGGATAAGATCATTCTCTATTACTACCAGGTAAACAGACCCCTCCTTCTCCTTTTCCTCCTCCCCCTTCCCTTGTACTTGTTTATTGCCTAGGCTATATCTTTTGTGCTTAGAATGCACCTCCCTTGCATCTTGATGCGTCTCATTCTACAGCAACACGGACAGCGTCTCCTCCACCTTCTACCTCCTTGGCCCACCTCCACCTCTACGACACAACCACTTCCGACGAACCCACCCTTACTCCACCCATGTCTCCTCTGTCTCCAAGGATGGCCGGGACACAGGTGCTGTTGGATTCAGCACAAGAGCAGGACATTGCATCTGATAGGGAGGAACAGGCGGCGGCTTATCCACACATCCCACCCCATACATTCACCTCTTTATTGATTGGGTTTCTACTTGACCAAAACTCAAATCTTGCTTCCATTGCTCAACAATGCATTGTTTATGTTGCCTCTGAATTGGTGATGGCGACTGGACCCAACAAAGACCTGTATCAATACTTACTAGAGACTGAGATATCACAAGGCATTATGATGGGATTAATGTCTATAGCTCAAGGTAGAGTCGACGCTGGACTGTGTGCAGAGAGCCGAGAATGTCACTCATACATTTTCTTTCTTTCTTTCTTTCTTTCTTTATTGTTGTTGTTGTTTAGCAGAGGACATTGACCAAGGAGAAATCAATCTGGCAAAGAAGATGTGTCTTTCGGTAAGGAGACATTTGTGGAGTATGGATGGCTGGAGAGTGATACGTGTTACTGATGTAGTGTGTGCTGTATAGCTTATTTCTGCTCTTGCTAATATCTTTGGTCCTGAGCATTGCAAGAGCCACTGTCTGCCGATTGTAGAGCAATTAGCAAGCGACCAGATGTTTTATGTAAGAAAAGAGGCAGCAGCAGCCATTGGTAGTCTAGCGTCTGTTGTGGATGTTCAAGTGGCTGTGGATCAACTGGTAAGAACGCTATGACGGAGGGAGAAGGTGTTTTACTATTTAAACTATCAGACTCACTCGCTCATCTACTTCTTCTTACATTTTCTTTGTTGTTGTTGTTGTTGTTATCATCCTACAGCTTCCTCTTTACATGACTTTCTCCAATGACACCATCTGGCATGTTCGACGCTCTTGTGTTTTCACTCTCCCTCTTTTATGTTCCGTTCTTCCCTCTGACATTCGATCCCGTGTCGCGATTGAGGCCGTAGATTCCTTCCGAAACGATTCTTCTCGCAACGTACGCAACACCATCGCAGAGATCATTGGAGAGCTGATCGCACGATTCCTTCCAAAAGAATGGGAGACAAGTCGACAGCCAGGGCATGTCCCAGAACCACTGCTGGACTTCTTTCTGTCTTTAGGGGTGGGTGCCAATCCCAACCAAATGTTCAAGTTGGAAACAGACCGAGCTATTCTATGTGCTTACAATTTCCCTGCTGTATTATTAACAGCAGGTGCGGACTATTGGGACTCTCACCTAAAGGAAACCTACCTGAGCCTGTCTAAGGATTATCAGATCAAGGTGCGTCGTACCTTTGCTTATTCCCTGCATGAAATATCGCGCATTATTGGCTCGGAGCGTACAGAGCGCGACTTGGTGCAGATCTTTGCCTTGTATTTGATGGACTTGGATGATGTGAAGCAGGGGGTGTTGGAGCATCTTGCCGAGTTTTTGAGCACGCTAGCCGTCAGCTCACGGAACGAATACATTCCTATTCTAGCAGAAGTGTGGGATGGTGTGATGACCAATTGGCGGTTAAGGGATATTCTTGCCGGTCAGTTGAGGGACATTGCCATGTTGTTTGATGCCGCTCGTGTGGTAGAGCATGTGTTGCCCTTGGTGGTAAGGGCGTGTTGTGATGAGTATGCGATAGTGCGTGCTACAGGTGTTAATACAGTAAGCATGATTTTATATTTTATTTTATTTTATATTATTTTATATTATATTTTTTTTAAAAAAAAGAAAAAAAAAACTGCTGGGTAAGTAGGCAAGGTGGGCTAAACATACTGTACATTCTATATAAGTTTCCTGTAATTCTTGAAATGGTGAAGCAGTCAGTGGATGAGAATGGAGAGAACTTATCACAGGATGATAATGAAGAAAGAGATACACCTGAAAGCAGGCGGATTTATGCTCTTGCCCTTCTGAGTCATGTCATGGAGAAGCTGGAGGATTTCATACACTCGGATATGTACAGATCTCGGCTTGTGTAAGTAGTAGTAAGGGTAGTGTAGAGTAGTTAATGGTGTTTAGATTTGCACAGATCTGTAGTGCTCTCCTGGAAACTGGGTTGTTCTCAGACATCTTTGCTGCCTTTTTTCTCCCTCGGCTAGCTCCTTTGGCAAAAGATCCAGTAGTGAATGTGCGCATTGCTACTGCACGTGCAATCCAGGCTATCTGTTTGAATGGTAACAGAAAATACTGTAGAAAACAAGAGCTAATCTACTGTACAGATGTCTATGTGGAGGAAAGAGAGGAAGATGAGCTGGATGAGGCTAGTATAGAAAGAAGTCACCACAGGGTTTTATTGAGACAGACAGTGCATGTACTTTCTGTGGACAGTGATGTGGATGTTCAATCCTTTGTTCTTTATTTGGTTCATCCTCACATTGAAAAGGAGGAGGAGGATGAGGAGGAAGAGGAAGAAGAAGAGGAGGAGGATGAGGAAAGAGGGCACGTACAGAAAGAAGAGGAGAAAGAAATAGAAGAAAGAAAAGAGAAAGAGATAGAAGACTGTACAGACATCAATAGACAGAAACAAACAACCATAGAATCCAATGAAACAGAAGACAGCACGACAGAGACTCAGGAAGCAGAGTATTCAGATCAAGAAACAGAGTATTCAGAAGATGAGATGGGATGCAGTCCTATACCAGTACTAGAGACAGAAGAAGATTCAAATGAAGCACCTGAAGAGCACTTGGATTCATTACATAGAGGTGATGTACTTGAGACATCACATAGAGAAGACAGGCTTGAGATATCACAACAGAGTATTACAATAGAAGAACAAGTCAAAGAAGAACAAGAGGAAGAGGATGATACTCTTATGCAAGGAATAGAGGACTTTCCAATACATGTAGATATAGTATTCAAAGATATACCAGCAAGTGATCCAGAGGCTATGGAGGAGGATATTCGAGTGGATACTCCTATGGATTACAGTGCCAGTGAAGAGGAAGAAGTAGAAGAGGAAGATGAAGGAGAGAAAGAAAGACAGGAAGATGGAGATGGAGATGCCACCATGACAGATGCTACTGAAGGATGTGATAGAACTCTATCTTTAAACACTACCACTGCTTTGATAGAGAAGGACATCCATTATGTCCACGGGTCTAAACAGATTGATTTATTTGAAAAAGTGTCCCAAGCACCCTCTCATGTCTCACCCTCCAAAGAATCATCATAGAAAAGAGAAAGAGAAAAGAGAAACGGAAATTCCTTGTCATTCTACCACACCCATTGCATGTGTGTGTTTGTGTGTATGTACCTATACTTATCTCTATACATATCTATATCTATATCTATATATATCTATATCTATATCTATGGGTATAGGTATAGGTATTTATACATACCTCTCTATTCTACATCTACATGTCTGTATTAGCTTTATCTTTATCTCCTATTGTTTTATAATCTCAAGTTCAATCTAGTATTCAATGATAATTTCTTTTTCGATGCTACTGCTTGTATCTTCCCTTTCTTCTTTCCCTTTCTTCTTTCTATGATGAGTCTTTAGAGTGCTTGTTACTAGACATTATAATGTCTTTTGCATGAAAAAATTCAATAAGATACACTTCATTATCACTTTTTAGATAGTTTACCGGTATCATGGGTTTCCGTCAGTTAGTCAACCGAGGCTCCAGCGATAACTGGGGAGGAGAAGGATGGGGATGAACCAGAAGGCTTGGACCTTTTCTTGGTTCTAGGTGTATCATTTGTGTCGTGCTTTCTTTTGTTCTATCTACAAAAGTGCTTTAGGTGGTTACCATTTTCCCTTTGAGACATTAGAATATGTCTAAAGTTCAATGTAGCAGCTAGATCACGATTCTCAAAGCCTCAATGTCTTGTCTTTCATACAATTTTGGTTTGAACACCTATTTGAAGAGAGAGAAGGATGAGTTTTTGTCTTTTGTTTCTGATTATGTAGCTTAAGATAGCTCTTCAATAGATTCAATATGATCTTCATCAATAGGTGCTTTGCGACCACCACCTGAGGAACGTCTCGACATGAAATATTGCTTGACTACCAACACTGTCACACCATCGGTTTCTATGTACCTTGACATCTCATTGACCTATCTATACCTTGATTTTTGAACATCTTTGATTTTAGATTGACTGCATGACCCCAAAGATCAAACCTGTTGTCTGTATAGCTCTTGTTTTCTTAATATTTAGGATGTGTGTATCTTTGTGTGTATCGTAATGTGAGAGGGAATGAAGCTTTTACGAAGTGAGAAGCACTTAAAATATCTGTTTCCATTCTCTTCACATAGTTGGCCCAGCTCAGAAAATGCGTACATGTGCTTGGTTGGATTAGCTTTAACATCATAATAGATGGAGTTTTTTTTAGCAAATCTATAACTGGGAGGATAGCAGGCTAGCAGTTCTTGTACTTGGTTAATGGTCCTTTTTTTTAAGAAATCTATGGGTGCATTGGGAACAGTTTTTATTGAGATATCGAGTTTTATTTACGTACACACATCCAACACATTTCATCTGATAATATTTGTAATAGCCTCCTCACAATGGCTTTTGGCTTTTATGGCATGGGTCAATGAGGCAATTCTTTCTTTTTGTCATAGGGTGATATTGAATAACATTCTGAAACGATTCCTAAACTGAGACGCAATAGTATTGATATAGGATATGTGTGTCTTAGTGCTTTCATAGATAGATATTTGTTGAGCATTGGTTATTTTAATTGGAGTGTAGGATACATATTGGCAGTAGTCATCTTTCAATGGGTTGATCTTCTCTCTTATTTGACGCACCTTAGGTGTGAGACTTGTTTTACCGGAAGCACTACCCTCTCTGGTTTGCTTATCAATGAGCGATAAAAAAACACTTCAGGGAAGAAATCCTTAGTTATGCAACCATTCAAAGCAGATCTATCTTCACTTTCGAGTGAATGAATCAAGATATACTTAGAGAATGAATAAGTATAAGAAACAATAGTATTGATGTTATGGACCAAAGCTTGCAAAACAGGTAGATAATCCGACCTCCAACCAGTATCACATAAAGATGTTTTGATTGTCATTACACTGGTAGGATTCACACCTGGATAACTTACTATAGACTCTTCATCAGTCTCCTATAAAAACCAAATACATGTAAAAACCCTAGGTTGATTCTATAAGCATATTGTATTTTCTTTACTTTATTCGTATCTTGTTGGCTGCATAACATCTTTAGTTCAGAAAGAATAGATAGAAATACAATAAGACAGAAAAAAATAGTTATTTTATTAGCAACATTGAATAGTATCAGCTACTATTTATCATCTATTAATATGCTAGTGTCGTCAATAGCTTCTTAGGCCCAAAGATATGTGTTTAGTTAACGTACGATTCACTCTGTTCTTTTTTATTCAGCCTGTATGTTATTATTTTATTCTAATGATTATTACAGATAAAAGAACTTCAAGGAAATAACCACCAAAAGGCACACATACTAATAAAGGCTGTTGTACTCTTATACTATCTCTAAAAGATCTATCAACTGTATTAAATACGCTACAACTTATCACAAATGCTTTATTCAATACCATTGATTCTGTAGCTGTTTTATTTATTTATTTACAAACCGTTAAATGTTAACCTCTCGTTTCTTTAATAAATAGGGTATGAGGTAACAGTATCTTGCACACCACTTAATCTGTCTCTTCTCAGTGTGTCTTAGTTATGCTGTATAGAATTCAGGTGACCTTGTTCAATGTCCATACATATCTACTCTATACTGATGAAAGAGCCTTCCAAATAAATGCAAGTGATTGGAGTCATTTCTGTACATCAATCTGAACCAGTAGTATTTTAGTGTGCTTATCTTAAAATTTTGGTCATTGACTGAACATGTATTTATATTCCAACCTAACTGTCCTGTAAGAAAAAGAATTACACATCTCATAGGATTATATGACTGATTCATCTCACTAATCCTCTGCAATAAACCACTATTTTTTGGTCTTATCACAATGTCTCTACTTTCTGTTTGGTATCTATAATTATTTGGGCAGCTGCAATAACTTTTGTGCAAATGGTCATATCAATAACAGCTTGTATATTTATTTTCAAGATAGATTACTCAAAAAAGTTTATTGAGTATATAATTAGGATCAATATATTTGTTCAAGAAAGTGTTAATACAGCCATACCCAATTGAATTGAATACTTCTAAAAATAAATATTAAGACAAAATACTTAGAACATGTTCAACATTAAATAAAACACTCCATATTTGATATAGGACCTCTAAACTTAAGTATACTAAAGCTTAACATCTTTAATTATAGAAAATAAAATAATAATACAGTTAATACTTTGTATGGCCTCCTTTAGGATCAACGATTATCTGACATCTGTCAGTCATACTTTGAACTCATCGCTATGCAAGTTCAATACCAACTCTCTCCTACTCTTCTCCAGGTAGAGCCCTCAAACCTTCTACATTGTTAATAGATACCCTTCTTTCTTCAATTCTTCTTTCCAAAGCCCACCAGATGTGTTCAATTAGATTCAGGTCAGGACATTGTGTGTGATAGTAATCAAAGAACTCTAATCTGATGTGTCTTTCTTCACTATCTAGCATAGGCCCCAACATGACAGCTAGCATAATTGACCAGTCAAGTTGTTTCTCTTTGTATTTTTCAGTCAAGGATGGCTTGTGGTCTACAGAGAGAGATCCAAACCCTAACTGATTGCAGTAACTGATAATGGTGTTTCTACACACATCTACTTAGAACTTTAGCATATCCAATTCCAGTTGATTATATGGGGCAAGTGGACCTTTTCTAATGACTTTTTCCAGGTATCTAAAGTTCCTCTCATTGACTTTTTGGGTATTCCATGACTCACCAAATGTAACAGTGATATGTATTTATTGATGTTTCTGACAATATTTTGAACTGTGGGCTTTTTCATTTCAACTACACTTGCAATAACAGTCAATTTTAATCCAGTCTTCAACAGGTAATAAATGCTCCATAGTTTTTTATCTTCTACTTTATCATATTCTCCACGAGTGTGTGTTTCTGACAATTTATATGACATGTTGTGTTGATTTAACACTATTTGGAAAGAAAGAGTTTTATGCAAAAATAATAGTATTGTTTTATGAGGTTTTTGGTAATTATTAAATTCAATTGGGCGTGGATGTATTTATTCAAGGATTGATACAGTTCAAAGTATTTTTAATTTTGGGTGTAAATGTTATTTGCGCATTGAGCATATTAGCCGCCTTATCATAGCTTTTGAACAATTAAGATATACATATAAACACTATGAATACCCAAATGAGGGACAAATGAGGGACAAATGAGTAGAAATTACAGTAGATGCTAAGTTAAGAATAGGCATCCAAAAAGGCCATAATGCCAGCAAGGAAACCAGGACACCAAAAAAAAATAACCATCATCCTATGGTAATCCGAAATCCGACGAGGGATACTTAGAGCAACTTGGACAATCCTGAGAACACAACTACAGCAACTACACTTGCAGCTTCTGGCTTTTCTAAACGGGTTATGAATGGGTGGTAGAGAAGTATTTACACTCCATGATGGTGTTGGTATTCCTACTCAACATACCCATCAGCAGCCTCAACGAGCAAGCTACCAGATGATGGATCTATTTAGGGTACAGCATTGCTCTTCACTTTGGCTCAAGCATTGTCACACCACGTCTATCCACCATTGCCTTTGAGAAGCTTATGGAGTCAAGCCCAAACTAATGTCTATTCTTCATTGTCATTTCTATACATTTCTACTTATTTTTCATTATCTTTTCATTTTTGTATTTGTAGTGTTTATATGTATGTCTTAATTGTTCAAAAGCTATGATAAAGTGGCTAATACGCTCAATGTGCAAATAGCATTTACACCTAAAATAATAATAAAAAAATATACTCTGGACTGTATGTTATATCTTGATATGAAAACAGTTCGGAATATGAAATATCCAGGTTTGCTTTCTGTTTACTTTATTTACACCAGAGCGCAGCTATATCAATTCTCTACCTTCATTACTCAATGTCTATTTCATTCATTGAAGAAGCAAATGACATTAAAAAAGCCTTCACGAATGAAGAAGCAACCATGACTGAACAACCAACCAACACAGAGAAAACGGACACCAATAAACAGAATTTCAGTAATGAAGATACCCATAAGACTCGTAAAAAGGGAAGACGTGTTGATGACGACATGCGCAACACTGTTATACATGAACACATTAACAATAGACTCACCCAAGTGATAGTTGCTGATATGATCGGTATTAGTGATGTAACTGTTTCCAGAATCTTGAAACAGCACAGGCTTAGTATTGGAATTCCACATAAGACTCGTAAAAAGAGGAAACGTGTTGATGAAGACATGCGCAAAACCATCTTACATGAACACAAGGTCAATGGACTCACTCAAGAAAAGATAGCAGCCATGGTGGGCACTAGCCAGGATACTGTTAGTAGAATATTAAGGAAACATACACTTAGTACTGGAATTCCCCATAAGACTCGTAAAAAAGGAAAACGTGTTGATGACGACATGCGTAAAACTATTGTACATGAACACATTAACAATAGACTCAGTCAAGAAAAGATAGCTGCCATGGTGGGCACCAGTACATGTACTATTAGTAAAATATTGAAGAAGCATACACTTAGTACTGGAATTCCCCATAAGACTCGTAAAAAGGGAAAACGTGTTGATGAAGACATGCGCAACACTGTTATACATGAACACAAGGTCAATGGACTCAGTCAAAAGAAGATAGCTGACATGATTGGTGTTTGCCAACAGACTGTTAGTTTGATATTGAAGAAGCATACACTTATTACTGGATTCCCACAAGATCGTAAAAAGAAAAGTGTTGATGAAGACATGTGCAAAATGAAAAAAAGTCAATGATCAGTCAAAAGAAATAGCTGACATGATGTGTTGCAAACTTAGTTGATAGAAAAGCATACACTTATTACTGGGATTCCCCACAAGACTCGTAAAAAGAGGAAAAGTGTTGATGAAGACATGCGCAACACTATTGTACATGAACACATTAACAATGGACTCAGCCAAAGGAAGATAGCTGACATGGTTGGCACTAGCATAACAACTGTTGGTAAAATATTGAGGAAACATACACTTAGTACTGGGATTCCACATAAGACTTGTAAAAAGGGAAAATGTATTGATGAAGACATGCGCAAAACCATCGTGCATGAACACAAGGTCAATGGACTCAGTCAAAAAAAGATAGCTGCCATGGTTGGCATTGGTTTATCGACTGTTTACAATATATTGAAGGCATCCAGGAAGAATGAAAGTCTTGAACCTACAAAAGATATCGAGACCAAGTCCATAATTACCAATGAGGTTGAGCCAAACTCACAAGTGGAATCACAGCTCACTACAGACAATGAAGAGATTAAGCAGGAGCATGATCAATCCAGCTGTACAGTCCACCTTTTACAGGCCAATGATGAGACTTGAACTTATCCTATAAATAATTGTGTTTGATCTTATCTTTATTGGTGAATATGAATATTAAACTATATTCTACTATCTACAATGAAGTCAGAGTAGTAGTTTATTACTAAGAATAGCAATAGAGGTATGCTTCGAAATATAGAAGCAATAGTACATTAGCAAGCCATATAAAGTCCACCCATAAATACGATAGTGCTACAGCTCAAAGTATTTTTATTTTTATTTTTATTTTTATTTTTATTTTTATTTTTGGGTGTTTAGTTGCTATTCACGCATTGAGCCTAATAATCACTTTATGATAGCTTCTGAGCAATTAAGATATATAGTTCCATGCAATCAATGAGTGGATGGCTAACCAATTTTTTATTTATATTTGAAAAATAAAATAAAGGTCTTTTTCTTCTCTCTTATAACTTATTCAAGAAATGACTCCAAGCAATGAAAATCAGCCAAGTCTTAGCCAAGAATATAAAGGTAGTCTTAGAGAGCATGATATATTTATTAGAGGTCAGACCATAGGACAATGGAAAAGACATGCTACTTATCAAGAGATTTCTGACAGTATTGACATCCCAAAGAGCACAGTGGGCAAGAGTGTCCAATTGTATAAAAACAAAGGCATAAATCGACCCAGAATGCATATAGAAAGACTTGAAGAGGTGTCATCTACTTCAAAACTGGCTATCGTTTTGTCTATTCGCAGAAACCCTATGCAAATAATTACACTTCATTTAAGAGATATGAATGATGTGAAAACAAGGCTGTTTGGTCTGATGAGTCCCGCTTTACAGTTGTGGGCAATGATAAAGGGACTAGAGTGATTAAAAATAAAGACTCTATTACAAAGCACTGGGTAATATTTTTATAATAAGAATATAGACAATCATCTAAAGAACAACCATTACAAACATTGTGTTATTTCATGAATCTTTTATTATGAACATCTTAAACTGATAGATGTACCTTTATTTCTCAAAATAAAAAATAGAAAAATAAAATTTTCTGTCTACTCACTTATTACTTGGGACTGTATGTGTGGATAGAAAACTCGTGGAATTCACAGTTTCCGTTGATAGATATACAAATATTATGCTTTAGCACAACTTCTCGATTTTCAAATCACAGGTTGAATCAATTCCATGTGAAAACCAGTTATAAAACAGAAATAGTATAAGAAAAAGGTCAACTCGTTATTTTATTTTCTTCATGGAACGTACTCTGAAGATTGTAGCAGTGAGAAGCTCAATCACTGGTATTGAATGGAAACTGGGTTGTCTCTATCAGGACATACATCTTCAACAGTCAATTGTGAAAGGTTTGCAAGATACCTTGAGGAAAGATCCAGAGTTACCCCAGTGTTGCATAACTATTATTCAAATGAAGATACTCCTGCTGTGGAAAACCGGAATGCCAATAGCTTACTTTTATTTCGTAGAATGAAGCTTTTGATCTTTACTAATCAACAACAATCAGACAAACGGCTAGCTAGTAGTAGCAAATCCACCAAAACATCAGAAAGTAATCTGGTGTAATTATCACTGCACTAAACCAAGATACACGTAAGTCTCTTTTTTTTTGGAACCATACTACATTTCTATACTATATTTTCCCCAAAGATGCACCAATACACTATTTTCACTTATTATTGTCGCACTTTTGGAAAAAAAACTTGTCGCATTAATAAATTAAAAGATGGCGTATAAGTTGGATGCGACAAATGTGACATAAATGTTTTATTTTTAAAGAGGCTTCTCTTGTAAGCAATCCTCAAATCTATCGACAGAGTATTTGCAAAACCCTCTGAGGTCACCGAGAAGAACTTGGTTAGATGCATCGGCGATTCTAGATGACAGAGTTTCTTCTTCCAAGAGTCTTTCTCTTTTTAACTTGCTTTTGCAAACAGACCAGAATTGCTCAATGGGATTCAACTCTGGTGAGTAAGGGGGAAGATAAACACACTTGTACCCACGGCCTTCAATGAAGCTTTTAATGTCTTCATTCATGTGGATGGGGGCGTTGTCCATAATCAAGTAATTATCCTTGAAAACATCTGGAAAATTGTCCATGACATCCATTGTATCGCTCAAGAAATTGATATAGTGGCCAGTAACAGTGCCTTTGCTTTGTTTTTGAGAAGGCCCACCAGATCTAGTAGTTCTTCTTTTCTTTGAAACAGGCAACATTCGGGGCCGTCTTACTTTTATGTTGACAAGGCCTTGAGCAAATGTTGCTCCCAGGATGGTTGTTGTTTTAGCCCTCGTTCTTGGTACTTTTACTACTGCACAAGTACCTACTTTTGACCAAGCAAAAGTACGCTTCATGTTGATGTGGAATGCCGCCTCATCTATAAAGACACAGTTGCTCATGTAGTCCATGTCTGTCTCCATCCATTTCTGTACCCACTCCTTTTGATTCTTGATCTTTTCAGGACTATTACGATCAACTGAATGAAAATGGGCTCTTTTCAGACTGATCTTACAATTTTTGGTGACAAAATTGTAGAGAGCTGTTTTCGATATCTCTAAATCAATAAAAGACGTTCTCAAACTCTCCATCATTTGATCCAAGACTAAAGAGGGCTGATCGTCCAATAAATCGACTAAGAATCTTTTATGGCTTTCGTCCAGTAGTGCTGGTCTACCAACTGGCCTTCCACTACCTTCTTTTCTGGCAATGAATGTCTGAGGGTTCTGCTGATCGTTTGAGTACCATCGCTGAGCAGTGCGTGGGTGGATTTGAAGTTTCAGCGCAGCAGCTCTGACGCTCATACCCCTTTCATAAATCAATACAAACAACTGCTCTTTTTCGGAATCTTTGTAATGCCTGTGGATACCAGGAGCTCTGTTATCCTCTTCTGTATTGACATCTCTGTCTACAGATTGTTGTACAGTTTTTCTTTCTGGCTTCTCAGGTGGTTTGAGGTCAAGGTACATCCCGAAATTTGTAACCGTCTCAATGGGGTACGTCTCCTCGTCTACCTCCATCTCCACTACTGTAACGGCTATGCCTTCATCATTATAGATATTTCCTTGGCCGTCTTCGTGCACAATGTTATTCATTTTTTAAGAAAAGTAAAATATAAGAAAACCCCAAGTACTTAGAATACGCCAGTTTTAAATCTTTTACTATGCCAAATTTTAATTAATTAATGCGACATATTTTTCTCTAAAAGTGCGACAATAAGTGAAAATAGTGTACTTTATGAAGATAGTGTAGCTATTGCTAGGATAGGCAGACAGAGTTTGAAATATCTTATTTAGACAGCGAAATAGTGTAATTTGATATCTCTTTTATTTCCTTTTATATCCCAAACATCTTTGGGTGTGTACTGAAAATTGGATCTAAGGCATAGACCTCTCTTCCTTTTATTCACCAGTCACAATAGTCTTCTTCTGTGTTTGTCATGGCAAGACCCCTTTCACGCTCTACTTTTAAAAAGAAGCTAAAGCGATATTTACCTCATCACACTTTTACTGATAATGTTGATATTATGGTGACTTTCCTAAGATAGAAACCAGAAGCACTAATAACAGAGCACTGCAGATATTCCTCAACTACCTTATATTTATGGAGACACTAGCTCATGAAGCAGAACAAGATGCAGAAGAACAGAGTCAAACGATGGTCTATGAGCGCAACATAGCCAATGTAACAAAGGTACAGAATAGAATGGGAGGGTTGATATTGACATTTATTGACAGAGTGTACTTCAGAAGTTCAGAGGTTAATAGGGGTGGCCCAGTGTATTTAAAAGTGTCTGTTGATTCTACTTTCCAATATCCCATGTACGCACAGATGGCCCTAATGTCTTCTTCCCTTCTTCATCACTGCTTCTGCTGTCTTCTTCATCACTACTGGGACTGCTACTTTGGCCTGAGAGGCTGCTACTATCACTGTCACTATCTTTTTTCTTCTTGTGCTTTTTGCTCTCTTTGCTTTTTTTGCTCTTTTTACTCTTCTTTTTCTTCTTCTTTTCCTTTTTAGGGATATTGAATAAGAATACTTCTTCATCTGATAAAACATCATCCATTGGATCGTAATCTTGTTCAAAGTATTTGTCCATGGAAGATCCTCCTGTAGTCATTCTTCCTCTGCCACGAAAAGAGACACTGGCTGTGGCTTTAGATGTGGGTGTGGGTGTGGGTTCAGAAAGTGCTGCTGAAAAGGAAGCACCGGTACTCATAGAAGAAGAATGATTTCTTCTGACAGGAGAGCGTGAATGTGAGGAAGTCTGTTTTGAATATCGTTTAGGTGACATGCTGCTCTCTCTAGTAGAGCGCCTGTACTGTCTGTCCTGTCGTCGATGGCGAGAGTCTCTTGAATACTGGTCTTCTTCTTCCTCTCTTCTTCTTTTTCTGCGTGCTTGTTCTGCTTGTTCTTCATTGGAGCGTATCACTGCCTGATTGTGACTGGAGGTGGCTTTTACAACATTAAGCAGGAAGCGAGTGTTGGGCTTGGGGAGTCTTTTGCGAGGCCTGTCTCATAGGTGAGGCACTGATCCTTGTCTGTTTAATAAAGGCACTAGTTAGTGTGGGTTGCACTTACTGTCCAGTGTCTGGCTGGTAAGCACGTACACCCACACGGTTGTACTGCTTTCTCTTGGCCTCTGCTTCTTTGAGAATGAGGTTTGCAACATAATGGTCAAGGTCTTCATCTGCTACTGTCTGTGCATCACTACCAGCAGCTGCCCTTATAAGGTCACTCACAACAGAAGAGAGTGCAGAAGGTGTCTTTTGTGCTGCTGCTGCTGTTGTTGTTTTTGCTGCTGCTGCTGCTGCTGCTGATGTGGAGGGTGTTGGTGTCTTCATAAGAGAGATAAAAGAGAGGCGTCTTTGAAGATTGAATTATACATGTCATCACTTACCTTTTATGGAAATAACAAAAATCTTCCACCAGGACTTACTCTTTTGGCTCTACTTCTATTTGCTTGGAAGCCCCAAGACAACTGCAGACACTCTTTTCTCTTTTCTCTTTCCTATTTCAGTGTTTATCCTTTTATGCCGTCCAATAGAACCTCCCGCCATCTATATACAGCCTCTTTGCTCTGTCTTGTTCTGCTCATTGTAGTGTGTCTAGCTATTTCAGCAGCAGACGTCATTATCCAGGCACTAGAAGACCGTACTGCCACTGGCTACCTTGACTATAGAAACCTCTTTGTAGTCACAAGTAGCTATGTCCTGCTTGTAAGGATCTATATGCATAAAAGTATATTCAAATATCAGACCATCTTTTCTATTGTCTTTTCATGTAGTCGTGTATTCAGTGTGAGAAGCTCACTACAAGATATTCCTAAACTGTATGTGCCTATTAAAGAGGACGATTTACCAAAGGCAGGCTATATACATAGATATATCTGAGGGGGTGTGGAGAGAGTGCCTGTGTGCTTGTGTTGGTGTACTAATACATATCTGTACTTTACACTTATTAGAAGGTCCATAGTCATATCCAGAATGAATTTATCAAGGTAAAGGAGATTCAAACACAATGCCATCCTTTGTCTGCCTCTGTTCCAAGCACTGGAAAATCAACTCCAGGTGAATATTAACAAGAGAACAATAAGAGTATCTGTTCATCTTATTGAGTGGACTTGTGAATAGATATGCTGTTTGATGGTGTTGATTTCAAGAGAGCCATTTCAAGAACACCTGCTATTATTGGTAAGGATGGTTAGTGTATGTAGAGTATAATTCACTTATACATACTGGTATACTATATCCTATTGTGCTATATCTTATTGTGGTATATCTTATTGTACTATATCTTATTGTACTATATCCTATTGTACTATATCCTATTGTACAATAGAAAGTGCAGCCATTAAACTCGACACAGAATATGCTCGCCCCCATTATGTTCCTGTAAGGCAATACATGGAATTTCTTATGCAGAGAAAACTGGTGGATTTTCAATTAGGCAGAGTCTACTTGGAGGGCTATGAACGTGCACGGTTCAGTTGTTACCCAATGAGCCAGGAAGAATACCTTGATATTATGAAACACCTTGCTGTTATGCTTCATCATATGGGATTCTATTTTAACCTTAACTCGCAGCCAGAGGGTTGGGTGCCTAGTGAAGAAGACACAAGTAGGACACTACGCCAGGATAGCTTCGATCCTACTGCTCCTATGGTCACTCATTCCTCCCAAAGACGCTCAGCCAGCACAAGCGTACAACATCGCTCAAGATCCCAATCACAGCCACAGCCTAGATCAGTACATCAACAGGGACTACAGGAGGATGATGTAGTCTCACTTGCTCAGTCCATAGCCACCTGGACATCACGTTCCACTACTGCAAATGGAATACGGCGTCAATCACAGTCTCTTTACCGGGTTTATCCTAATAGACCTGACGTGGAGGGTGATGCTACAGAAGAAGAGAATAGACGTATTATTTATGATCGTCTTATGATGGATAGGATTGGCATGCATATGTAAATAAGCCAACCACCTCTGTAGTAAGAAGGAGAAACGGGACACACTGAACATCATAACCAACACTTTATTTATCTTTATCTTCTTCATCTTCATCTTTATTTATCTTCTTCATCATCTTCATCTTCATCTTCATCTTCATCTTTATTTACATTCATCTTCATCTTCATATTATGTAATGTACATAGAAACACTATTTATTCATTTTGTCAACAAAGCCCATGACCATAAAAAAGACAGCACTAATAATAATAACAAATTCAATTCTACCCAAGTACTTCTATCTTTAAAGACCCATGGCAACTCTCCGTGTCTTCACTCTCATTTGTTTCGGTGATTTGATTGGCTACTAGAAAGATAAGTGGAAAAGAAACAAAGACAAGCAACCAACAAATAAGACACTCCCAGCGAAGAGGAATGTTCACAGCGTCAATACCAAACGCAATGGCTGCTCCTGCTGATTGAACTGCCTTGTAGAACCCTGCATATCGTGCCAATAAGGAAGCGTCGTTTGACATGGCTCCCATAATCCAATACATATAGGTTTGATAGAGGGCATCCGACATCCCATACAGCATGTACAGCACAAATGGACCCCCAAAAGAAGAAGTATTCCAGTGAATAGGATCAGAAAAGGTAGTGTCAAAAGTTAACTGAAAAACAAATCCTCCAGCCCATATCGCCATAAGAATAAAAAAGAGAAAGGCAAGACATAAAATACCTCGGCTCCTGCGATGTATGCCCTGGTAGTCTAATAAAATACCAAGAAAGATAGACCCTACGATCTGAAGAGCCCAGTACATGGTATCATTGAGGGCACGGGTAGAAGCATCAAAGAAGATGGCATTCACTCTGAATTGGTAGGCATAGAACCAATTGGAGGCTAGAAAGGCGGGTAAAAGGCACATCATTCTCCAATCACTCCACACCATAACAGCACCTTTGATCTCGTCCTTCCAGTGAGTTGCTTTTGCCATGCTTATTTTGGTACCATTGGGACGAACAACTTGGGAAGAGGGAGAGAGAACAAGAGAGAACAAGACACCTGTCAGCATAATTACCACAAAGGCAGTGTAGGTTCCAGCAGAGACACCACTGGAGGCTCCTTGCTCAAGATTAAGAACAAGAGCAATAACAGAGCCAATAATGCCACCCAGATTAAACAGTGTCCAAAAGATAGCAACGTATTTGCCTTTGTTCTTCTCTTCAGGGTACGACATCATGATAGCACCTTGAGCAGACCAAAATAAACCAGCGCAGCATCCTAGTACAGCACCAGCAATCACCACAATACTGGCTATTTTTTTTGCATCATAGATCCAAAAGGCAGAAGCATAAAGAGCATAGCCTACAGAGCCAATCTAAATTTAGAATAAAAACAAGTCAATGTAGGAATATAAAAAGATATATATTTACTGTGAGTGTGCTTTTTGTTCCCAGTGTATTGGTGACAGAGCCTGCAAAGAATCCTACGATGAAGAAGCAGCCATAAAGAACGCCATTGGCTGCGTCTGTCAAGGCAATGTTGGAGCTCATGGAGCCACCTGCCCCAAGACCCATCAATGCATTGAACATGCCAGGACAACAAAGACAGACACATCCCAGCAGAATGACTTGGATAAGTGGAGTATTTAGTCTATCCAATTGAAGTACCTCTATCATTAGAAGGAAATAAAGAGAAGAGAAGGCTACTAATACTAGTGGCTATGGTTATTTTCATAGTCATAGTCATAGTCATAGTCATAGCTATGAAACAATACAATACAAAACAAAACAAAACATTGCCTGGTTTATATTTAGAGTCAAACATGAAAAGGCATTGTTTGTTTGGTGTAGCCATGGAGACACCAGCTGTCAATGAGAATAACTTATGGAACCATACAATACAACTGAAACAATACTGAGTAGAGATCCTCATAGGAACAGATAAAAGTCAACACTCTCCCAATATAAGTCTTATGTAATCCCTCACCAGGGTTCTTGGACGGATAAACCTTGAAGCTATTGACAGTACTATTGATTTTACTTCAGGGTGCAACCGTCTTTAATAAAGTATAATATGAGCAGAGGGTGGGGCTGAAACTAAACCTTTTTATTTTATAAAGAGGAAACTATAACCTTTGAATCAACAAAATAATATGAGTGGATGTATTGGTTCATGTTTTATTTATTTCTTGTTGGTTTATCTATTTACTTTTAATTAAGATTGCCATTATCATTATAGTTGTACATGGTATTGTACTTGCCATTGTCGCTATAGTTTCAGCTGTATTAAAGGTGAATAATTGAACATTGAACATTGTGTGTTTATTACTACACAGTCTCCATTCAATATTAACACAAGTCTTTTCTCTCCTTAATAAGATAATCACCACTCTTTACCTTTTATATAAATATATGTAACTACAATAGCAGTAGTAAAATGAACAGTGCATTTTGATCACGGACATCTACCAGAATATAGAATAAGGGATTAAAGTATAACCAGACCGAACCCACACAGAATCAAAAGAGTAACAAGTGCGTGTCTACGGGCAAAAGTCTTAACGTGTAAACACCTGTCCTACCTATGAACACGTTACAGAGTTACCATGCCTGCTCTCTACCCAATCATCTATTCATTTCTAAACAGATCGATTGACTATGCTCACCAGAGTTACGCGAGTGTGAAACCTTATCGTTCAACTGCTCATGAAAAAAAAACAAAAAAAAACAAAAAAAAACAAAAAAACAAAAAACAGGCACTCAGCTTTATTGAATCATTCGACTCGTTCCACAAATACAGACTTTCTCAAAATGCCTTTGTTCTATTAAAAATATTATTTACACTACAAATGAATATTTACACATCATAAAGAAAAAGAAAGAAAAAACAACACTACAAGTGCTCTTGATCTATATCTCTCATCAGCTTATCCATTTCCCAATCATCAGGGAAGCGCCCAGTGTCTACACATTGGCCACGCCTTTTCATTCCTTCCAAGAGTTGATCTACACTATAATTAGACAGTCGGTCGGATTGAATCAATCGCTGCCAGAGATGATTTTTACTTTTTTCTTTCATCTTTTCTACCTCTCTTCCTATCGGGTGTTGAATGACTAAGGTGGGACTGAGGGTACTATAGTCTGGAGAGGCTGAAGAATGTTTTCCCATGAGCCATAGATCCAATGTCTCTTTATCATCCAACAGAGGCTTTTCTAAGAGAGAGTCGCTTACACTGTGGTGTTGCTGAAGGAAGGGGGAAGATGAATGTCTTGTATTAGCAAAAGAGTCCAATGTATCGCAGGTTTCCATGGCACTGCACCTTAATAGCATGAGGGGAGAAGGAGTGCCCTGGGAAGGAGCGAGTCTTGTGTTTTTGATATCCATGCTCACGGGAGATCCAAAAAAATTTTCGTTGTCTGGCATCTCTTGTGAGTAGTTAAGATTAGCAGTTGAATTGAGCTGTGGTTGCTTTCTTGGTTGCATTGCTGGATGCTGCTCTTCTGCATAAAGTCTAACGGGTCGAACGGGTTCCGGAGATAATTTTTTTTGGTGGCCGGCGACTCCATTTGCTTTCAGGGTTGCTGGTGTGCTGATGGTGAATGTGAATTTTTGTGCAGGTGGTTGTGTCTGTTGTGGAAGAATAGGAACAGGCATAGGCACTGGACGATGGCTGTGAAAAGGCAGAGGAGAATAGGTAGGTGGTGATGAAGAGGGTAGTTGACTATACACGGGTGCTATGTTTGCATGCGATATTTGTTCTTTCTCAATAGGCATCAAGGGCATAGTGGTATATAACAAATGTCCAGAGGGGTGTCTTGGCATCATTGAGGGCATATTGGCTTCGACTGGGTAAGAAAATGAATGCTTATAGGCAGTCGGCGGTAACCAACCCTCCTGTAGTGTATTTGGCTTATGGCAAGCAGAATTGATGTCTGATATCTGAGTTTGAGCACCTTTCAGTGCAAAATTTTCTGATTCCAAACGATAAACAACAGACCGAAGATGTTGATTTTCACGGAAGAGTTGATGTGTTGTAAACACATGTGTTTCTTGGATCTGTTTGATTTTCATTTCCAAATCTTTTACATAGCGTTCTTTTCGTTCTCTAAAAGCTCTTTGGGCAGCTCTATTTTGAACTTTTCGCTTTGTTTTAGGGTCTTCATCTTCCTATATTTAAAAATAATATTATCAAGTGATGAATATACATGCATATTCATAAAGAGAGAGAGAAAAAGAGGGCTTACATCAATGGATTCTTCGCCAGTTTGTTTCACACTCGGTTGTTGATGGAAAAAATGAGAATCATCACTGTCTACTTTATTGATGTTAGCATGATAAATTCCAATATAAATCCTAATAGTGAAATATTAGTTGTTATTACTATTGTTTTACCTTGACTTGGATCAAGATCATCATGCGAATAGAATGAATGGGCATCATCATTGACTATATTTGGATTGAATAAGTATCTGAAATACACAAATATCAAAGCTACATACCAGTTAATTTATATGTTTTGGAGCCATGGTATTGCTCGTTGGTGGTGAGATCCTCACTCCATGTACGTTTATGACTTAATCTCTCGATGCCAGACAGTGTAGTATCACACTGATCTCTTGAGTGAGATGTATCGATATAAGTAGACTGATTCTTCGTGTGTTTGGACGTGTGTGGGACGTGTGTACAAAATGTGTTTGTATCACATATTGCTTTAGATACAGGTATGGATGTCGAATCTATAGCAGTAACAGATGAAAGTACAGTTCTATTCAAGTCTGATGATGAGGAATCGAGGGTCGACATAATAGTTAGGGTAGGTCTATGTCTTTTTTATGATTGATTGTGGATTGATAGAAAGAAAAGGTCCCACAAAGAGTCAGAAGTCTTTAAAGTTCGATAACAAAAAGAAAAGCACCTCCCGTAGCGGACCTGTTTATATAGAAGGTTATATTTTGTCATGTGTTTGTGATGCTTTTCCATGCTCAAGCTCTTGCTGGTCTGAGGTTAGCAGCAACCATATCTCAGCATTGGTTCGGCAAAATAGATTCCCTTCAATAACTCTTTTTGTCTTCTGTTTGTGAACCTGTAATTAAGTATCATAGATTTTTTTAATTCATTCTAGACAGGTACCTATGTTAATGGCTCATTAGTATTTTTTTCTATGAAGACTTTTTTGGTATTTTGCTCATTCGAATAAATGCCATCTTTCTATTTAAATATATGATTTTGTTCTTTAGTTTCGCCATTGGATAAGCTTATTTAGATACATAGAACTGATTTATATAGATCCGGGCACCCAATTTGTGGAGTCAGATAGAATCTTGTACATTCATAGCCTATCACCTAAACCTGGTTTATCATACAGGCATGCTTTTTTCTTTACTTAGCTCCTATCTCAAGAGATAAGAAGAACAGCTGGTAGTTCCACACAAATTGTTTTTATTATTCTATCACCACTTTCATATCCGTTCTTCATTCAGTATCCATATAATAAAAAAGTTATAACATTGAACACAAATATGGAGTTTGTGCCCAACTCAATTTAGCTGATCGCACGAGAATTTATACTTAGGCTTTCAGTATACAAGGAAAATAAATCTAATATTATTGAATGATCACGGGAGTAACTTTTTGTGGGTCAAGTTGCATGAAATGACATCACAGATGGTAGATATTATAGTGTAGAAAGTGTTTGATGTAGGTAAAGATTTGACATCAAAAAGAAAAACGACTTATTGACTGGTTATTACTATGGCAAAATTAAATATCTTTAAATGTTACGGTTTTATGATTTTAAAAAGCATGAAATTTAAGCTCTTCTTTCTTTCAATGCTATTGAATCAACATGAAATAAAATTACATTTTAAAACTCGAATCAATAGATTATATCAATAAGCTTTTGATGCATAATATATTTCTATTCTCTTACCATTCATTAGCAAAAGTAGTGCCCTAGATGTATTCTTTATTATAATGGTACATAATAAATCATTTGTTTTACACTGTCTTGTTGGAGTGTTTTATTTTTAGGTTTATGTAAAGTTGTTATAAGCACTAAGTGGTTGTATTATTTTCATTATCTCAATAGTTCAAATAGAATACATTGTATTTATAATAGTAGAAACTTTTATTTTTACTTTATATATTACTATCTACTTCTCTATTACATCTCAAGAGAACAATGCAGTCCCTACTCCCGTTCATATTAAAAGAATGAAGCTTTAGTTGTGTTACTATTTTTTTTTCTTTACCTTTACAGTAATCATCTGCACAAAAGATACATGTAAATTAATTGATAATAAATAATCAATATTGTAAAATACCTTTTGCCGGTACCTTGTTTTTATCTTTACTTAATATAATTAGTTGAAGGACTTAAGAATTTTTATCTTATTTTTATAAACTTAAAAACCCAATAAGTTAGCGTAAAGCTAACGCCGCAGCAATTTTTTTTTATAATTCTTTATAAGTATATTAAATATATGTTGCCATAAAAAGGTGGTAAATACTATAGGTTAATAATAAATCATACTTCATTAAAGACACAAAAAAAATAAATGAGGCATAGGAAGAATTGTACTTTTCATTCAAAATCATATATTTGTCTTTATTTAAGTGATTGATCGATTGTTTATTGCCTATTCAGTAGCGACCAACACAGATTATTTTCAAAAATTACAAACTCTATCATAGGATTTTGCCAAAGATCGACAAAAAAACAACATAGTTTGTCAATAGCAATATAAAATATGTCAAAGAGTACAAAGTTTACTTTTCCGGTACATATACTAGAAATGAGGGAAAAAACTCTTATTGACGGAAAGTTGAGAATTTTTTGTTCTGACAAACAGTAAGAATCTCTTTAATATAATTTTAAAAAAAAATGAAATGCTATCACAACGATTAAATTTACTCTAGATAAATACATGATTGGCCTAGCAAGTATATTATACTTACTCATGAATAAAGAACAAAAAAAAATGTTTTCACTGGAAGCATTTTAAAGAAAAAGATACAAACATCATAGTTTCTATAGATTCATGGGATAAAGAACCCACTAATTTTTGGAGAAATTTTATTGTTCCATGGTACAACATTCCATGATCTGAATAAAATGTTTACTTCTTGTTATAGATATAGCTATTTTCCCACACCAACAATGGCCGTTGTTCATGACACTTTGAAAAGTAATAATAAAAGTAGTTAAGGAATCCTACTAAATAGATGTTATTCTGACATGAGCAGGCAAAGAAAAAAACTTACTATTCACTTTAGTGCCTATACTCTTCTTTACCCCTTTTTATAGACCCAAACACTTAAAAGCTCGGTAGTATCTTCAGTCTACCAAATATTCTCTTAACAGCTCTCACTCTTTCTTTTTCTTTCCTACTTATAATATGAAGTGTATAAACATTTTCTTCAACAATTGCAGCTAGATGCTAAGCTAAACGAATATTCTTTATAATTAAACCCAGATTATTATCCTATTTAAGAATCATCTGTAGGGTTGTTGAGACAGTCTTATCCGGAACATGGACTAAAAAGAGAGCTTACTTTGTTTGGTCTGACTTGATTATAAGTTTTTCTTTTTTTGTTACAAAAGTATTTGATTTTCTTGTTTTATTGCCGTTTTATCTCTTATTATTGTTATTTATACTATTGTTATTATTATTAGATTTATATTGCCTATGTTTTTATTGTTTAAGTCTTAACAAAGAATAAAATAATACTTTATCGGGAGATAAAAGACAAAAAAGGATAATTTATAAGGGATTTAAAGAAAGAGAATGAAGCGTTGGGATGTTGAGTTTAAATACCTATACCTTGTTCTCGCAGAATGGTGTGTTTCTTGCACTTTAAACTTTCACTTCACTTTTAAGCTGTGCATGCATAGTTGAACTAGATACGGAAAATTATAAACGCGGTATTTCACAGAATTAGATATAAAGAGTATTTCCATGGTAATTGAGTGGAAAATTCCGGATACAATAGGGCACGCACAACCTGAAATCCATTGTTTACATAATATTCAAACGATAAATTTATATAATGATTCTAGACTCTATGGCATCAATGTTTATATACATATTCTCTACCTTGGGAATATTATTGAGTAGAAGCAAAGTATAGTTTTCTTTATAGAAGACTTTGTTTTGAACAATTGTTCCAGATTATAGTTTTTTTTTGTTAGTTATTGAGTTTAGTCTATAAAATGCATAGTTATGTCACTTATTTTATAGTCAACTTATTTCTAATAAACATTCATCATCCCATTTATTATAATATAGAATTGAAATAATTAAACAAATAGATTCATAAATATTAGTTATTTATGTGCCTATTATCAAGCATATACTATTTGGTCAGTTTCAAGCAATGTGTTGGTAGTCCTTAATGTCCCTTTTATTATCAAAAATAAACAACAAAATAAGATGCATTAGTCTTCACTTACTTCCACTACTTCATATTTTTCATAGTCTCTCATAATCTCCCAGATACAATCAGATGAAACAGATTTTGCTTTACTACTCATACCTTCTTTAGATTCTATATGAAAGTACACTGTTTGTAAATAATGCTTATGTATAAATATATTCTGAGGTTTAAACTTAATAGTGTAATAATCTATGAATAATCAAGCAGTGTACCAGTTGAACCTCTTACTATAATGTGTAACTGGTTAGTGACAATAATAAGGTTATTTATATATATATATATATAATAGCAATGTATTGTTTTTCTCAGACATTTCAATTGTTTGTTTATAGAATAAAAAGGAAATACTCAGTACTACAGATACATGTTAGAAAATGACTCAGTTGCAGTCATTATTTTTTAATCATATGCTAGAGCTATGAGAAAGAAGAATTTCTACTAGAAATAACTATCAAGCATAAATAAAGTCTATAATGACATATCTGATCATTCGGAATCATTAACAAAAAAAAATATTAATAAACAATGATCTTTTCTTCAGACAAAATCTATCCTGCTTGGTGCTTTTTATTCTGCATCAAATATATTTATAAAATCTTTAGTTAATATAAACAATCCTTTTATTAAATTATGGGATTTCTCCAAGATAAAAGAAAGTTACAACAATACTCGAGAAATGTTTCGCTATATAGACAGCTATCTTATTAATTCTTTATGCTTGTGCTTTATCAATAAATCAATAGCTGGTTTTTCTTCATTATCAAAGACTGCTATTTCTTTATTTGATGGTATTAATGCACTGATGTTAGACTATTTTATATAATTAAGCATGGATACTTACCAAAGTTAAAAAAAAGACAGATAATTCTCTTCTTTCAAATGTGTAAAACATCGCTAATGTTATCTGTCAAATGGAAGCTCAGGAACATAAATGCCTATAGCTGTGAATAGGTTACATTTTACTTTGGTTTTGACAAACAATCATAAGCTTCAATATGCCAGAATAAAATATATTAATAAATAAAATCTGCTCATCTTTGAATGCCTATTAAGGGATCATACCTAGGAGATTGTCTAAATTTAAGTTTAGTGAATCAAAGATCCTGGATAAAATCATGATACCTCGGCTTGTACCTATTAAGTTGACTGATTTACACGACTATTTCTATAAAAAATATATTTTTTGTCTCATAAATCATGTTTGTTGTCTCATACTTGTAAATTCATAATTATATTAAGCAATAGATTAGATTCTATTAGTACAACTGTTTTATAAATGTTACATTCGACCATTGATTATTTTAGAAGAAAATGTGGCATTTTCACACTAGCCATGAAAAGTAATGAGGGTCTTTCTGGATTTTCGTGGTCTTTTCCATTTTAAAACATTGCTTTCAATAGACTATAAGCTCATAAGCTCTTTTGAAAGATCTAAATATTTATTAGATAAAGAGACCGGCGTTTTAAAAAGAAAAAAGAGACAATTCTATTAGGGTCCATGATAATATGATCTCCCTTGGCAACAACTACAGTCTGATATCTCCGCTTCATGCTGGTGATAAAGATATTCGTCAATTCTTTAAGTACTTTTCTTTCATTAATCATCAAGGTGGCTTTCAGCTTATGTCTTATATCATAAAAGACTTCTTCTCCCTGTTTCTCTTTCTCGATTAAACCCAAAGATGCTCAATTGAGTTAAGATCAAGAGTCTGTACTAACCAAGTGGGCATGGTAGCACTGTTTTTTCCTTGTCTCTCGCTCCCTTACCATTTTTCAATGTGAATGCTGACTTTGTTTTTTTTTGTATCTAACAGATAACTCTATGGTTTAGAGATAAGATTCAAATAAAAAACTCAGAACAATATGTCTTTAAGTTATTGTAATTTTCTAAGCCCACATTGCCCTCTATAGTACACATTCTCTTAGTGCTCTTACTACTTAATCTGCTCCAAACAATACAATTAACATAATCAAGCTTCTTGGAGAGTCTTTTTCATTGAAACTATCAAAAACAAACTATTATTATCTCAAACTCACTTTCATTTATCTTCATGAGTTAATGTTACACTTTATTAAGATATATGGCAAAGTACCTTACGCGTTTAATATAATTTTATTTGACAAATTTAAAGTTTTTTTGTTGATATGTTGATTTTTATCGCAAGATTTACATTTATCATCCGAAAGTAAATACCATATTTATCCAGAAAAAGAGACAAAGTTGATAAGATTTGTTATTATGATTTCAAGAAAATAGCTACAGTCCATAGAGATGGTAAGGGCTCCTTATTGTCTCTTGCATGTATTTAACAAAAACTTTTCACTTATGAACCAATGACTATTTTCAGTGCCATACACTGGAGTTTGTTAAGAATTTTATCAATGATAGAGGTAGATACACTCAGCATGAGTAATCTCGGTATAGGGCATATTATTGTTGAGAAATTCTTGTACAGCAATAGCATATGTCCAAGCTATGCCGTATTTTCTGTTAGTATTGAAATACGCATGAATCACAGCATAATCATTAGAAGACTAAAACATAACAAATTATATAGTATTAAGCAGAAACTTTTTTCCTTAAAAAATGGTGTCGGATTTTAAAATTGTTGCATTACATTTTGTGGTCACTATACCATCATATTCCAGACTTTTCAGAAAGGAGAATATATGATAATAAAACCAAACATCAAAATTGGAAAAGTATATAGCACAGTCTCAAAAACTATATTAATTTTTGAGTGAAAATATAAAACATTTTTGTTGTTGAGAATACTAAGAAAGATAAACTCAACCTTTGTTTGTACTGTACCAAAAATATAACAAAATATAACAAAAACTAGAAAGATTATAGCACATCACTATAGTATATAGAAAGTCTCTGTCAAATATTATCTGTAGAGACCTATGTTCTTACTATCTGTTCTCAAGTTTTGATTCGCGGTAGCATTAGGTAATAATAGAAAACAGACTCAATTGAGTTGAGTCTATTGGTTATTTATATTAGACAAAAGGAAAGCCAGAAGGTTCCATATATTATATCCCTATTTCCTTTCACTAAACATGCTCTATTTTTATTTGATTAAACTATATTATCAAAAAAATTAAGAAATAAAAATGAGGTTGGTAGCAAAGTAGAATGAGTATAGACAGTTGGAACCCATAATGACAGTAAAAGATCTTAGTGGTTTTCAAATAAAACACTAACCATATTGGACAAAAACGATGAAAGCCAGAAGTGTAGATGCTTAGCCCTTTTGAGTTATACTTTCAGTTAAAGCAACTAAAATTAGGCATCTGTACTGGAGATTTGTGAAATAGACTCTGGTTTCACACTTATTATTAGTGCAAATAAGACACTGTACAGTGTAACCACAAAATTAAATAGCCAATGATTGAAATTAATACACATGAAAAATAATAAACATAAAAAATTAAAACCAAGATTAATTTTTTCTAAAAATGTATTTTTTAGTTTAAGACATTGACTTGTCATGAATTCTTGGGAACTACTCTTACAGTAAAATAATTCTTAATATCATTTAAATAAATAGCACATGTGCTAATACTATTTCTTTTATATAAATAGCATGATACTTGTGCTTTTTCATTGATAATTTTATACTTGATGGATGAATAATATTTCACTTATATCTATGAGCTGTGCACTGACCAAGGTATTCGATAAATAACAGTAATAACAATATGTTTCACTGATAAATTCTATATCGTGATTTTATACATATATTTACATTAAACTAACTACTGCATAAACAATAGATTGCTTACAGATAAGCCCAAAATTTGAGGATTGATAACATGTAAGCGAATAAACAATAGAAGAGTCATTAAAAGAAAATATTGTTTGATATTTAGGGAAATCATTTATTATATTTTTCGGAATAATGTCTAAAATATGCAATTATTTCCCAAATAAAACTAATTAGAGCAAATGGGGTGTGTTCCGAGTAGAGTGAATATGAATATTCTTATGTTATATAATCACTTAATGTTTTTAATGTTTTAGGAATTCCTAAACTAAGAAGATAGACTTTATTATTTTTAGAGTAAGTTAGGACTTCTGTGTAGTTAGAGTATTATTTTTTAATCAATTTTTTTTAAAGTAAAAGGATAATCGCTTAAAAATTGATTATGACTTTGCAAAATATATATTTATAATAAAAATGACTCAGTCAGATAAAATCAAGTAAAATATCATAGGTGACCTAAGATTGAAACGATAAGTAAAACAATAGTATATTATTAAATAGAAAAATTGGAGTAGAGCCATCAAGAGGAAAGGCTGATATGATAGAATAAGATAACATTCATGTTACAAAGAGCATTTAATTGAACAGAACTTTAGCTAATGATAAACTACAATGCAAAAAGACCTATACATTACTCAGTTGACAAGTATCCCTTACTAAGAGAAAAACACTCTCGAGAAAAATGACAGCTTGACAGCTTGTACATATTTATTACTGTTTCTAACACACAAATAAAACCTTTTATATATTTATATATTGAAGTTGAAAAACAAAAGGCTCTCCAATACTTGATACACATTACATTTGTTTTTTATGCTTTTATTTTCTATAAATATCTCTTGAGGAATTTTTACATTTGTCAATATAATAATATCTATTAATCTATTGAGTTCTAGAAGAATTACCCAAAGCATTAATAAAGTTGTATAAGTTCAAACAAAACAATCAACTATAGAATATTCTTAGAGCGATGCCTCTAATATTTTAAGTTTTCTAAGTTTTATCTCATTTTTGTGGCGATATATTAAAGTAGAAGACTTTATTATTAAGCAGTATGATCAGTAATAGTTTTCTGACAGTTTTCTGTTACTATTCTATTATAAGAAAAATAAACCCATTTAGAAGTCTATTTATAGAGGTATATTGAGTGAGTGATATTTCTTTGTGAATGTACTATCAGTATTGAATCTATTAAAATTATTAGCATGTCTCAAGAGAGATATGGTACCATTTTTTTATCTGCTCATATTTTTTCATATGTAAGAATTCTAACCTACCAGTTTAGGATATATCTAACAAGATAATTTTATTTCTCGGACACTATTTCTAACTTTCTGCGCATTGGGCATCGTGGTCACTACAATAATTTTAAACCTGTACATGTAAGATTACATCTAGTACAATAATGGATGGTATAAAGGCAATTTTTTTTGAGATTAACATAAGACAATGTAATATAAAAGTTTCTGTTAAAAGTAAAGGAATAGGGAAACTATAAAAAATAGGTAAATAAGTAAATATAATAGCCTTTGAGAAGAATGGGCTTCAAAAAAGGAATACAGGCTTATCACTATAGATACAGTGACTTAAGGAAGGGTATGTGTTCTTCATCATCCGATTCCGCTTTCTTTCTCCCCTTCTCATTTGTAATTTTCTTATAACTACTCATCTAGAATTTCTTTTGTTAACTATTTTAAACTGACAAGACATTGAATAAAGGGTATCCGGTGGCTTGAAACATATTTTCATAAAAATCACAGGGTTTTTTTTTTTTAAAAAAAAAAGTGGGGCAATAAGCAATAACCCGAATAAAAGAACTTCGGCTTTTACAAGGGGTATAAAATGGAGTACAGTATGAAAATGACTGATTTATAGAATACATATTTCTTGCTGTGTTCTCCTCCTCCCCTTTCTTCTTCTTATTATTATTTTAAAAAAATATTTCTATTACAATGGAGCCTTTAAATTTATACAACTTTTAGACAATACTCATAATGATTTCTATCTTATTAGGATAGACGTATGAAGAATAGTCGATGTTGGCGGGAAAGTCTGCTATCCAGCCCAAGACATTAGACTTGATGTAGCTATATCTAAACTGACTTCAATTATTTTCAATAAATGCTGATAGGTACTTACATCGTTAAGATTATCATTCTATGAATAATTTCACCCCATATTTTGTCTAATTATTAATAAAGAAACAATAGAAACAATAATTAGGATGAAAAGGCTTAGCCAATAAATACAAACATATCTAAAGAACAAGATAATAAAAAAACATATGAAGACACTTTTTTCTCTTATTACCTTATAGTTTATTTTGATGATAAAGAAAAAAGAAACAAACTGAAAATCATGCACATTAAGGAACCTCATTTTTAAGGCAAATAGGTAGCTAACAAACAATACCACTAGTATAGTTTATCATCAAGGGAGTCAATATATTGTTTTTGATCTTCACAAATAAATCAAAGCCAGATATCCTAGCAATGACAGTTGGTGTATTATAATGTGACCACTCATCTGTCAGTCGATACTACTTTTTGTATATTCACATTCGTTGATCATGAACGTACCACTTTTCTGTTCCTAATTCATGCTCCACCACAAGATGTTTATCTTATTAACTATTGTCTAAATCTTTTTTTTAACCACAATTAAGTTTTTTGTTGAATGGCGATATCTTTGACCCAGTCTGTTAATTCTGCTATAAGCTATTGATCGATCCATATCTACTTAAGGCATTGAGGTAAAAACATCAGCTGATATGTTGCTCATTGAGGCTGGTAGTAGGTATGTTGAGCAAGAACTCTAATATCTCCATAGAGTAAAAATATTCCTCCATCAACATACTCTTCATTTTTACTCTTTCTTTGATCTTTTCTCTATCATCTCTTTACTAGTTCAACAAATCCAAAAGCCACTGATGTAACTGCTATATCTATGCTTCAAGGACTATCCAATTTTCTTCAATTACTCCTTATTGGACTCATAATCGACACAGGGTAATGGTTATCTTTTTAGTGTTTTTTTCCTTGATGATTTTATGGCCTTTTGAATGTCTATTCATTATCATCATTAACTTTCTTTCCTTATTTTCCCCTTATTTAAAGGTTTTAGTTACAATTATCTCTGTTTATTTTTATTTTGAATTTTTTTCATTTGTATTTGAAGTGTTTCTATGTTTATCCTTAATTTTTCAAAAAGCTCTCATAGGGTGACTATCAGTATCAATATGCGAATAAAATCTAGAACACCCAAAAACAGAACCACCTTGAACTGTATTATGAATGACAAACAAATCATGACTAACAAAATATTTAAATTTGATTTATTTAATGTTGAAAATATTTGTAGAATACCTGAATTTCTTAGATTTAGTAAACCTTCTATCCTTGTAAACGACACTTATAGTAATACATATTTTCATTACTATGCTTGACACATGTCAGATAAAAAATCATTCATTATTTAATATAGTTATTAGACCTGTTAAAAGAGTAGAAATATGCTGAAACAAAGTCTCAATTGGTTACAAAGTCTCAATCGGTTTATAAGTACCTTCATTAGACATGAAAAAACAATACTCTATATTATGGTCCAATGAGTTATAGTGTAAGTCCATGATGATTAATAACACTAAATGTATGCTAATAAAATGAAAAATAAGACTTGAAAAATTGAATAATTCTAAGAGAGAAGCTTTTTGGTGTGGATGGTACTTTGGTATAATTTTAGTAGTGAAGATGACAGGTTTATTTATGTATAATGAAAATCAACACAGACTCCAAATAGTACATGAATGTCTTGAAAAGGATACATCTCCCCAAACTATGCCTTTTCTCTTGTTTGATATATGTATTTAAATAGCATCTGAAAGATAGTGGTATTGTAAAATATATTGCTTACACACCCAAAGATTTTTGGGATATATAAGAAAATATCCTGAGAATAAAATCGCAATATTATTATGATTAGCTAATGTGTTTGAAAATGCTTGTTTGTTGTCTAAATGAGCTATTTCAAACTCTACTTGCCTGTTTAAGCAACGGCTACTGACTTTGCAATTTGAAAGTATAGAATTGGCTGTAAAGACAAGAAATAGAACAAGAATCACCCCAAAATTACAACTCAGCCAATGATATTCTTCTCTTAACATAGTGTTATCCTTAGGCCCACAGTATTTGCAGCGTAATACTGCTTAAGAAAAATGTTTATTATAAGACATACTGAATTAACTCTAGTGGTCATTGTCCATAAAATAGAACCAAACTTACATTGAGAACAGTGTATTTATTTATTGAATCAATATCTATAATCACCTCAATTATCTCATTGTAACTAGTATCAACAGTGGTGCTCAATGATAAAAAAGCATTGTTTCTAATACTGTCCTTTAGGTTCAAGGCAAATAGAGTGTGAATTGTTTGACTTGTAAATTTAATGTGAATTTGACTTGTGAATTTTATGTGGAGGCTAGTGAATACATTACCAGAATAGAGAAAGCGAAATTATTATTTGTTTTGATATTCCCCTCCTTTTGTTATTTCTTACACTGTCCATACAATTTAACACTCAAATACTCGTCAAGATGGGAATAACTGAGCAAGGTAATGTACTATTATTAACAAAGAGAAACAATAGAAGGAGGTGATAGACACTACCAAGGACTATTCTTGAGATAAAAAGGTAAGCAGTATCTTCATCTGGGCTTAAGCTCAATGTATTCCACAAGGCACTCAATGTATTATTATTAGGCAAGTGAAGGCTCTTCTTAAGTCAGTCTTAGGTGGTTTTCTATACTGTCTAGGGTGTCTAAGGTATACTACTGAGAATAGTTATATATCTCCCAAGAATAAGGCACAAAGCTTTTAGGGTATAGATTCTATTGCTATGAGGGAGTGCACTTTTTTTTTTTAATTTTTTTTGAAAAATAAAGGCATATCTATCAGTCTAAGATGCTCATAATAAAAAGTTAATGGAATAACACAGGATTTGGAGTAGTTTTTCTTTAAACGATTGTCTAAATTCTCACTATAAAAAAATAGTGTTCTGTACTTTGTAGCAAAGCCTTTATTCTTAATCAGTGGGGCACCTTTTTGAAAGAACGTGGTTTCATTGAGGTCCTCTTGTGATTTTTGGAACCAGGGAAGAAATTATTTGGCAAGTACATTGACATACTTGTCTTGATTAACTAATCCCTCCAAGAGTACAAGAGGTCCTACACCTCCACGCCAAAAGCAACCCCACACCATAACTGAACCCTTGCCATACTTGTATGTTCTTTGTGTATGATGCTCCTCATACCTTTCATCTTTCTTCCTTATCACTCTAGTCCTATTATCATTGCCCACAACTGTAAAACGGGACTCATCAGACCAAACAAATTTACTCTACCTCTCCACTGGCCAATCAATATTGTTTTTACACCATTCCAATCGTCTTTGCTTGTAAGTAAGTTTCATACCAGGTTTTATTAATAGTGAGCATGAAAACCCCCCGAGTTCATTCATATATTTTAGAAATGTACTACGGCAAATATCCACGCCTGCATCATTAACAATTTTCAAATGATATGCAATTGTTTGCATAGGGTTTCTGCAAATATACAAAGTATTGCCATTTTTGAAGTAGATGAGACCTTTTCAAGTCTTCCTGTACGTAATTTGAGTCTAAATGCGCCTTTGCTGTTATACAATAGGACGATCTTGCTCATTGTGCTCTTTGGGATGTCAAGATCGTCAACAATTTCTTGATAAGTAGCATGTCTTTTCCATTGTCTTATGATCTGACCTCTAATAAACATATCATGCTCTCTTCTTTTGGTAGAACTATCTATTTTCATGTTCTTGGCTAAGAGTTGGCTAATTTTCATTGCTTGGTATCATATTTTGAACAAGTTGTAAAATATAAATAAATTGGTTTGACGTCAACTTATTCATTGCATGTAACTGTATATAGTATATTATTTAACTCTTCGTTTCAAACATTCATGTGGTTGTATTTGGTCGGGACACTTCTCAATAGTGTCTTTATACACTATTATCACAAATTTTTGTAGCACTCCTTTAAAAACTTGTCGTATTTTTTTTTCAGAAAAAGATGTCTTACATTTATAAGAATTTTTGTCTAGAACATACAATATGTCCCATCATTGAAATGAAATTTGTCTTATCTACAATAAATGCAACAAACAATGAAAATACCAACCTCTCTTTTAGTGTAAAGTTAACTAAAAGAGTTTATTAAATAAACTTTTGATCGAGACACCATTAAAATCACAGGTCAACTCGAGTAGTAAAGTTCATTCTTCAAGTTTAGTATTATTTGCAGGATGTCTTATAATAATTGAATGTTGAGTCAATAAATTTCACTTATCTTCTGAAGCAAGAAGATCATTCAAACACCAAGAACTATGGAAAATAGGTTGTTTGACAAAAAAAAGAGTGTGAGATAGAACAGTCCGACCACCCTACTTGCCTAGATGTCCTAGAAGATGTCTGTTTATTAGTAGCAATTTGTTTATTAATCAATGGCAAATAGTAAGTTGACAATGTTACTATAGTAGAACTAGCAAACAAAGCTGTAACTTGTAATCTTCTATAAGAATAAGAAAAATAAGAAAAAAAGACCCTATTCCCAGTGAACTAGTAAACCATGATTGATAAATAAGTCAATGGCCCACTGTTCTGTACTATGGCCTGAAAGGTAAAGACACATATTACGTTATTACATTAACTAACCTTTATTTTTATTTTAAATATACAGATCAACCTAACACAGGCCGTTGGTACGGAAGTAGTCAGGCAACTCTTGTAGAGTCTTGACTTGGTCACTATACTTTATTCTTTTTATACAAGATTTCCTGTACAATCATCTCTGTACTAGTCATAATACTTTTGTAAGTCTTAATACATTACTCCATAAAAATACTAAATAGTTTTTTCTTTTAATTTTCTCTTTTACTCTTTTTTTTTAAAAAAAAATGCAAGTTAAATAACAAACATTCATTGTCTTTTTTTTCTTTTCTTTTACTAGTTTTTTATGCACCGTCCTTTGCTAATAGTGCGCCAATAATTTATGAATAGTGTAACAGCTCCTTTCTTTTACACAGGGTCATTCTCTCACTTCAAAAATCCTACTTTAATTATATGTATTTATCTTCCTTTACTCTATTATGTTCATTCACATGAGTATTATGTGTGTACTAAGTGTGAGATAGCACTAGTTTTGGTTTGTCTATCTATATTTGTTGATAATTTCTTTGCCGATAGTGTCTCTTTAATAAATAGCGAGGAATACCGCCCCTGTAAACATAGAGAAGTATAAAAAATAATGTTATTTCAGCCTACTTTAGTCCTATGGCGTAAGAATGATATATCAATCAAATGACCAATCATGGATTTATTTCTTCTTTTGACCAAGTTTGTTCCAGGTCTGTCTAGTTTTCTTTGTATCAGCTTCTATACCCACTCCTTTATTTATAATTGAATAAGATTCTTGTGCTCCCCTAACCTGCTGTTACTCAATTATTAGGGAATATCTTTAAGGAACTGTCTCTGTCAGATATTTAGAGGAAAAACAAGAGCTTCTTTATTTAAAACTATTTTATAATGAACAAAGGTTGCTTATCTGAGGTCTGTATTCAAAAACAGCTCAGGTGCTAGCATCGGTTATTAGTTTATAAAGAGTAATATTTTTAACATCCTATAAATGCATTGACTTATCAATTTTATTATCACTAAAATACCCATGTTAATAAAATAAGACTAAACCGTTTTCTTAATTTTTTTATTGATGTTGCGAAATTTTGATTGATGTTAATTATTACTCAAACTTATGTCAAGCTCATGTCAAGCTCATGTCAAACTTTTCCAGCCAGGCTCTCAATAAAAGGGTAACTGACTCTTGTTTATTATGATCCTAGACCAAACTTTGTAATTTATTCAATAAAGAATAAAAAACCATTATGACCCAAGAGATCTCACAGAATTTTTTTCTTAGTGCCATCTTTTGAATGATACTTTCCTTACTGACCTCCTAACGTGAAAAAGTAGACCCGTTCCACCTCCATCATCCTTTGATTCATTTTATATCAGACAGATACCATTTTAAAAGCCCTTGACTAATAAAAGGTCAATTAAAACACACGTTGAGAGTATGCTTGAATAGTGCTCATGTTTTATAATAGACTACCATTGCCTATTTCTTTTATTTCAAGCATCTCTCATAAGTAAATTCGATTATCTATTAAACTTTAGTCATCTTGAGTTTTTTTTTTGCCGAGATACGTGTGCATTAAATCAGCAAATTCTAATAAAAAAATAGCTTGGCTAAACATCAAATAAGAGATATCTGTATCAAACACCAATTAAAGTAGCATGCTTGTACAAAAACATGTAAGTTGCTAATATGTGATTTATAAGAAAATAAAAACATAGAATTTAAGTAACAGTGCAACACATTCTATACTTTTTAAATAATACTCTATCTCTCTTTGTTGTGATCAGGAGTTTAGATTGTGCCAACTTAGTTACCTTACACAAAAGAAGCCTTTTATTTAAAGCAGTTGTAAAGTGTATTATGAATATTATTTTAACACGGATCAAAAGTCTTTATAAACGGCATCATTTATTTACTTTTACAGGTTAACTATAACCAAATGAGAGGCCCAAGCTTATATTTTGTTTAGGACAATGTTTATCATGCCAATCTTTTTAATAATAATAAAAAAATATGTATCTGCGTATGTGTGTGTATCTATGGTTATAGTTTTATTCAATAATTTTGTGGACCACAAAAAACCCACAGTACACATTTATAAAATAAATCATTGCTGTTTTAAGTCAATAACTCATTATCCATATGGTTCACCTTTTGTGTAAATTAAAAATGGTTGGTATTTAATAAGAATATGAAAGATGAGCTATTAAGTTGGTTCAATTCTTATTACCGAATTTCACTTATAGTATCAGATTTATATCTGTTATCTATTACTCAACAATATGGCAGTTATAAAGTTTCTGATGATAATGATAATGATAATAAAAAACAAGTCCAAGTTTCTTATGTTTGTAGACAAACTCAGAGATCATGCATAAAGTTACACTATCACATGTCGCAAGGAACCCATCAATAATAGTAAAATATTTCAGTCTATAACACAGATTTAAGAAAGGCAGACTGTAAACTTATTCACTATAGACGTGACCTCTTTTCTAAAATAATGTTTTAAATAGTATTTTTTTTTCTTGGTGAAGGTTTAGTAGATTACCAATGGTAAAAGTTTGATTTGAGAATAATATACATGTCAGTATAATGTTGCTTTTTTGGCTCACTCCCTAAGATAAAATTAACTCTAAATATGCTATATCCTTTTATTGACTCAACTTCTATCTCCTGTTTATAATATGCTTTATGGTGACTCACCTATCTTAATTCAGTCAAGTACAAAAATCAAAAATCAAAAATCAAAATACTTACAGCCATTAGAGTAGCAATAAAAGGTGCCAGTGAGTGAAATAAAATATATTTATTATAAAAGCAAATGAATATAAGCTCTTTAAGTCATTTAAGTTCTATATTGATTAATAATTAAGTCAACAGACCACACTCATACCTATGTTAAGACTAAACCAATAATACATAATATCCAAAGGCCCCGGAATTTACAAATCATGCCATGTTCAATTAACCTTCTTCTTCTAGATAAATGAGTCTATAAGTCAACTCTACTCTTAATTACACGGAAATATAGTCCGGTTCTGATAAATACAAAGAAAACAGCCAAAATTAGTATGAGTAGACCTCTTTGTAGTACTATACCTACTCGCATTTTGTATAATTCTGCTTTATAAAATCCCTTAGACTAGAACCAAACTTTCTAGCTTAATGGTTAAATAAGTATACCTTATAAATGTCAAACAATTATAGTAGAGTATAATAAGTGGGATTAAACTTTAGCAATATCACAAAATGCTCTGTTGTGTGCCACTAATATATACTATATTGCTGCTGCCTATTCCGAGTGTAGTTCCTTTAGAAGTTTCGGGAAAATTAAAAAGGAAAATTATCCAATAAAAGAATAGTTATTTGCTATCATTGTTCTTCTAATTTATCATTTTTCCTTCTCTTCCTTTAGATCAGAGTAATTTATTTTATGAATCAAGGTTACTAAAAGAACGGAATTCAATTTTATGTGTTTTTTCTCGTATTAATGACATTATTTACAGAAAATATATATAAAAACGTATTTCTTTTTGAAGGTTAGATTTTGATAAGACGCAGTTTGATGTATCGGAGCTTGGTGGGAAGAAAGGCTCAAGTAAAAGTACTGACCGAGCTGAGCCGAAGAGATTAAGTTCTGGGCCTTTTATATTCATCGGGATGAACCATATATTTACAGAAAATTGTGGATAAACCATTTGCTATCACTTCTTTTTCTATATACTTTAGTATTTCTATTTATTTAGCTATTCCCTTAAGAAAAAAGACATCTATTCTTTTGAATCAGTAGCCTATTTATGAAGCACTCTACTTTATGAAAACAAATAAAAGAGAGTAAGTTGGTACTATTTATATTTAAGAGTTAGCTGTCTTTTTGATTCTTGGCGCGTTTTCACAACCATATTAATAAATTTCTACAAAAGTTTACTATCAACATTCTCCTGCCAACATGATATTGATGGCTTGCTTCTAGTTAATATTTATAGAGGGTGTTGGAAACTCCTTTTTTTCTTTTCTTTTCTTTTATTTATTTATTTTTAAAAAAAAAAAGTGAATCCCTAGTCTTGATAAATAATTAATAAACATTGATGGGCATATATATAGGCTAAAGGGCGTTTCCATGTGAGGGACTTCAATTGGTGAAAAAGGAAGAAAAAACTTAAATTATTCATTATTGACACTTGTAGATTACTTATGTCAAACAAATACGCCAAATCGAAGGTACAAATGTTTGGTAACACGGATGATCGATAGAAAAAAAGATGTGTACATGATTATATTCAAAGCACGGTAAGGAGAATATATGTGCAGCAAAAGGACAGTATACAAGAAAGGAAATAAACATGAATATGCAAAAGAATATACAATAAGAGATAGATCAGGACTATATGATAGAAGACATGGACGCTCTTTGATCAATGCGTGCACTAGTAGATTCACTTAGAAGGCCAGCAAACATTTTGAGCTCTTTGCCAGAGTCCCATCGTACAGACTGGCGACTCATAATGGCTTGCATGAGATCGGTTAAGACTGATATTTCAAATTCAATCTCTTCCATAGATTGACGCCACCCACAAGCTGCAAGTAGTCTGTCTTCAATAGGTGCAATGCTTCTGTGTGTAAGAAAAAAGGCGGTGATATGTTGCTGTGTAAGGATATGCAAGTCAGTTGGACTAAGGAGGTCAGTCTGAACAAGACTGCCAATAAATCTGACAATCACTCTAAACCCATGGCGTAGTGATTGGTTGAGTATGCGTACCGATCGAAGTCGAGTAATATGAGGAGTGATAAGACTGCGCCGATATGACTGGTAGCGTTGAATAAGAGAATCCAAATGACGGTCCAGATGTGTCATAAGTAAGCGGTGGTGGATAGAGTCAACTGTTTTGGTTTCAAACATGGCTGTTAGTGTAGGGTAAAGAGTGGCTAGGAAATTTGTCATCAATTGACCCATATAAGTGGGGCAGTATTCCTCGGAAAATCTTTTGTCCTGTGAGCATGGTTCGAGTGAGAGTGTATTAAGTGGTTGATCAAGCAAAACATGGTCGAGGATAATGAAGATAGTTTTGTCAAGGTAGTAGTCTAAGCATGGCTCCCAGTCTTTGGAAGGAGAGCGATCACAAATCTCAACGGCTAATCTATTAGCTACTCCTTGCAAGATAGGTGAATTGGCTTGGACGTTCATAGGTGTTTTGGCATGTCGATAAAGAAAAGCAATGGCCGAATGGATAAGGTGGGTGTAAGAATTCAATGTAGGCTTAGTGAGGTCGATGTTGTATCTATACCACATTAATTGATGGGCGACTTTTTTAGCATGTCGTGAACAGGTGGCTAAATAGAAGATATCATCAAAGTCTAGTTGGTTGGCTACTCGAAGAAACAGTTCTAGTGGTAGTTGGAATAATGGTGGGAGATTGTCGACGGTCTTCATTTTGTATGCATACATTAAGAAGAAGTATTGAAAGATAAAGCGACTTGATCTCTTTATATAGTCAAGGTTTTTTTTTTCTTTTTCCCTTTTTTTTATGCTTTTCTAACATTAGAAATAAGATGAAAAAAGGTCTTCATTTTCCTTCTGGACTTTTTGGACATCAGCCAGTTGCGTTGATGGCTTGACAACCCAGCTATTTTCATACGCAGTCTAAACTCTAATCGGTAACAAGTGAGATTGGGTCCAGAACGTTAATTCCTTCACCCATTCACTCACTTACGTATCTACAGGCTTACACATCAATCCACACACCTCTATGAATAGACATCTACAGATCTACAGAGATGTCTATATGGACATAGGTTTGGATACTCTAGAGAGAATATCTCTATACCATCGTAATCTGAGTTGTTTCAAGTGCTATGGTCACAAATGAGTATTTTGGAATTAAAATCCTTCTTTTATGATCTATAATCATAGTGTTAGCAAAGAAAAAAAAGATCTAGAATTTTAGATGAATTAGGGATAATACCAACTGTTTGGGCACTATATCCTGATTTGCACATAAAGGTAATTGAGTGCGAACAATTAAAAATACGCATATGAAATCTACAAGCATTATAATTCAACATGTATACCCAATTAAACTGCCCATCACCAGAATGGTAATGTAAACTTCCTTTAGGATAGAAGCGATTGGTTTGTTGCACTATAGACCTTAGATACTCGTGTCATCAACGTCGATCACTATGACGCTGAAAATAGTTTGACCTTTAAGAGCTTATCCGAAATGAGATCTACAAAGTTTGGCGCAAAAGTGACCACTAAATATCATTGTGAAGTCATAGTTTAAAGAATAATTCTACAAATACACATGTTCCTATACTAATAGTTATCTATATATTGTAGGTAATATATAGATAATATATAGGTATTGTGTAGATAATGGCATTAGCAGATTTGATGGTTGTAAAGTAATATATATTGAAATCCAGACACTCTAAAAAATGAGGGGGTCCATGGACAGGAATGGTGAATTCTGTTGAACATACACACGTCCAAATTTCTTTATTTGGTAAAACTTTGTGGGTGAGCCATGAAAAATACCTTTAGAGTGGATCGACAGACATTTCTTATTCAAAGACTGTAGGACTTGATTCTGTTATGTACATTGTAGTAACTATTAGAAGATCCTTCAGCTTACTTTGTATCACATGCAAAACTTGCAGAAACGCTATATTGTTTTGGTTGATATGTGTTATTGAAAATGAGTAAACAGAAGAGAACCCTATTCTGTAGGCCGCAATTCGATTTTTGTATCTTTTCACAACTAAAAAACAAACAAAAAAGATGTATAGTAAAGAAAAGAAGTATCTTGCATGAAGACATCCACAAATACAAAAATATTCAATGCTGAATACTAATATGGTACATAAATCACAGTTTCAACATCTAACCAGTGAGTAATTATTCTGTCTTATGAGTTTAACTCCCATACTTTATAACACCACTGACCTACCTGTAAGTTTAAATTGAATTAAACTATTTATTATACTATTTTCCTTATAATAGTATGCTAATTGTTGATATAAAAAGAAATGTATCGTTGGTCCACTCTTTCATGCATTCAGCAACAGAACATGTATCGTGCTGCACTGACATATTTTCAAGATATGTCACATTTTAGAACGTACAATTAAGACATGGCAAAGTCTCAATAGCCAACACAAATTAGAATAACAACAGACTTGTCCATGAAATAGTATGACACTGACCCAACAAAGAATCAAGCATACCAATGATATATGTGAAAAATTTAGTACAACAAAGGGGTAGAGGAATAAAGTTTGATATATTCATAAGTATATGATAAATGATGACCCTATAGGTTTAGGGTAAAGCTTGTGTAAACCCTTCGTGTGTTCTCAGTGTATAAACCGAAATGAAAAGGTGTATGTCATTTTAACTTCTTTTGGTAAGACTAAAGTATCAATAACAATACGAATTAAAGAAATTAGTCTGAGGTATCTGGGAGATTACAAAAAGAACCCGTTTTATCACAAATGATAAGTCGATTTTAACAAAACAGACTGTTTCTTGTCAAAATAACCAAACTACTGTTGATGACCCTACTCAATGATTTATACATATACCTACCTATATTTCTATATCAATATACAAAAAAAAATTATATCCGGAATTCTTCATTGAATAGGCTTTTTTTTATTGTAATGAATAGTATCATTAGGCTGTGAGAAACGTGCTTTATCCTATGCCGTGTTTATCAATAATAACAGGTCTAGGCATTGTTTCACATTGTCCACAACGGGGTTTAGTCAAGCTGTATTGTTAAAAGTTTCTTTTCTTTTTAGGACAGCGCATGCACGGATAGATTAAAACTTACAAGTGAATGAGGGGATGGTAGGATTCATAGCTTGATCTTTGTTTTTGTTTATTTTTTTCAATGCAACTGAATTTTATACTGTATTATCTTTGTTTTTGGTTTGAGCTGGTCACTGACTGCAAAACAACTTTTTGTAGCATAACAACTCATTAACTCCTCTATTGAGATACTTCACCCCTTATTCTTTTGTCTGTAGATTGGTTTCTATATTGAAACTAGACAATTCAAAAATACCCTATTTTATTAGAACATATACTATTGACATGAAATAATGACATTAAGCTGTAATGATACTAATAGTCCATTATGTTACAATGAGCCTCCAGGAGTTAACGACTCATTCTATTATAGACACTATCAACCTTTAATAAAAGCAATCGTTAGAGTACAATCCGCCATGTGGCTTATTATCAGCACAAGTTAAATATTATATTATATGTATGGACAGTTGTTGCAAGATCCATTTCATTATTATCATCATCACTGTCACTAATCGTATGATTGTCTACAGAATACATTAGTTTAAAATCTCGCTTATCTAAAATAAAATAAATGTACTACGCTCGTGTTCTCTTTCTGTGCATTGCTTATAAACCGATTTGTTTATTTTACCTCCTACGTCTGAATAAGAGCTATTTGTCTGTAACAGGACAGTATCACTCGAAAACCTTTTGACCCCAGACTTTTCATTTTTATCCTCTGGTAAAAGAGGGCTTCTTGGTGATTCCAGTTCATAGACCTCACAGTGATTTAGTTCATAAAAATAGTCAATTATTGCTTGTAATATATTTTTATTTGTTTATTTGAGCTAAGCAGTATGAGGAGAGTTGAAGTCTTTCAAAGACTCATGAACAGGATATAACGATGATTTAACCAAGGAGATAAAATATGTAACAAGAAAAGATGTTCAGTCATCTCTAGTCCAAGTTACTTGTAACGCATAATTGCTGAAAACATAGATGAGAACAAACTAGTATTATTGACAGGGATTTTGAATGAATTTGAATTGTCCCTGTATCTCACTCTACATAATAGTGTTAACAATCAGAAAGTATTCTATAAATACAAAGTCTCGATTCGATATTATTGTTCATTCTAACTTATATGTACATGTATAAGCAGATGCACAAAGTACAGGCAAACAATGACCTTTTCTGGTATCACAGGTAACTAGCCTGAGCCAAACAAGTAGATTGAGTTATCTGAAATAATAACATTATTTTCAGCCCATGCTGGCTTATACACTAGCTTCTGAGGACACATAGTTACTTGACAGAATATCCTGTTCAAGCCTAAACAAAACAAAACAAAATCAATCTCTTCTGACTGATTCTATGCATATGTGCCTCAGATTACTCTTTATGATTAAACAAAGAATATTTATGCCAATTGTAAATAGCATCTACGTATGGAGAATCAACCCATATTTCTCTGCTTTGATTAGGTGT